>JAFCMP010000468.1:600000-822500 GCA_017506865.1 Tribonema minus
CAATAACTTAATTATTTTTGACATTTTCAATGGATGAATCAGGTCCTCAGGCTGGCAGTGCACTGTGGCACTAAGTCTTGTAGTATTATGACAAAATCTGAAAATTCAATCAGGGATTCGTAACTTCAAGTTGGAGGATCATGGCTGGTCCAGCTACTGGCAGTCTGTAGTTGAGAGCTTTCAAAGTTTTATGAACTATTACTGTAACTTAGTGTATTGAGAATTTTGAAACTGAAAGGAAATTCAATGTACTACTAGTACTAGTACGGCGGGAAGTTCAACGTGCTGCTGCAGCAGCGACTGTCAATTTGATAGTCACTGTCTGAAATTCAGACCAGCATATGGAAGTGACTGCAGCTGCTGCACCATCATTGATGCCACAGTCACTGTGGCCCCAGCCTGAGGGCACCACTTCAGAATCTTCAAGTTGTTGTGACATGGTGCACTAACTTCAACTTCAAGGCGTGCCTCAGTGACGGTCTTGCCAGCGTAAGTGACACTCGCCGAGGCTATGCACCAATGAACGGTCAGTGGTAGGAAATTGTCAATGACACGCGCGGTCACCGTGCCTTACTCAGTTACTGTAGCATCTGCAGGCTAGACTATTAGTGGTCTCCTGGAAACTAAGTCTTGTTCGTACTAAATATTATAGTGTCCAAGTAGAAAATTGCCGCAAGGAGGTTCTCCACGCAGATCATGCATCAGAGCGCGCGCAGCACACGCCAGCAAATTTGTGATGTTGCCGACGCATCAACTGTTACAGTCTTTTGCGACGCCGCGACGCCGCCGTCCACTTGGCGCATGCCAACGCCCGCATCGCGCTGATTAGTTTTCGCCGTACAATGTTCATGTCACTGCGGTTGCTTTTGTTTGATATCCGAGCCTTGGCGTGCAGCAGCCAGACAGCGACAGGCGGCAGCGGCGCGCGTGGCTGCATGCAGCGCTCTTGCGGCCACCGTCACGGTGGCTCCAGCAACCGGCATGAGGTACAGTAACTTTCTTTAAGTTAGTCTAGTAGTAGTACTTGATCATCTCTGAGACTCTCCGCTCGCCGAGCTTGGGAATTACTGATGGTGTGCTGCCGCTTGTGAGACAGCCGCGGCCACCCAGACTCAGCTGACTGCAAAGCGCGCATACGCAAATGCCAGCAGCGGCGCTGTCCTCGATGGTGAGGTCGGCCACTCCTAATCACTTGCGTCCAAATCACTTGCTTTTTTTTTGAAAAAGCTGCCGCGTACCTTCAAGTTGGTGATCACCGCACGAGACCAGGGCGATCTAGCCTGCTGGGGCTGCTGCTCCGAAGCTGCGACGGCCCGCTCCTCCGTTCTTGCCAGCGCTGCTGTGGGCTGTAATTGGCGTACACCGTGAGGTTGGTGATTTGCTTCGTGAGTAGCTCCGCATGGTCCTCTCGCTCAAAATCAATGTGAACACCATCAATCACCTCCGAAGATTTGACGAGAGCCAGTGTGTGTGTGTTTACGAGCTCGTGAATCACGGCGGGCATCATGCCAACCTAGAGAAGCAAATGTGTGTGGTGGACCAGCGACAGACGAGCGCGCCACTGTGGATGCTCTGAGTCACTGTTGGACATGCATGCGACAGAGGCTGTGAACGCTTGAGAGCGCACTTTGAAATGTCCGCCAGCAATGAATGTTACAGTAGATCAATCAGTAGATCAATCACCACTCGAGGATAAAGAAAAAGCACTCGTGATGATGCGTAGATTTCAGCCAGCGAAAGTAATGCTATAGTAGCTGTTCATTGACAAGTTGGACGTTTCTCAGTTAAAACGTTCAAGACAACTTGAAGGCCAATCAGTAGATCAATCACCACTCGAGGATAAAGAAAAAAGCACTCGTGATGATGCGTAGATTTCAGCCAGCGAAAGTAATGCTATAGTAGCTGTTCATTGACAAGTTGGACGTTTCTCAGTTAAAACGTTCAAGACAACTTGAAGGCCACATGGTCACCGTAAACCTCAGGGACTTTTGGATGTCACTGATGGCATGTTATAACTTTTGAGTCACTGAGACAGTCAGTGAAATGCATTGCGCACTCATTGACACTTGTTGTGGCCTTGACTGACTCAGATGTAGGCTGTTACATTTACATTGTATAAAATTTAATGTTAGGTGTACAGTACCTGTTACAGTTACTGTTACAGTAATAAAATTATGGCCGGACCGTCTATGTCATGTACTACTGTAGTAATACCTGATACCGTTGATCATGTCATGGTAGTATTACTATTATCTGCCAGCCGTCTGAGAGTGACTGAGTGCATATGCATACGCATATGCCATGTGTACACTGTACGCATTTGAAAGTTTGTGACTCTGAGTCAGTCTGACAGACTGCCTCAGTGAGTGACACTGTGTCGGACTCACAGTGACAGTGACTGTTACTGCAGTCACTCTGTCTGTGCGTGCATAATTTGAAGCCCGCATGTACGTTCAATTTGGCTGGCAGTGCGCACCAGATTCTGCCGCACCACTGGCAGCCTCAGGCTGAGCCTCGAGTCTCAGATCTTCAAGTGACTTAGTTGTGAACCACGGTGGTGACCGCAGCAACTTGAACGCGGCTAGCATATCGCATGATGCACGGCCGTCGGAGTTTCCTGTACTGTCTCAAAGGCTACGTCATGTACTCAGTCTACGTTAAACAATCTTGTGCTTGTTGCGCTCATCACAATCATAACAATTCAGGCTATCATTGACACTTAGTCTACAACACGTATCGGTGACACCGAGTCTCTGGTCCAGGAGTAAACTTTTGAAATCACCTTTAACTTCATGTTCAACTTGTTTCAAACTTTGAAGTTCAACTAGTTGTTACAGCACTGGCAGCCTGAGGCTGCCAGTACACCTCTGTCACAGTGCTCGAGCCTCTGAGCCAGCAGCCACTGGCACATGCCATCAGTGACCTAGTATTTGAATCCGATGAGTCTTGCGAATTTCAATGTTTGCATATGCCATCTGATTCAGAGTGCTCCTGAAAGCATGATGCACTATGCCCATGGCATGCTCACACTGTGGCATGCAACTGTTGCACCGGAAGACCTGATCCAGTACTGCATCGCATGTATTCTTCAGTTGTCGCTACTTGCCGATGAGATGGCGCAGGCGCACATTTGCAGATGTTCGCCTCGATCACTCGACCGGTGGTGGTGTGCAACATCGGCAGCCTGCGCCGTGATCGCAGCGATCTGTCTGGTGTTCAAAGGCGAAGCCCCTCTCTGCATTTTGTTGTTGGCGACCTCAACGACAGTCACTCTCCTCTGTGTGCCAGTAGAACGCGGCTCCGCGGATCATAATGCTTACGTGCATGCTTTTTGCTGTTGGCCGACCTCAAAGACTCTCCTCTCTGTGCCAGTACAAAGCGGCTCCGCGGATCATTGCCGTGCATTTATGTTCCACAACTGTGTGCCGCTCCCGGCCACCATGTTAGTTTTCCTTTTTTGGGTTGTATGCGGCGATGATCAAAACGGATGCGCATCGGTTATCTGAGGGCCGAACACTCCAGTGCTATGGATATACCTGCTGCCAGCCAGCTACCGATTGTCTGAAGAGCTTTCGGCTCAACTGTTAGTAGGGAGACGCGCCTACTTCAGGTCTGGCATACGCATGCCTGCAGCAGGTAGGCTGAGCCAGCAAGCACGAGAGTGTTGTGTTGACAAGTTTGGCAGTAACGCGCCTGCTGTCCTACAAGGGCAATAGCGCTTTCGCCGTCCCTTGTCCCTGGAGGAGAGCATGAAGGCTGCAGGCGCAGCACTTCTGTTGATTGTCGCCAGCAGCAGCACTGGCGCGTGGGTGGTGCCAACGAGCCCTGTCAACGCAAGGTACTCATCATTGATTGTCTTCTCAAAGTTCTGCACGCAGTATCTCGCAGCTACACTGTGTGCTCCGATGACAATAGTATGACAACAGTCTGTGCAGACTTCACACAAATGTGTCAACACGCCGTTTTTTCCCGTAGTGCTAAGCACAAGAGCGGGATGCTTGCAGCATTTGAGCACAAGCACGCAGGAGCCCTTACTCCAACGCGTACACTGATTGGCACGTTGACTTTGGTCGGCAGTTTCCTCAGATTCATTCGCTTCTCGCAACTTGGCTGCTGCCTTCAAATTATCTGCTGTGCTGGGACGCAGGCGCTCTGGTGTGAGCAACACTTTTCGGCAAAAGCCGCGCGTGCGACGGCCCGGCGTTAACTCCAGCCCAACGAGCCTGAGAGTGAATGGGGCTGCCGTTCTGGGAGATGGAACTGCCGCTGCGGCAGCGGCAGCGCCGGCTGCAGCAACAGATGCGCCATCCAAGTGAGTCATTCCCCATCCATGTGCTGGTTTCGCTTGTGCCATTTGAAGGTGTTGAGTTTTAAGTTGCGGTCAGTTCGGTGCTGAGGCAATGCAGAGAATTGCAGTGCCGCATGCGCCAAGTTCGACCTTTGAATCAGAATTCCTGAGCCGTAGTACCCATGTCACTGAGCACCAGCGCGCCCCGTTGCAGACCATCGTCGAGCGCATCTTCACAGTTACGAAGATTATTAGATGCATTTGGTGCAGGACCTGTGCGCGTTTGAGTTCCGGTGCGGCGGGGCTGCGTTGGCGCCTCCGCGTGCTATGCTAGTATTACGTGCGGCAGTCCGCGCGCTGACCGCGCGCACATTTCAATTCCGCATCACGCGCATCGTCGTGCTGCGGCCGTGGACGCGCTGCAGGGACGCAAGCCCCACGGCAGCAGCAGCAGCGCTCCGGCGTGAAGGCGGTCTGCGCGCGCACGCCGCGGCGCGTCAACGACGTGGACGTGAGAACAGCACGCATGCGTCTCAGCGCTCCACCCGAACCTGAAAGTACCATGATGGGCGTGCGGCCGGATGCACTCGCACTTGCCGCTCGAATGCAAATAAGGCGCACGCGCTCTCTGCTGGTGTCAACCGTTCTGACTGTCAGGCGGCCCCTACGGACTGCCTGCAACTTCAACTTCAAGTTCAACCACATGTCTCGCCCTCTGTACAACACACACACCCTGTCTCACACGCAGCTCGCTGGGACCGGCGCTCGGCGATTGCTGCTGCACACACAGCGCAGGCGGGCGGTGGCAGCGACTCAGCGGCACTCAACAGCTGCTCATTGCTGCTGCAGTTCACCCCAACTACCAAGCCTCAGCGTACACGCACTTCCGAGGAGCGTCGTGTAGCTCTGGCTCAGCTCACCAAGCGCTGCCGTTTCGTGCACAGTGCAGATGGGCGGTGGCAGTGACTCAGCGGCACTCATCAGCCGCTCATCGCTGCTGATTGCTGCTGCAGTTCAGCCTACCTCTACTGCACCTCACAGTAGCGTCGTCCAACGCTGGCTCTGCTCACCAAGCGCTGCCCGTTTCGTGTTCCGAAACTGTCAGGCAGTCCGCGCGGGACGCCGCGCCCGCCGCCCGGCGCACCCGCCGGCCGCTGTTCGCCGGCAACTGGAAGCTGAACCCACTGTCGCCCGCGGCGGCGACGTCACTGGCGGCGGTCGTCGGGTGAGCTCGAGCATATTCTGAATAGGCCGCAGCGGCGTGTGTCGCCTCGAGAGAACTTTTTCATTTCCAGGCCTACGCAGGTCGCCCTGGCAGAATTTGTTGTTTCTAGGTCTATGGCTCTGAGGCCGGAGCTTTTGAAATCAAGATGCGAGTGCTGCCGTCTTGTGTATGGTATTACGTGCTCATACTTGAAGTTTCCCCGCAGCCTTTGAAGCTCGTGTGGTGACGGATCCGCAGCGTGTGAGAGTAGGCCAAATCTGGTCGACGTCGCTCGTGAGTGCATGCCGCATAGCTGCAGCGCTCAGCCAACCCCTCCTGACTCATGGCAAGCCATTCTGCCTCTCGTGACGCGCTGACTGCGCAGCGCGGACTACGCCGCGGCCGTGAGGGACGGCGCGGCGGTGGGCGGCGGCGGCGACGGCTGGTCGTCCGTGGAGGTGGCGGTGTTCCCGCCGGCGGTGTTCCTGTGGGGCGTGCTGCAGGCGCTGGAGGGGTCGGGGGTGGCGGTCGGCGCGCAGGTGGGAGGGGGGACGGCTGCGCTTGTACTTGTCATTGATTCTCGCTGAGGGCGCGAAGGAGCCCAGATGGTGGATGTCCATGGCCTGACAACCAGAATCTACATGCGTCTTTGTGAACACCTTGTCTCTTGTACTTCAAGTTGAAGTACATTGTGCGCGTCGTACGTCTACATCGACTGATTGTGATGCGGCACTGCGTGTGTGCTCGGCCTCTCAGGGCGCAGTTCAGAGTAGGTTGCTGCGAAGGGTGTACATTCTAGGGACACTCGCGACGCGCGGCGTCTCTTGGGGCCTTCACGAGTACAGAGTCCATGTACACTTAGACTGTACCTCAAAGTCACTTTGCCACGCATTGCTGCAAATGGATGTGTCAACAGAGCTCAATGCAATGCCTGTGTATCAGCACGTATATGTGCTGGATCAGGAAGCATGAAGACTGCTTGCCTTGAGGGAATATCAGCGCTATGGCAAACGTTACAGTTCTCGACTCCAACAAGTGAGGTTCCGCAGGTCCTACCTGTAAAAACTTCAAATTGGTGTCTTGGTTTCATGAAAAACACGTTGGAGCAACAGTGCTTCTACTGAGTATTTTGATAGCCTGCGCTCACTACAACCTCACTCTGTTGGCAAGGGCAGCTTTCATTTGAGATTGCTGCCGGTGATGATGCCGTCACTGCCAGCAACTCCGTCTCACCCCGGGGCCACAAACAAAGCATCGACATGCACGGCAGGTTTGAACTGTAGTGAGGGCTGAGGCCGCTGTGTGCGTCTCACACACACCGCATGCTCCTCCGGCCAAGCGCAGGACATCTACTTTGAGGACAAGGGGGCCTTCACGGGGGCGGTGGCGGCGTCCATGGTGGCCAGCGTGGGCTGCAGTTACGCTCTGGTGGGACACAGGTGCGTCTCCACTTGAAGTACACTTGACGCACATTGAAGGCGTGTACAGTACTGTTACGTAACCGCATACTTGAAAGTAGAGCATTTTTGACTGTATTGATTGTAGTCTCGCCGCTTTTCAAGTTGTGGTGTTTTATAAACTTTACTACATATGGTGACTATAGGTTCACTGTTGTTTGAGTTCTGCTGTTTCACAAGAAGTCAATGCCGTTGGTGCAAACTGCAATAATTGCCGCTTTCGCTCCCGAGTTCTTCGCGTCACTCTAATTGCTCCGCCGCAGACTTATGTTCAGCGCATTTCGTCGGTGAGCACTCGCGGCGTGATGCCAGGTGACCCGCAGCCCAGGCAATTTGCCGTCGAATCTCTTGTCGTCGCTGCGGCACGAGCGTCGCGCACCCTGACCCTACCCCTGATCGACTGTATTATGATTCTGAATTTATGAACGTGCGCTGCATTCTGGCAAGCGGCGGGGGCGTGTTGTGCGCCGCGATTCCTCGTGCCAGTGACCGTTTCAGCGGGGGGTTCAACGTCGGCAGCCACTCGCTCCGCCCGATGGCGCCTTCCATCTTCAAGCGCCCACCTCAACATGCGATGCGCTGTGCGTCTCCCGGCGAGTGCCTGCATGCCATCTCAGTCCTGATCTTCAGCAAGCCTCAACTCTGCATGCGTCTGTCGTGTGCAGCGCTGCGCCTGTGTGCTGAATGCGTGGCAACTTGACGATACTCCTCAGTGAATACTCACTTCAACAAGGGACCCTCTGCACCGCTGTGGCGACTGGAGGGTCCGCCCAAAAACCCCAGACGTTAAAAAAAACTTGAGGTTTAGAACTTCTGTCATTGAAGCTCGGTGCTGTCCGTGGCAGCTCACGGCACGCCGCTTGATCTTCTGCGCGCGCAGCGAGCGGAGAGCGCTGTTCGGCGACGACGACGCGACCGTCGCCAAGAAGCTCCGGTGAGTCACTCGACACGTCTACTTGAAGTTTGTGACTGGAAGTAGTGTACTTCAAGTACTTTGGTTGTTTGAGGTCCCCGTCAGCTCCGACGTGCTGCTGCCCGCACTTTCACGATTGCAGTAATTCTTCGCGTCGGCCCTGATGCGCTGCCGCCAGTGGCTGCGCGACTGCTCGCGGCGCGCGCCCCACCTCACATGCACCCCGGTCGGCGGCGGCGGGCGTTCCGCCGCCGCCGCGTCCCGTGTTAACCCTAACCCCAACCCTAACCCTAGGGTCAACCCTGGACCCCCTGGGGTCAGGTCGATGGCCAGGGTGTGTGTCAGTCAGGACGGCGCGAGCGGGGCCACCGCGTGCGTGTGTGCACTCTGAACATACCGCAACACGCTGAGACCCGCATACCGCAACACGCACGGCGCGTTCTCTTGCACCGCAAACCTCCACGCGTACCGCAGCGCCGCGCCGCCCCTGACACCCCCCCCCCCCCCTCCCCCCCTTCCCCCCACACGCGCAGCGCCGCGCTGCACGGCAGGCTGCGGCCCGTCCTCTGCGTCGGCGAGACGCGCGCGCAGCGCGAGGTGGCCTCACGAGCACCATTTGCGCCTTGCAGCAGTACGCCGTGCGCACCGCAAACCTCCACGCGTACCGCAGTGCACCACACCGCCCCTGACGCCCCCCTCCCCTCCTCCCGCGCGCGTTCGCAGCGCCGCGCTGCGCGGCGGGCTGCGGCCCGTGCTCTGCGTCGGCGAGACGCGCGCGCAGCGCGAGGGCGGCCTCACGGGCGCCGTGTGCGCCGTGCAGCTTGGCGGCGCACTCGCGGGCGTGAGCGCCGCAGAGATGAGCGCTGTCGTCATTGCGTACGAGCCCGTGTGGGCGATCGGCACGGGGCTCACGGCGACGCCGGCGATGGCGCAGGTGCGCGCCGCCGCCGCCGCTGTCAAATTAGCCAACACGAGGTAAAAGTAGGTACTTGAGACCACGGGTGTGTAGGTGCGCGCCGCCGCCGCCGTCAATCCGCTAAAAAGACACATGTACTTCACGCCACGGTCATTGGTGGAAGGCACTTGCGGCGAACCACTCTCCTTGTCACCTAGATCTCTACGAACTTTTGGTTCGGTCCCATTACTGGAGTCGGTGAAGAGCAGACATCTGCCTCTGAAGCTGCGGTCAGGCGGTCACTCCCCCACGATCGGAGGCGTTCAAACAGCAGCGGTGGTGCGATGGCGTGTACGACGCGGATGGGGCGCTGTCGCGCGGGGGCGCTCGGGCGCGGCAGGGCTCAGTCGACTCGTCTCCCCCTCGCTTTTCATTTTGTAAGCAGCAGCGCTCAGCTGCATGCGGATGGCTGCTGTCGCGTTCTGATGCGGCGGTGCGCTGGCCGTGGCGCCAGCCGGCACGGCACTGCTGCCGCTGCCGTTGCAGCGCACTCAGGGGCGAGCCTGACCGGATGAGCGCTGTTGCGGTTTTGGCGAGCGTCACGCACTCGATGAGTCGTGAGTCGACTCACGAGCGCGTTCAGCACTGCTCACTGAACAGCAAAGTGTGCTCCGTGGGCAGTGCGCATGCATCAGGCTCTCACCAGCTCTTCCCCCCTCGCCCTGCCGCGCCTCCCCCCCCCCCCCCCCCCCCTTCACACACACAGGAAACGCACGCAGACATCCGGAGGTGGCTCAAGGAGCGCTACGGCGCTGCGGTCGCAGGTGCGCGGACCGCAGTAGCTGCATCATCATGTTGAAGTGCATACCATCACAACAGCATTGCATGCAGTATTGCGGTCGCCGGGCGAGGCACGACGGTCGCCGGATGCGTATGGCAAATGCCCTGGGCGCACGTGCACTTGCAATGTGCATATGACGCAGCCGCTGCGGAACGGCGTGCTTGGTACCCCCCTGGAAACTTGTACCCACTGCTGCGGGGCGTCGGCAACTCGTAACAGAGGTGCTGATGCTTGCACTGCAAAGCACCGACGGGTGCCGGCTAAACCGCGAGGGCCACCACAGCGTAAGGCTGACGAGCCCTGTGCCCCCCCTCCCCTCTCCCCCCCTCGCAGACTCGGTGCGCATCCTCTACGGCGGCTCTGTGACACCGACACAGCGGCGCATTGTCTCATCACCAGCGCATGAAGCAGCGACTGTGATGTTGACCCCCCCCCCCCCCCCTCCCCCCCCCATAAACGCGCACCAGACTCCGTGCGCATCCTGTACGGCGGCTCCGTGACGCCCGACACGGCGGCACATAGCTTTCATAAGTCGCGCACGCGACGCCTCAGACTGGTGGCGGCAGCGACTCGCGCGCTTCCGCAGCATCAACCCACTGCACCTCAAGATATGCCTGCACACGAGCGTTAAGAACGAGACACCCCCCCCCCCCCCGGTCCCCCCTCACAGACTCCGTGCGCATCCTGTACGGCGGCTCGGTGACGCCCGACACGGCCGCGGACCTCATGACGTGCCCCGACGTCGACGGCTGCCTCGTGGGCGGCGCGTCGCTCGCAGCAGACGCGTTCGGCCGCATCGCCAGCGCGTCGCTGGACGGCGCGGCAACCGGCCCGCAGATCCTGTACGCGACGCTCGCGGCGCCGTGCAAGGTCAGTGTGCGGGCGCACCGAACGGACGGCGTGTCTGCGTCAGAAACGGCTGGCGCAGGTCGCGCATGCATTTTAGCGACTTTGGTGTTGCAAAGGGGGCTCTGCCGCATCGCCAGCGCGCCGCTGGACGGCGCGGTGGCGGGGGGCCCGCAGATCCTGCACGCGACACTAGCAGCGCCGTGCAAGGTCAGTTCCGTGCAAGGTCAGCCGGCACGCGCACATGTACACGAGAGCGTCCCTTTGTTTTGCGGTAGGAGGAAGGAGGGAGCGTGCCGCAGATTCTGTACGCGACGCTCGCAGCGCTGTGCAAGGTCAGTTATTGGCGGCGAGGTGTGTGTGTGTGTGTGCATGCACACGAAAGCGGTGTCTGCGGCGGGAGGAGTGAGGGAGCGCGCTGCAGTGCGTGCGCAAGCATCCCGTCCCGCACCGCCGCATGCCGCACGCAGTGGCCTTTTTGGTGTCGGGAACGTGCGCGTTGGCGCTGCTGAGACGCGTGCAGCGCTGCGTCGGCCCCGGCGTCAGCGTTGCGGCGGAGCGCCCTGCGGCACAAGCTGTTTTCCTGTGCCCCGCATCCTTAATCGTATGCAGCGCACAAGCTTTCGTGCTGCGCCGGGCGCCCTCAACCGCATTCGGCGCGCGCGCGCGTCAGCCCGCGGAGCCGCCGATGCCGCACACGACAGCGAGGTTCCTCACATGACTTGAGACTCGCACAGACACTGGAACTTGATGAACCGCATGCTCGGCGCTCCGCCGCGTCTTCCGGCGGCGCAGGGCGCTGCGCGCGCGACGCCGGCGGCGCCTCGCGAGGTCAGGCAGCTGAGGACGCCGCAGCGAGCGGCGCCCGGTGCATCGCGCTGCGGAACGCTTGCGGCGTGCTCCGAGCGTCGTCGCCCGGGCGTGCGCGCTGACGCGGCGGGCGGGCGCGCGTGCAGCCGCCCGCGCAGCCGACCACGCACGCACACCGAGCACTGTGCGGCCAAGCCAGCCGCATGCTCGCATCTCTCTGCCCAACCTACATCGCGTATTCGGGTGCTGCGCGTCTCCGTGCGTCGACTGCCTCTAGACAGCGGCAGCGCCACGTCTGAGCTGCGCAAACCTTGCGCTGATCGCCGCTGTGTACTGCCCTCCCCCTGCCCCCCCCCCCCCCCTGCTCGCGGTGCGCAGAACGTCCTCGGGGAGAGCCCCGTCTGGTCGGCGCGGCGCAACGCGCTGTACTGGGTGGACATCCAGGTGAGCACTGAGCACAGGGTGGTGGCAGCGCTCCGGCGGCAGCGCGCTGCAATTTGTCACCTTGCGCGTGCATGCCGAGGCACCACATTGCGAGGAAGACTGGAATGCGTCGCTGTGCTCCCATTGCAGCATTGCAGCGCGTCGCGCGCGAATCTCACGGCACGACGGGAGACCTGAGCGCAGTGGTCCGTTTTTTGACTTTTATGGTGACGCGGACGAGGCGAGCACACGGGGTCAGATGCGGGTCCTTTTAGGCTTAAGTTTCACCATAGGTAATGTTGGTGTCAGCGGGGGGGGGTGGAGGGAAGCGCGACGCAGCTGCGCTGTGTTTGATACGCCATGCAGAAGTCCAGAGGATGCCAACAGCGGCCTACTTCCACGTGCCATCGCTGGAGATGCAGTGTGAGCAGCGCGGACGCCCATGCACGCGCCTGTTGTGTTTGATGCTGCTCCCGCCGCGCCCTTGTCACACGCACGACACTGCTTCCCCGTCCGCCCTCCGAGCCTGACCGGAGCGGCACCAACAGCCGCAGCTTGTGTGTCGATGGGCCTGCAGCTGCTGGCAGTGGCTGCTGACACGCAAACGGAGCCTGCTGCGTCCGCCAGCGGGTGTGCGTCGGCTGACGCACCGCATGCGCGCCGCAGCGTGGTGTATCAGTTGACCGGCCCGCAGCGGCTAGCAGTGACTGCTGCACACCCGAGCCCGCTGCACCGCCTGCCTGCGGCTGCGCGTCGGCTGACGCACCGCATGCATGCCCGCTGCACGTTGCCGCAGGGCCAGGAGCTCTGGGAGCTTCCCAACGGCGCTGGCGAGGCCCGCTCGTGGCCGCTGCCGGAGGTGGCCGGCTGCTGCGCGCTCAGAGAAGGTGAGCGCTGCCGCAGAGCGACCCGCGAGCGACCCGCGAGCGCCCAATGCCACCGCCAGAAGCTGCGCGTGCTGCCGGGTACGACCCGGGTTAGAGCTGGGGTTAAGATTAGAGTTAGGGTTTGTCCCGCTCGTGACCACTGCCGGAGGTGGCCGGCTGCTGCGCGCTCCGAGAAGGTAGGGTTAGGGCTAGGGTTAGGGTTAGCGTTAGGATTGGGGTTAGGTTTATTAATAAAACTATACTTCCTCAGATAGGTGGTAGTAGTTTAGGATCGTCGCCAAACTACAAATATCCTAATTATTTGTCGTCAGCCCCTTATGTGTTGAAGTATGAAAGCTCAAAGCCGTGTGTGTCGCCTCCTGGCGGCATAGGGCCAGGGTCTGGAGTTGGGGTTAGGGCGAGGGCTAGGGTTTGTGGCGCGCATTGCATTGCCCGCACGCACGCGCACACGGCGAGAGAGCACCAAAAGCAGAGAAGCGCAGTGACACGCACACGCCGCCGCCATTGCAATCGGCAGTTGGCAACGGACGGCCAACGCGCCGGGGGGTCGCCGGACGGCCGCCGAGGCGTGCTGCCGTTGCCGCTCCGGCGCACTGCGTGACGTCCAACATACGGCCTTGCCGCGCGGGGCTTCGAGGGCAACCCCGACAAATGTTGTGACCAAGTCAAGTGTGCATGTCTGATTGTCTTTACTTCTTCAGAAGTGTATTGAACACAAACGGCTGGAGGAACGGCCCTGCCACGGGGTCTCGAGGGCAGCCTCGTCGAGCGCTGCGATCACTCCAAGCCTGCATGACTGATCATGTGTACTATTAACTGAAGTAAACACAAATGAACGATGCGCGCGCCTCAGCTCCCTGCCGCGCCGTCTTCAATGCGCGCCGCGCCGATGACCGGGCGGCAGCGGCTCTGCTGCTACGGGCTTCGCGGGCAGCCTCGCCGAGCACGCGGCATCACGACAGTCATGCATGCGCTGATCATGCATATACATGTACCTATACATACATGGGAGTTTGAATACAACACTTATGGTGGACAGCGCACTCACCCGCCATCATTGCCCCCCCCCCCCCCCCGACTTTGTTGCCCTGCGGCAGGCGGCGGCTTTGTGATGGGCTTTGAGGGCGGCCTCGCAGAGTTCGTCCCCGAGACACGCGCGCTGCGCAGGCTCAGCGCCTTTGAGGAGGGCCTCGCGACGCGCCCGAACGACGGTGAGTTTGTCAGGGCGCGAAAAAGCCCAGATGAATGGTATCCAAGCTGACTGTGCGGAATCTACATGTCGTTCGTCGGTTTGAGAGCGTCTCGATGACAACCACTCAAACGACGCGCCAAATGGCGCAAGTCTGTACTTCGACAATGGCGCGCGACGCAAACAACTGTCAGAAAGTGCGTGGCGCCTTCAATGAGGGCCTCGCGACGCGCCCCAACGACGGCGAGCGGCGCGACCGCATTCCCGCGATGCCTCACGATGCAAATGTCAGAAAGCGCTCTGCGCGGTGTGTGCTTCAATAGACGGCGCACGCGACGTCGTCCTCATGCGCGTACTTCAAGAGTGTCGCTTGAAGCATGCACGTGCTTCAAGAGCGTCACGCAGGCTCAACGCCTTTGAGGAGGGCCTGGCGACGCGCCCGAATGACGGTGAGCGCGACTGCACGTCCTCATGACGCAACTGTTGGGAGATGCTCTGCAGTGTCTACTTCGACGGGCGGCGGTGAGCGCGAGAGCGACCGCGTCAGGAGTGCCGCACTCACTTCAGGAGCATCGCACTTGCAGCACGCCGACGCGCCAGCGCGCGCGGCGACGCGGCTGGCGCGCCTGCACGGCCGCAGAGTCACTGCCTACTTCAAGGGCGGCGCTCGCAGCGCACGGCGCGCCCCAGCGACGGCGCGCGCGATCACACGCTCGTCGTCACCATACACGCTGCTGCGAGTAGGCCGCTGTGGATCAAGCCTAGCGTTAGGGTTAGGGTCAGAGTTAGGATCAGGCCCCAACGACGGCGAGCGCGCCTGCTTTGCAAACGGCGCGCGACCACGCGCTCCACTGCCATGTACTTTTATTATATTCCACTTGTGGCTGTGGAAATGCCATGTTGTAGGTGTGTCGCCTTGTTCTCACTCTTGGATGTAGCATGCAAAGCTTGCACGCCACACCCCGCCCCCCACATCACCCCCAACAAAGCACCCGCAAGCGACTGTCCCCCACATACTAGCAGGGATACCAAACAAAGCTACAAGACTCTCCCCCCACAGACAGACCCGTCTTAGGGCCACCCAGCTCCACGCAGACTCCATCTCATCACCCCCAACAAAGCACCCGCAAGCGACTGTCCCCCACATACTAGCAGGGATACCAAACAAAGCTACAAGACTCTCCCCCCACAGACAGACCCGTCTTAGGGCCACCCAGCTCCACGCAGACTCCATCTCAAAGTTTTCATGTACCTCTCTCCGCGCTGCTGCGCCAGCCGGACCCCGGCATGTGCGCGCGCTGGATGCGAGAGGGCGCCTGTCGTCCAGACCCTCATTGAAGCGCGTGTAGCCAGATGCAGCGGCGAAGCAGGTTTGCCCCTCAGTACGGTGTCGCTGGCGTTTCCTCTGCGTGTGTTGATGCATGCGCAGGGCGCGTGGATCGCGCCGGGTTTTTCTCAGCATAGTGTCTCTGGAGTTTCCTCTGCTCGTGTAAACCCTCACCCTAACCCGAAGATGCTGGTGCCTTTGTTGCGTATGCATGTATGTACATATGTGCAGGGCGCGTGGACCGCGCCGGGAACCTGGTCGTCGGCAGTTACAACGCCAACCACAGGGCCAACGGGGGCGCGATTGGGGGGCTGTACAGGCTCACCCCCCCCAGGTACTACAAATGGCCCATGTGTGCAAATTTGAGGCACAGCACCTGGTGTGCATTTTGCCTGGAAACCGCAGCACAAACAGCGTTCACGTGAACTCGCTCGGACAGAGTTCACCAACACAGCTTTGATCTGATGCTCCGGACCTGAATTTGAGCAATAATGTCGTAGGTTTAGCTCTGGCGCGTTGTTGTCGCATCAACCTTGCTTTCATTCAAGAAGCGACGCCCCGTCACCGCCGCCCGATAGCGAGCGATGCCCTGCCTCCGAGTCGCTTGCATCCTGTACCCGCGGGCGGCGGCTTCGACGGCAGCCGAGTGAGGACTCACGCCCCGCAGGCCTGCGAGCGAGTGCGCCTCGGGTCGAGCGCTGCCATACTCAACGGCCACACCAGGGTCCTACACGCACCACAGCGCGCTCCCGCCTGCGCGTTCGCCGCCTGCCTGTCATGCAATGACATGGACTGAGATTGACTCATGTGCGTTGCTGGCGAAGCGGTACCTGCCTAGTCTACCCCTTGACTCGTCTGCGCGCAGCTGAAACACTCGAACTGTTGATGCACTCCCGCGCGCGCGCTCATTTGCCGCCGCCTATACTGAAACTACACGGAGTGAGCCGGAGATGCTTGCATTGCTGACGAAGCGGTACCTACCTGCTCCCGGCTTCATCCGCGCGCAGCTGAGTATATGGTATTCACTGTTCCACGCCCCCCCCACCCCCTTTTCTCGCCTCCGTGCGCAGCGCTGGAGCACCCGCTGCCGGCGCCAAACTGGAGGAGATTCTGGATTACAGGTACGGCGTCCTTGCCTGACCCTGACCCCAGTTCTACCTCTGCAGTGCATCTGGGGAGGGGAGAGGGGAGAAGGGGGGGCAGATTTTTTGAAACCACGAGGAGGGGGGTAGATTTATAGGAACAAAGGGTGGGGGAGCAGGCCTGACAGGCTACTTCGAGCACGAACTCATATGCGGAGGGCTCGGGGCCAAGCAGCAGCTGGTGCATGACTTGTTGCCTGGTACAGACCAACAGGACTAGGCACACAGCTGTAGCAGAACGTCTGCGCGCATTACAGGCAGAAAGCGCTTTTGATGCAGACCTCGGTCCTGATCGAATTGACATCTGTTGCCGGTGTAGAAGCCGCGGCCACCATCGCGCTCCTGCACGCAAGCCCCTCAGCCGCTGACGGGACGCATCGCTCCCGTTACAGCTCCGCCCTCGTCAACAGCTTCTCTTCTCGCGTGCAGCCTCGCTCCGCCGCCACTGACAGGCCGAGTCGCTTCCGAATACGCTCTGGTGCTCCATGCGCGCGCAGCTTCTTGCTCTACCACTGACAGGACGCATCGTATCTGTCCCCACTCGATGCGTGCCCGTGCACAGATTCCGCGTGAGCAACTGCATCGCGTTCAGCGCGGACGGCGCGACCATGACGTTCTGCGACAGCCCCACGCGCCGCATCTACCAGTTCGACTACGACCCCAGCGGGCGCCTCTCCAACCGCAGGCTCATGTACGCCGTGCCGCCCGACGTGCCGGGGGTGCCCGATGGAGGTGCGTCACCCCCCCCCCCCCCCCTCTGTTGAACTTGAGCTGAGACAGGTGCCTGTTGTCGTGCAGGTGCATGAGCATTGTGTAACTTTGCAAGAAGGCACGGATTTCTCGTGGTGAGCACCACATTTGATCATGAGGGCGTCTTGTCGTGCTTTCAGCATGGATCGATGAACGACTTCTGGGCCGCTGCAGCATTTGCGGGCGGCGACCCCCCCCCCCCCTCAGTCAAACTTGAGCTGAGAGTAGGGCTGCTGCTCATCATCGTCAATGCAGCCGTCTGCGGCAGACACGCGCGCTGCGCGCCCTCCATGATCCAGCATGACGGCGCGTCTCCCACATGTTCGAGGTGCCGTTGTCGATGCAGCATTCGCGCTCCGCGGCGATGAGCTGTTGTACATGTGCGTGACGCAGGTGTGCGCGCCAGAGTCGCATTCACCGTGGCCCAGCTGCGCTGGTCCACCAGCGCCCCCTGCCCCCTGCTGCTGCTGCCGAAGACGCAATATCGCGCCTACTCCCTGAGTGCTCTGGGTGCAAACCGCTCAACCTCGCCCCCCCCCCCCGCGCGCGCAGCAATCATGGACGCGCAGGGCGGCCTCTGGGTCGCCATGTCCGGCGCGGGGCGCGTTCTGAGACTGGTCCCCAAGGACCCCGCCTCAGACCGTTCCCCCGGCGCCGCGACGCACGAGGTCGGAGTTGAAGTGCGCGTGCCCGTCGCCAGCCCTACTTCCGCGACCATCGGTGGCGCGCGCCTCGACACGCTGTTCATCACGACGCGCGGCCCCGACGGCGGCGCGCTGTACTCCGTCAAGTTACCCGAGGGCGTGCGCGGCGTCGCCGAGCCCGAGTTTGCGGACGCGAGCGCGCCCGCGGCGGCGGCGGCGGCGCCGTCGGCGCCTGCTGCCACCTCCCGCGCCTCAGGTGCGTACCGTACGGAGACGCGTTTGCGGGCGCGCCGGCCATGCGAGTGACTGCTGTGGGTAGTGTTTGTCGATTGTGGTTGCAGACCATGACTTGCGTGTGCGTACGTGCGGTGTCTGTCTGGGGCAGCGCGCCATCGCACTGGAAAGCTACGCGCCAGCTGGGCGTGTCCGGTGCCCCCAGCATTCGGACTCGCCGGTGTGACGTCGCGTTGCGCGCGCTCGAAATGGCGACCTCTTCATGTGCCTGTGCGCGTGCGTGTGCTCCGCAGCTCGTGTTCACTTCAGACATCCCTTCACGCGTGCGCTCACTGTGCCATGCGGCGCGGGGCCCGGGTTCGCTCTCTCTCCGAAGGACCCACTACCTCACCAGCGGTGCGCTGCTGCTGCGCTGCCTCGGCCGCCCCTTCATCCCACCGCTCCCGCGCAGGCATCAGCCTCAGCGCCGCCGCCGTCGACAACCTGAGCGCTGCTGCCGTAAACGGCGCCGCCGCCGCCGCCGCAAGCATGCGGCCGCGCGGGCCCTGGGGCGCGCTCCTGCAGGGGGGCGCGGGGAGGGGGGGCGCGGAGGCCGCCGCCGCCGCCGCGACAGTTGCAGTTGACAGGATGTTCGGCCAGCCCGTGCGCAGCGCCGACGACGTGGTGCGCGCCATGCAGGCGTCGTCCATGGGTGAGAGAGAGAGAGAGAGAGAGAGAGAGAGAGAGAGAGAGAGAGAGAGACTGTGTTGTTCGCGGAGGAAGTGGTCGCTGCTGAGGCGTGCTGCATGCGGCGCCCCCCTGCACGCCGCGCCGATGCGCGAACGCGTCCCTCCGTGTGCACGCCGTGTTCCCTCGCGCGCGTGAACTTGCTGCGGAGTGTGTACGGACTCCGACAACGGCATGCTGTGCGCCGTTTGTGCTGACTCTTGACGGATGCCATGCACCTGCATTCTAGGCAGTGTCACCGCTGCTTGCCTTTTACATGTTTCTTGCGTGCCCCCCGCGCAGTACACTGGTCTTTTTAAAGCTGCACCTTACCGTAACGAATGTATCTGTTGCTGCTGCTTGCCGGCCGTATGTTTCTTGGCGCAGTGCACTGGTCCGTCAAGGCGCTCGTGCCGCTGCTGCTCACCTACTCCTCTGTCTCTGTTTCTCGCGCCCCTCCCCCCCGTGGTGCACTGGTCCGTCCAAAGCTGCAGCTTACATACCATATCTGTCGCTGCTGCTTCCATACCGTATGCTTCTCGCGCGCCCCCTCCCACACAGTGCACTGGGCCGTCAAGGCGCTCCTGTCGCTGCTGCTTACCTTCTGCGTGTTTGCCGCTTCTACTCAGATATCTGTTACATGTTCCTCACGCGCAGTGCACTGGCCCGTCGAGCCGCTCCTGCCGCTTACCTACTCCTACTCGTGAGTTCTGCTGTTTTGCGCCGCCCCCGCGCTGTTCACTGGTCCGTCAAGGCACTACTGTCGGACGCGCCGGGCCTTGCGGGCAGCCTGTCGCTGCTGCTTACCTACCCCTATGCTCCTGTTTCTTGCGCCCCCCCCCCCCCCCCTGTGCAGTGCACAGGTCCGTCAAGCCGCTTCTGCCGCTGCTGGTGCTTACCTACTGTACGTTTGCCGCCGCTGCTTCCGTACCGCATGTTTCTCGTGTGCTGCCCGCGCAGTGCACTGGTCCATCGAGCCGCTCCTGCCGCTGCTGCTTCCTACCATGTACTTCAAAGTATGTTGCTGCTGCTCACCCACCGTATGCTTGTCACGCGCCCCACGTGCAGTTCACTGGTCCGTCAAGGCGCTCCTGTCGGACGCGCCGGGCCTCGCGGGCAGCCTGTCGCCCGCGGCCGTCGCGTCGCTCGTGCGCATGGCGCGCGCAGCGGGGCCCGACGAGACCGGGTCCTTCCTGGTCAGCACCATGCGCATTCCGCAGGAGGGGTACGTACGATACTTCTTCCATGTATTAAGTGGTTGTGTCCTGTGCTGTGATGGCTTGCACGAGAGGGGAATGTACGCTAGTGGTGACGGTGTTCCGCGCTGTGACTCTGCTTGCGCGCGCGTGCGGCGCTGGGCAGGTGCTTTCGCATGCGCTGCGGCGCGCGCGCCCTGCGCTGCGGCGCAAGTCTGTCGCCTCCAAGAAGAGCGCGCCTGCGTTGCTGCATTGCGCGATGGACATCAAAGTCGGCGCCATGCAGATCGTGCAGGACGGGCACGGACGATAGTGATGGCGGTGACGGAGGTCTCGCCCTGTGAACGCCTGCGCGCATGTGGCGCTGGCGGGTATGCTGCGTGCTTTCGCGAGCGTGCCGCTCTGTGAGGAGGCGCGGTCGGTCGCCTCGATGAAGCGCCATCTGTCGCAATTACATAGCGGCGGTGAGCAGACCCAGTGCTCCACAGCGGCGAGTCTGGTGATTGCACGCGCTGCTTGCGCCGTGGTGCACGCAGCGGCTCGTCATGTGCAGAAGATGCAAGGCGCGCCAGCTTCTCTTGCTTCGAGTCCTTGACTTGCCGCGAAGCAGCCTCGCCTGCCATCCAGACAAGTACCGGGCGGCATGGCACCGCTCGCGCAGCGACCAAGTCTCTGGTGATGTGCAAGTGAAGTGGGGAAAGGTCAGCAGGATCCTGTTCTGAACAAACCGGCTTCAAGGCTTTGCGCGCACCACCCTGTTTTCATCATGCATGGCGCCCGTCGACGTGCACTCCATCAATTCCAAAGAACACTCTCGAGAGCACATCACGCAGGCTGCCTGAAGCACCCGGGCGCTAAGTATCAGAGCATGTTGTCAAGGTGACCGGCGTTCTACCATTCTGACCCGTGCGCTTCAAGGCTGGCTGCGTGGTGTGACACGACGTCGCCGCTCTGCTCGCGCACTTGCTGTGCTCACGAACTTGCTGTCCACGCGCTCGCGCTTGCGCTCGCAGGGCCAACATCATGGTGCGCGACCTGATGGAGGGGTTTGAACCCACGGCATAGCGGCAGGAACTACTGAGGTCAATGGAATGGGGGGGGGGGGGGGGGTAAGGGTAGGCTTTGCTGCAATGCAGCGAGCGGACAGCTCACGCACAAAGCGCGAAGGCCATCGGAGCTTGGAGCAGCCCCCACGCATCATGATACTCCCCTGCTTTTTGAATGGCGCGGGCCGCGTGTTGCAGTGCAGCAGAGCCGCGGTCGCCCTGCACTGATATGAGGCTGCAACCTTTGTTTACAGATGCACCACTGGATTACCATGAAGTTCGAAGTACAGTTTAGCACCCAATTATCTCGGGTGTCTTCATCATTCAGTACATGCATCCGGCTCTGGCTCCGTTGCGTGCAAGTGTAGCCTGTAGCATGACACTGTGGAGTAAAGTGCAGCATGCTCCCTTTATAATATAGATGTATGCTTCAAAGTACTCATGATAATCTGGAGCCCTCTTGCAGTTGTTGCGTTTTCAAATGATGGCCAACTCTAGTCTGCCGCCATTGCGCCTTGCCAAGATTATGTGTCTATGTTGACATCCCACATGCATGCACGCAGCTCGCTATTGCCACTGGGAGCTGATCCCTTTAGCAATTTTGAACGCTGTCAGCAAGCAGCATGTTTGACCTGAAACCTGACTTGGCTGCTGAGGCATTTTGATTCTGGGGCATCAAGATTGAGCGCGCAGCAGATGCATTCCAGGTTTCGGTTTGGTGGCCGTTTTCGGTAAAGCCAGTCAAGCCATATCTTAGGCATTACGATTACGACGCTCATCATCATCAGGGCGGACTTCGCATACATTTGCAACAACACAGATGCACCCACCTTCACCGGCGTCGATGGTGAATCGCGATGTGGATCGAAAAACATTTTGGGGGGGGGGGGGCTTATTTTTTTCCCCCCCGCCTCGTGGTGATTCCTGGTCGCCGTCAAGATCTCTTACGGTCTGATCTAGCGACGCAGGCCGAGAGGCGCTGGCGGTTGGGGCTTGGGCGAGAGCCGAGGGGAATTTATCTGGGGTCGCCGCCGTCTGCGGCCTCCGCTTGCCTCGGCACGAGGGAAAAAGCCGGATCACATAGGCGGTGAAGTGGGCCACGTGGCTTTTTTATTGACACGAGGATAGGGCTCAGAGAGCTTTCACTGGGCAGATTCACTGGGTGACGCGTGTCATTTTGACACGTGTCACACGCTCGGGGCGGTTGTCGCTCAGCTTGGAGGCTCGCTGGCAGTGCTTCGCAGGCCTTGCGGTCACCGTCATGCAGCGCCACGGTGTGCAGTAGAGCAGGAAGCAGCTCGCAAGCAGGCTAAGCGAGGTTGGTATGGCCTGCACCTGCACTTTAGAAGAGGAAAGCGCCTGTTGGCGCCCAGGATGGCCATGGCTACTCTGCTGCAGTGCATGCGGAGGCCGCAGCTCGGGGCTGGAGCGCGTTTGTGGATAGCAATGCAGGCTCAGGACGGTGCTCAAGGTTGGCGCGCGCTTGCGGACTGGGAGTTGTTGGGAGCGCCAGCCATGCCAGGGAGCAGCATCAGCAGCAACGACAGCACCACCAGCAGCAGCAGCACCAGCAGCAGCACAGCCATAACTTCGTACAGATGCAGTATGGGGCCTGATGGCGCTCAGCATTGCTACATCCACTCCTGAGGAGTGCTGTTCACATGCAAACGACGGAGCTTGTGGCTGAATCGCAGTTGTGGAATCGACACCAGCAGCTGCAGCAGCGCTGGCAGCTCAGGATTAGGGTTGCCAAAACCGTACCTTTTTTACAAATATACTCCGTAAATCGTACCGTAATTTGACCGTAAACTCCTGCCTATTGAGGTTTTGGAGAACTTCGATACCATTTTTGCGTCTGGCACAGCAAGCCCGAAGGTAAACCTCAGGGCACCCGAAGATGTGGTCAAGATTAGCATGCTTTACGCTACAAATACCGTTGACCGTATTTTTTCTAATAATACTGTTTGGCAACCCTACTCAGGATGGACCTATGAAGTGCAGCGTGCTTGGAGTGTCAGCAGCGTCATGCAGAGGCACTATCCTTTTGGCGCCCAGGACTGCTACATCCACTTCCCTGAAGTGTTGCCCAGATGTAGAGGACAGAGCAAGGGGCTGGTGCGCGCTTTGTGGTATGCTGCTAGCAACAGCAGCGCTCAGGGCGGCGCTAGGGATTGGAGCGCGCTTTTGGACTCATTGGCGGCAGCAGCAGCAGCAGCAGCAGCAGGACCTGCATTCGTTCCGCGCCTTGCATGCAGAGGCACTTTCTTGGGGCCTACAGATTAATGGCGCCCATGATTGCTACAACCACTCCTTTGGAGTATTGCCCGTATCAGGATGCAAGAGGGGCTGAAGCGCGTTAAGCCTGCGCGCTTGCCAGCAGCAGCAGCAGCAGCAGCAGCTTTGCCGGACCTGACTGTGACGGCACCATATTGTGGGGCTTGCTGCAACCACAATGGCGCTGAAGTGTCGCCCGCGAGCTGAGGGCGGACATGTGTCCTGGAGTTTGATTACAGTGAAGCATTTTTTTGCGCTGGAAGTTGCGCAACTGCAGGGGGAGGGTATGTAATGGTAGTAGTGGTAGCTGTAGGTGGTTGGTAATGGGATGCGCTTGGGCACACCCTGTGTGCTCTGGGAGATGATATTGTGCCTCTATTGCATATGCTCCGTATGACACAGTTTTTTGTAAACATACGCCCCTCGAATGTCGCTCAGCCGCCGGTTGGGTCTGGGTCTGGGCCTGCGACCCAGGACTCCGGCAGCGCAAGCTTTCAAGTGAGCAAGTTCAGGTGATGCCACTTGGGTCGTACATGTAATAGTAGCCCGTCTGCTCTGCTGCCCTGCAGCGGCCCATATCACCCCCACACCTCTATGCAATTCCGGGTGAAGGTGTAGGCGGCTTTGATCTGCGCGCAGTGAGCAGATGGAGATCAGGACTCGTGCTGCAAAGCTGAAAAGTAATCGACGAAAGCAATAGCCTGCCGCAAGAGTCCTCAGCCGACGCAACCATCCACTCTGCCCACACTCACCATGAGGTTCAGCAGATGCATCAGCACATGCTCCTGCAAGGTTCTCGTCCTCCGGAGCTGTCAAGTCTACGAGTACCCTCTTTATGGCGCTCCTCCTAACCACCTGCCACACACTTCACTAAAAAACCAACCTCCACTCAGAAGTTGCAACTTCACAAGCCCCTTCACAAGGGCAGCGTTCAGGTGGGCGAGTCCCTTTTTCAAAGCTGAGAGGAGTTCGCACCCTGTCGCAGCATGTCTGCTGCGGATGACCAGATCGATGGCTTGATTGGCGAATGGGCTGAGCCTTCTGCCTCTTCTGACGAGCGCAGCAGCAACGTCGGCGAGTCCATCACTACCAACGAAGCAGCCTCAGTAGAGACGAATGCCAGTCCGGTCCCTGTAGGCATGCCGTCGGGAGGAGCTGCCCAGCCTAACAGGAAGAGCGTCAATGGTAACGGTGAAAAGACTGCCGATGGTGCCGTTCCTCAGATGCCTGTGGTGGGAACCGCTAGCAATGGACGCTCTGCCAACACAACCTCCTCTGTTAGGCAGCAGCAACTGTACCAGCAGCAGCAGGACGTGCAGCAGCACCTGCTGCAGCAGCAGCGGTACCACGAGAGGCAGCACTGGGCACCGCAGCAGCGGCAGCAGCAGCAGCAGCACCAGCAGCAGCAACAGCAGCAGAGACCGCAGGCGCCCGCGCAGGACCCGTACGCCGATGACTCCGCGGAGGCAGCGGCTCGAATGCTGGTGGCAGTTGGGGGGTTCTCCCCCCGCACCCCGGCGCCGCAGCTTGCGGGAAGGGAGGGGCAGGGCGTGGCGGCAGCGCCAACGGAGCCGCCTGTGAGGTTCGCGTGGACGCGCCACCCGGGGGGCAAGTGCGCGCTCTGGGTAAGTAGGTATTGGCGCCTCCACTTCACATAACACTTTGGCAACTTCACTTTTGCAGATCGTGCGTGCGAGTGGATGCTGGTGAGGGCTGCGACGGAGGGCGCTGTGTGAACACAGATGCTGGTTGAAACACAGCCCATCGCGCGGCCGCCGCGGCGGCGGGGGGCGTGCCCCCGCGTGTCCAACTGTCAGAATTGCTTTTGCGGTTAAATCGAGCCATGCGCACTCTCCGCTGCTGCAGCAAACCTGCCTGAAAGTGAGGCGCATGCGCTTCCGCACCTGGATGTTCGCCGGTGTGACCTGTCGGAGAGTGTGATGAGCAGGGCTTGCATGAGCGGCGTCGCGCTCGTGAGCACGTGCAGCTCTCCGCGAGCTGCTTAAGTAGCACAGGCAACGTGTTTTCGCTGCGTTCGACCGCCTTTGCGAAGAAGGGCTTACAAAATATGAGTGGCATGTGAAAGGGAAGTCATCTATACCCGAGTTCGAAATGTCGGCAACTGCAAGCAACTCACAAATTTGCGATATTCACCGGCGGCCATCGCAGGTTATAGCAAGTGCGGAGTTCTTACAGTTCACATTTCGTCAGAGCGTTCATTTGCGCGCACGTTTACAACTCCTTTACAGTATGTTGGAGCAATCACCGGAAGTCTCTTGATAGTAGGTGCATGCTTCCGAAGTGTAGAATGCTGCAGCAGTGCATGGATACGTCTGTGGACATTACACAGTGAAAGCGCACGAAGACGATAGCGCAGGACAGTCGGCGGTGCGCTGAATGAAGCCCTCTTTCGCCCTGCTGTCAGTTAGAGCATGTACATGTACATGGCGAAGCGGGGCGGAAACGCCACATTTTCATGCCCCCTGCTCACTGTCATGCGTGCATGGCCGCCCCTGAGCGCAGCTGCAAGTTTGGAGGTCGATTTCCCTCGCCTGCCCGCGGGCATGCAGCGTGCACACCGTAATTGCCTCCTGCAATCCGCAAGGCATCACTTCGGATCGAGCAACAGACATCAAGGGGTCACATTCCAAACACGTTGCGATGACGCTCGCCATGCATTTAGCTTGAGAGGGGGGCCTCTGCGCGCATATCGCTGGTGTCACATCAGTGTTCGGCGAAGCGCGCTCGCGTTCGGCCCCTTGCATCAGACAGACGTACCAATCGCGGCGGCGATGCTCATCTCTGCTGCTGGCCAGTGCTGGACCGCGGCGCTGCGCATGGCCTACGTGCAGTGAGGCGGCTATACCTACACCACACTCACACAGTTGCGGTATGCCCGTAAACCCACATGCGGTGACCGCATGCCCTGTCCTTGGTTGCAGCCGCCGCTATGGATACGCGCTGCCCCTTCTGTTGTTTGCAACGCCGTTCGGCGGCCACAGGCGGCGACGGCTGCGATGCGCGTAGATCGAGGCTGCCTGCAGGCGTGCATGCGTAGTCCGCAACGCACACACAGCCCCAGCACTAGGCATACCACAAGATACACAACATAGCGCACCGCACCGCACACCGCGCCGCTCACGCACACGGCGCCCTTCCTTTCATCGCCTGCGTGCCGCCGCTCCGCAGAGCTGCCACAAGGCGACGGACATAGAGGCGTGCCCGCTGAACGTGCTGTGCCGCGAGCACTCGCCCCTCGCGCACGAGTACGTGCGGCAGAAGACCATCAAGGTGAGGGCGCTGTGCGCGCGCGCGCTTGAGGCGTCGGCGCTCCGCTCGCAGTGAGGGCGGCGTTGCTTGTCGGCAGCGGTTACGAGATGGGCAGGCACACAGTGTGAAAGCATCCGGTTGAAGTTATCAGCTGAACTTCAAGTGTGAAGTGCTTGTTTTGTATGTGTCTTTCAGGCACCTGTCCATGCTTTGAGCATCATGTTATGCGATAGCGTCATTCAAAGCTCGTTAGCCGGTGTCCTACCTACCTGCCTGTCAGTACCACCCTACCTACCCACTGTATCATGTTATACCTACCTACCTGTCTACAACGTCCCACCTAGCTACCTGTAACGCCTCGCGTACCCGCTGGTCAACACATGCGCCATGTGCAGGAGGCCCCGATCCTGGAGGCGAAGGAGCGGCGGCTGCAGGAGAAGAGGGTCAAGTCCAAGGCCGCCACCAACAACAGCAACAAGAGCAGCAACAACAAGAACAAGAAGGTGTGCATGTCTACGCACATGCCAGTGCATCAGCAGTAGCCGCCGCCAAGTGCATGCTCGACTCGCACGCCTTTGCGTTTCAAGCAGGATGTACCTCAGACGCGCGCACCTCACACTGGAGCGCCCCCTGCTGCTCGAGCTGGGCGCTGGCTGCGAGTGACCCAGGACTGAGCGGTGCGACAGGCGCTTTGTTGGCGCAGATCCTCTAGCCTTAGCACACTGTAAGGTCACCTTGACCGCCAGGGAGGAGGCCCGTGTACGCCTGGACGTGCACTGCGCTCCATGATTCAGTACGAATGACGGAGGCAGCAGTAAACGCGCAGGACCCTGAGCGCTGCCGTCGCACCAGCAACCACTCAAGTTGATCCACTCCGTTGCTTGTTCTCCACTCTGGCGGTAGAAATGAGTACTGCATCCCTGGGGCCAGACGCTCAAACCAGGCGACGCCCGCTAAATACGAATTCCGCCCCTGTGATAACTCTCAAGTGGTGGTCAACGTCGAGCTCACTATTTCCAGGTGCCCCTTCTCTCCCCCTCCCTCTTCACTTCACAGCGCAAGCTCGGCGCCGTGATGCCCCCGCCCGCGGCGCCGCAGGAGGCGCGTCGGCGGCGCATGCCCCTGTAGATGACGACGACTCCCCAGCCCTAGCCCTAGCCCTAGACACCGCTGCCGCTGTGCGCGCGTGCCGCCGCGGCGCTGCGACAGCGGCGCGCTCACGAAGCCATTGCGGGGCGTTGCTGGGCGTAGTAGATAGGGAGAGAGATAGCGACAGCTGCTGATGTGCAGATGTCGCAGCGGATGAGCGCGCGCGCGCTGCTGCTTCAGCTGAGCACTGGTGACAGAAGGCCTGTACATACGGCGCGTCGGGGGGGGGGGGCACACGCGGTGTCTGCAGCAGTGCTCCCCGGCCGGCCGTTGGCAGTTTCGCCGCAGCAGCGCTCATCAGACATGGCATCGAGCGGGGGGCGGGCGCGCTGCTGCAAAGGAAGCTGATGCGCCCCATGTAGAACGTGTGGTGGGCCGGTCGCTGCAACTTGAAGTTTAGGGGTGCGGACTCAGGATCGCTACGCGCAACGACAGAACTATGATGAGGACTTAGTCGTCAACCGACCGTGTGGCTTGGCTGTGCATGTGGGGGGCGCGTGGGGGGGGGGGAGGGGGGGGGGGGGGGGGGGGGGCACAGGAACTCTGTGCAGCAAAGCTTTCTTATCTCCCAGTAGTGGACCAGGATCACATGCCTAGCGGTCAGAGTGCCAGGGTTACATGTCTGATCTTGGACATGCAGCCGTGTAGAGTTTGAGCCTGCCTGGCCCTCGTGGCACCCACTTCTTGTCTCTGCGGTGCGCAGACGATTGCTTTTGGGTTGCTTTGCACCTCCACTTTATGCAAGAGCTGATATGCATCGGGTCCCACTTGCATCTCATGTTTGTGGATTTCTGCCTGTGCGCTGGTGCTGAGCAGTGGAATGAATGCGCACATGTCACGTGAGTTTTGAAGAATGACGCTGACTGTGATGTGATTCGTCGTGTCATGTGATGCCATGAGCGCTCAACTTTGAAGATAGAGTCATAATTTTGGTGATAATCTGAAGATGTCTCACAACAGAGTCATATCTTGGCCTACTTGAAGTTGTGTAGGGAGAGTCTCCTCGCTTGCATTTGATGTCGGAGTTTCAGAGACTGTGAGGGAGCCACAGAGAAGCGTTGATTGTCCAGACAACCAAGAGAGTGTCAAATAATCAGCAGACATTATGCGGCTGCGTCTGCAAGACGGCGACAGCACACTGCTGCTCGTTGGGGTTGCAATTGGAAGTGTCGGTATTCTGAGTCTCAAGTATCTGTGGCAAATCTATCAAGCAAAGAGGAAGCGGGTCAAGACACTGAGCGCATCTCAGCTAACGACGCCAGCCGGGCGCTGGCCTCTCGGGCACCGCCGGGCGCTGTGCCGGGACCGGGGGGGGCATGTGAGCCCAAAACGTTGCTTCAACTTGAGTTCCTACTCTGGTTTTGACATTTGCTTGACCGCACAACAGCCCACACTCTGCATGCTGCGCCTATGTATTGCTGCGACGCCTGCATCTCGCTGCCCTGGTGCTGCTCGGTCAGAGGCACGGTCAAGCGTGCGCTGCACATGACTTCAAATACTAGAAGTATGCAAAAAGTAGGCACTTGATTTGGTCAAGCAGTTTTGTGCATGCAGCCCATCTGCCTTGCAAGGCTGCCTGGCTCAGCACACCTCGTCACGCGTGAAGACAGTAATCTGCTCGTCATGTATGAAGACTATAACTTGTGTAGCGTGCTTAGATCCTTCTGGCCACTTCACTGATGGTAGTGCATGTTGAAGCAGTCCCTGTGTGCGCGGACCGCAACTTCAAACAGTGACCAAACTGTTGCGAAGCACTTGCCGCCCATCTGTCCCTCTACCAGCTGCAAACCTCGCGCCAATTCCATGCTCATGTCATTGTGGGTAACGTCCCTGTCACGTCTTAATGTCGTTGGATTCTGCTACCGCCGCTGCCCTTGCATGCAGCCCACCACATGTCTCACATGTGCTCTCGCGCGGGATGGAGCTCAACTGACAACGCACATTGGATGCCTACTTCCAACTAGGCCTGGTGCTTTTGTATTAATGCTCTCATTTACATGCAGCCAGAAATGCTGCACCCCTGTTTTCAACACGCGGCGCACCTCACTTCAACTCACTGATGCCCTCGTCCCATTGTCGGCGCAGTTCTCTGAGCTGCTGGCGCAGTGGGCGGAGGAGTGCGGACCTTTCTACAGGATCAAGAACGGTCTGTGCGGGCGCGCCATCGTCGTCGCTGACGCGCACGCTATCAAGGCAAGCACTTCAAACGCTGACTCAAAACCAGTGTACTCACGTTCATAGTCCTGGTTAGGGGGTAGCTTGATCATGTCTCATCACACGAGAGTTTGTCAGCTGTGGCCTCACACACAACGCTGCATGCTCTCCGCCTGCTGCCTGTTGCCCCGCGCTGTCGGGTGCCGCGGGCAGTAGGCGCGCTGGCGCTGCGCGCAACAGCAGCGGCTGTTGCGCGGAAATTGCACACTGGATGTGTCGCTGAATGCTGAACAGCTGCTGAGCACTGCAGCAGGAGCTCTGTTGTTGAGTGCTGCGGGCACATCTACCCGGCGTTACGGCATGCAGGGTTTGTCGCTGAGCAATGATCAGATGCTGAGGGCTGCGGAAGGAGCTGTTGGCGAGCACCGCGCACGCGGGTCAACCCGGCGCAGCGTGGCGCGCAGCTCTCGCGCCGCCGGTGCCGCGCGCAGCACGCGCAAGCGCCGCTCACTTCGCGCTGAACACACAAAGCTTTTCTGCTGCTCGTTGCGCGTGCGCTCCATCGTCGAGCGGCGCACGCGCAACTCTCAAGAGGCATGTCCCTGAGCATCTTCACACACGCAGAGATGTGATGACCGCGCCCCCGCTGCTGCTGCGCGCGCCGCAGGCGATACTGGCGCAGCCGTCCGTGTTTGTTGCGTGTGGTCCGCGCGTCGACGTGTGCGGCGCCGCAACCAGGCAGCGCTCAGAAGGCGCCAGCGGCGGCGGCGGCGGCGACGCCGGCGGCGCGCGCGCGCTGAGATGTCCCGCTCTGGGGTAAGCGCACACGGCCGATGCATGTGTTGTACCCTGCAGAAATCAGCAGCACTGGCGGCAGCAGCGCTCGGCGGGTCGGTGCTGCCACAGGTGCGCCGCTCGCAAGATGCCGTTGCGCTGCGTTCCTGTCGCGCGCGTCGCAACGACTCACGTGCGCACGGCGGAGTTGAGCATGCACGATGCCATGTCACTCGCGTGGCAGCTCGCGGGAGGTGGCGGCCGCTGTGGTGCTCTGATGTGTACATGCTCCCATGTGCAGATGTCGTCAATGAATCTCACAGCCTTGAGAACTTGCGCGCGCGTACACCGCGTCGTGAGGAACGTACTTCAAGGTACGCGCACGCGCCTGAGCACCGCGGTATGCGCCGAGCCCATGCTGCCGTCCAAGCCGAAACAGCCGCCTAGCAGATCACGCTGACATGTAGTTTCGAAGTATCACCGGAGCAGCAAGATCAGCGTCAGGCAGCGCCGCGCCTCGCCAGTGGCCAGAGCGGCACCGAGGGCCGTCCAGCAGCTCCGTCACCTGGTCTGGCACGCGCCCAGCAGTGGTCGTGCGGCGACGGACCTCAATGCTGAGTGGGGCTAGGCCTGCTCGCTGCTTACTGCCACCTGCGCGCTTATCAGCTAAGTGGTGCGCTGTTGTGTGATGGCTCCTTCCGCTGTGCCGCGCGCGCGCGCAGGCGGGCGAGTCTGCAGGCGGCGCTGCCGGCGGTGCAGTCCGCCGCGGCGGAGCTCGTCGAGCACTGGGCGCAGGCGGCCGCCAAGGGCGAAGGTGAGGCTGTTGCACTTGAAGATGGTGGAGACGGCAACAGCGTCGCACCGGTCTGCTGATGCGAACATGCCTCGAAGCCGCGCCCGCCAAAGTTCACTCGCGGTCGACGCTCCAGCTGGTGACTCCGACCCCGAGCTGACGAGTCGCGCTGAACCTCACGCGAGTTGCCGCGATCGACTCCAGCCGGCGATTCAGCCTTGCGAGCTCCGCCGGACGCGCAGCCCGTCCACACGGCTCTCCAGGCTTGACGCACACACGCGTTCAAAGCGCCATGGCTCTGAAACCGACGCGCGCGCTGAGACCCGTGACAGTCGCGCCCGCGCGCCGCTGCGAGCGCTGCTGGCAGCGCGTACAGCCGCATTGCTCAACGGAAACTGCCGCTGCCCCCCGCTTCGGTGGCCAGACTCTGAGCTTGGACGCGTCGCCGCCCCAACGCTGCAATTTCATCAGGCATGCATTGCGCGCGGGCATGCAGGCACGGCGATACCATCGTTATCCTCCCCCTTGCCCTCTGTGATGCCACAGCTGCTTGCCCCCGCGCCTTCCACATGCCTCGCGAGCACCGCGACAGGCGTGCTGTCCGTAGCTGAGCACTGCTGGGCACGTCGCAGTGCAACTTAAACCAATTAAAACTGATTCCCTATTCCCATTGTACCAGTCTGCTGTACCACCCCTCCCTCCCCCCAGAAGAGCTACAGAGCCCCCCCCCCTCTCCCCCCTCCCACAATCGTGACCATCACCCTCGAAGCCCATCGCATCCCCCTTCTCCCCCCCTTGAACACCTGCACAGCCTCAACCCCCCCCCCCCCCTCTCCCCCTCCCGCAGTCGTGACCATCAACGCTGGCGCGCTCGCGTAGTGCCATTTCAACTAGTAGTACTTCGGAAGTAATCAAAACTGATGCCCCATTCGCAGTTGTGCCATCTTACCGGCCCCCTCCCCTCCCCTCCCCCCCCCCCCTTCCCCAGTCGTGACCATCAACGCCGGCGCCCTCGCGTACGCCTACGCCAGCACGCTGCGTGCGGCGCTCGGCTGCGCGCCGCCCGTCGCGCGCTGCGCCGCCGATGCTGCCGCCGCCGCCGCCGTCGCCAGCGACTGTGCAGTTGAGCATCACCGCCTGCGCACGTTCCCCGGGTTCTGGGGGTCCAAGGCGGCCAAGGATCGGCTGCGCGCGAGGGTGGTCGAGTCGCTGAGCCGTGGCAGCGAGGGGGGGGCTGGGGGGGGTGGGGGGGAGCTGGCAGGGGGCGGCGGGGGCAGCGACAGGTGACAGTTGAAGTGACATCTCGTTTCGTGCGCTTGTACGAGGCAGCGTATGTATGTGAACTGGTGGATGTGATGGAGCGTCACCTGCTCCGTCCCGCGCCGGTGACGCGCCTTCTTCAAGTTCAAGCAGTCACGGCCCCTCTTGCCGCAGCACCGGGCACGGCAAACGCGTTACTGAGGGGTGAACTGCTCACCTGTCGCAGCATCGCCACTACTCGTCAGTCCAAGCGCTTGACGAAAAAGTATGAGTCGATGCGGAGCGCGCGGTGATGCCTGAGCGCCGTGATGCTTCCGGCGCTTACGTACTGTACACCGGCCGCGTCCTCGGCGTTCCATGCGCGCCCGCCAGCGATGAGGAGGCCAGCAGCAGCGGCAGCGGCGGCAGCAGCAGCAGCAGTGTCGAGCTGGAGGCGCCTTCCGACAGCGAGGCGCAGGCAGGCAGCAACGCTCAACAGCAGCCGGAGGAAGAGAGGGAGGAGGGGGGTTGGCAGGAGGGAGAGGATTCCGGCAGCAGCGGTGCCGAGGGCGAGCATTCCTCCACGCAGAAGGGGGCTAATAAGGAGGAGCCGGCGGGGGATGAAGAGGGGGCTGCACGGGGGCGTCGCGGAGAGGGGCTAAGGGGTGTCACTGAGGATGTGGGAGGAAGGGGCAGCGCCGTGTATCCTGCCCTGCTGAGCAGTGTGCTGGAGCGCTGGCAGGTGCGTCGCGTGGCGCGGCGCGGCTCGACGCGCTAGCAGCGAATGTAAAACTTAATGTGTTTTTGTGCTGGCGGTTTAAGGGCTGGCATGACTTGCGCTCAGGCAGGTGTTAGTGGGGGGCGCCGTGTACCCCGCCCTGCTGAGCAGAACCCTGGAGCGCCAGCAGATGCGTTGCGCGACGCCGCGTTGACGCGCCTGCTACGAATGCACAGCTGGCGTTGTGTGCGGGTGGCGGATGGGCAGGTGAGGCTTGTGCTCAGGGTAGGTATGGGTGGGCTTCGGCGCACCCCGCGCTGCTGCACCATCCTGGGGCGCTGGCAGGTGAGTTGCGCGGCACGGCTCAACGCGCCTGCGGCGAACGCAGAAGACGTTGAGTTTTGTGTGCGGTAGAGGGGGCAGGCATGGCTTGTGCTCAGGTAGGTATTTGTGCGCATCGGCGCACCCCGCCGTGCTGTGCACCGCCCTCAGGTGTGTCGCGGCCGAGATGCTAGCGTCGGATGTGCAGCTGGGTTGTGTGGCCGGATGCTGGCAGCGAGTGCGCAGTCGGGCTTGTGATAGCTGCGTAGGTACGGGTGCGCCGGACGCAACAACTCGTAGGTCACCATTGCCCCGCCCAACCACTTCAACATCAACTTCAACAGCGCTGCCTGTGACACGAGCAGAACATGCATGCTGCCATGGATACGCCAGGGATGGCGTGCGTGCGCATGACAAAAGGCCTCCTGCGGCAACGACTCATCTGTACATGTATGCGATAGGCTCGTCGGCGTCTGCGCTCAGCGCGTCGACAGACCCGAACCGATGCTTGAAGTATGAAATGCGCAGCGTGAACATAAGGACAAATGTTGATGTTGACAACCTGAAAGACGGCCACGTTCCACCGCGCGCTAGCCTCACTCACGCGCCAACGGCAGTCTGTCAACATGGTTATCGACGCTGTCATTTCGTCGACTCGCGACAGGCGGCGGGCGGCGGCGGGCAGGAGCCCGCGGAGGACCCCGCGGTCATCAACATGGTGGCCACCGCACTCGTGTTTGGCACCACTGCAGGTAAGGCCGAACTGGCAGCAGCGACTGTGTGTGGGCGCATCGTGTGCACTGTCGCAAATCATGTACTTGTCTGCGATGAGGCGGTACAGCTCACCACGTCTACTGTTGGACACTCTGGCGACATATGACAGACTTCAATCACGTGAGGGGCGTGGTGGCCTCCGCGCTCGTGTCGGCACCGCCGCAGGTGAGACCGAACTGGCGGGCCGACCGTGTGGGCGCATCGCGTGCGCTGTTGCTGATGGCGTACTTGTGTATGTGCAATGATGTGGCATGACTCACCACGTCTACCGCAGCACACTCTGGCAATATATGACCAGTTTTCCAATTAAGTGAGGGGCGTGGTGTCGTCCGCTGTGCGCTGCCCCCCCCCCCCCCCCCCCCCGCGCGCGCGTCGCAGTGCACACAGCTTTTCCTCTGGTTTGCAAAGTTTGCTTCAGGACACGACGCGTTGCGACGCGGAAGCGCTGAACAGCCGGCACCTTCGAGCCGCACACCGCAGCTTGCGCCACGCGGTACGCTGATGCTGTCCGCTCCCCCCCCCCCCCCCCCCTTCCCCGCGCGCGGCGCCGCAGTCGGCAGCGCGCTGTCGTGGGCGCTGTACGACGTGGCGCGCCACCCGCGCGTGCAGGCGCGCATCCACGCGGAGCTGACGCAGGGGACGCAAATCAGGGGGACGGTGGCGCCTCAACGCTCGGCGGTCGCGGCGGGGGCGCCGCCGCGTGCCACCCCGCAGCTGAGCGTCGGGTCGAAGTTCTCCGCCGGCACGAGTAAGTATGCTTGGGGTGTGTGGCGGTTGCGTCTGGCAGCAGGGCTGCTGTAATGCATTTGTGCAACGCCTCGTGTTGGGTAACATGAGCACCGCTGCTTGTTGTGTAGCCCAGCACTGGTTCACAGTTTCTCTTTTCAGCTTCAACTGAATCCCCCAGCACTCGCTTCGCTGCCAGCGTGTTGGAGACCTGAACAGCAGCGCGCATGCGCGAACAGCAGCGGGCTGCGCGTACGCGTCTCGCGCTTGCCGTCGGCACCTGCGCCGCATGCGTGTAGACAGCACGCAACCTCATTGACGCCGCGCGCCAGCAGCAGCAGCTCCTCATTCACTGCACGTGTCAGTTTTCCCGTCGTCACGTAAGCAGGGAACCCTGCAAAGTGGTTCTCAACCATGTGCCTGCGCTCGTCCAGTGACAGTTCTCAGCAAGTGACAGCATGCGCCTCAGCAGTTCTCGGCCACTTGCACCAACAGCAGCTCTGAATTTACTGTAAGCGTCCTTCCCACCCCCCTTCCCCCCCCCTCCATCATGCCCTGCAGCGGCGCCCGTGCACACCGTCACCACGTCCACCGCGTCCGCCGAGAGCGCCAGGGGCATGCGGCCATCGGAGGTGGCGAACGCTGCAGCCTCAGCCGCGGCGGCGGCCGTGACCGCCGTCCTTGCGGGCTCCAGCGTGCCTTCGACCGTCAGGTCAGCGGCGGCGCACACGGCAGAGCCGCAGTAGAGCGCTTGAAGCGTTATACAGTCACCTCAGCGCGTTTCCATGTGATGTGCCGCCGCCTGCCGCCAACTTCAAGCGGAGCTGCAGCATGTAGAGCGTCGACCGGCGGCGTGGCGCGGGGTTGGGTGCATCCCGGGCCGACTCTCCCAATTTGTTGATGCTTAAAGTCACTGAATGTCGCATTGAGGTTGTCCTGCTGCAGCAATGGAAGTATAGGTTGCCGTTTCTTGAGCCAGGTCGAGTAAGTTCACCCCCGCACTACCACTCCCACACCTGCATGTTTACGCTACGAGCAAGAGCGTTCAGTAACCTTGGCGATCGAGAAGATGGTACACGCATCACTGCTCAGCGCAGCAGCTCACAACTGCAGCGAAGGCACGTCATTGAACCTGTCAGACTGTCACATGCGGCCACGAAAGACGCCCCGCCCCCTTGCTGCCTGCCCCCCCCCCCCCCCCCCCCCCTCCCCCCCACCCCTCCCACCTCTCATCATCGCTAACGCACACCCGCGCCCTTCGACTTCCGCCGCCGCTGTAGCGTCAAGGCCAGCCTCGCGGTAGAGCGCGAGACGGACGTCCTCGACACCGGCGGCGACCGCCTGCGCCACACCGCGGTCACCTCCGTAGGCCCCCCCGCGCTGCTGCCGCTGCCGCCGCCGCCGTCCACCAGCCCCCCGCGCACGTCTGATGCTCAGGAGGGGGCGCCCGGCGCAGCAGCGGCTCAGCAGCAGGCCCCGCGTCCGGACGCTGGCCCGGCGGCGGCGGCGGCGGGGGCTCCGCGGGGGCATCCCGGGACCCCCCCGCCGACGCCCGAGACGGCAGGGGAAGGGGAGGGGTTCAGCGGCGCTGCGACGGCCGCACAGCCCGCTGCCGGCGCGACGGCGGCAGCGGCTGGCGGCGCTGCGCCACCGTCATCAGAGGACCGTTCCGAAGAACCTACTGAAGAACCTTCTGAGCAAGCGAGGGAGGCGGAGGCGGCGTTCGCGGCGGTCCCCGGGGGCGCGGTGAGGGGGGAGGCGGCTGCTGCGCCGGCGCCGTCGCCGCCGCGCCGCGGTGCTAATGCTCGGCAGGCCGGCGGAGCGCTGTCACCGGGAGCGTCGCCTGCAGAAGTAGCTTCGGAGGAGGGGTCAGCAGTGCGGTCCGATGAAGCGGTGGGGGTGCCCTCAGTGTCCAGCTCCCTCATGGGCGGGGAGATGGTGGTGGAGGAGGAGGAGGGGCAGGGGGAGGAAGGGGGGGATGAAGAGGGGGGCGGCGGCGCAGGTACCGCAGAGGGGGTCGTTACGCCGACAAGGTGCGGCGCCGCGCGCGCGAGCGGAACTGCCGCGTATGGTCGGCTCATCACTGGCCCGCAAAGTGCTGACCTGCAAATTGTGCGCATCTGTCTCATTGGTGTTGATTGTGAGCCACCTTTCATGCCGCGGCGCAATGTCAGCACCTGCGCTGATTTGGACAGTGTGCGCACTCAGCCCTATGAGGATAGCAGCTCTCGCCTGACCACGAGTCACTCGACGCCTCGTGCTGCAACACGCACAGCTTGCCGTGATAGCAGCGGGCATCAGCGTTCAGTCAACTAACAGAGTCCTGCATCCCTCCGCCGCTGCAGTCGGCGCTCTGTACGCTTCCACAGCGATGTGACGTCGCCGTCGTCGCCGCCGGGGCTGGCGCCGCTGCTGCCGCCGCGCGCCAGCGCCCCCGCCGCCGCCGCCGCGGCCACCACCGCGCAGGTGCCGCCGCCGCTGCCGCGCCCCACCGGCGGCGCTACGCCGGAAGGAGGCGAGCAGGAGCAGGAGGATGCCGGGGCTGCCAGCGGCGAAGGCACCGTGGAGGAGTCCGCTGCCGCCGCGGCGGCGGAGGCGCGCGAGCTGCCGGCGCTACCGCAGCGCGCGGCAGAGTTTATCCGCGGCCTGACGGGGCGCGCAACCAGCAGCATGGCGAGTGTGCGCGGCAGCGATGCGGACGCCGCGAGCGTCGCGGCCGCCGGCAGCGAGACGGTCCCCAGCATCAGCGAGGAGGAGGGGGAGCGGGAGGGGGGCAGCGGCGGCGGCGGCGGCGCGGAGGAGGGCGGCAGCGCGGGCGGCGACGACATGGACGTAGACACGGCGCAAGAGGAGGAGGAAGTTGCGGAGGGTGATGAGAGCATGGCGGAGGCGGGGGCGGGCAGCGAAATGGTCACCGAAGGCGAGGCGCCAGTCGCGCCGCAGATGACTGCAGTGAGGCGCGGCAGCAGCGGTGGCGGCGGCGGCAGCAGCGGCAGCGGCAGCGCCGGCGAAGGTGCGGTCGCCACCGCCGGCGGCAGTGGCGCTGCCGGTGACGCTCCCGCAGGAGGCGATGCTCAGCCCCGCAGCGATGCTCAGCTCAGCAGCGACGCCAGCGGTGACAGTGAGAGCGGCGGGGAGAGCGGCTTCGAGAGCGGCCCGGAGAGCGAGAGCGAGGGCGGCCGCGGGCGTGAACTTCAAGATGAAGTTTCCGGCGTCGTGCCCGCCGCCGCGCCGCCGCTGCTCGCCGAGCGCTCCGCCGCGCGGCGGGAGCACGACGCGAGGGGGGCAGGGGGGCGCGGGGCGGCGGCGGGCCCAGAGTCGGAGGTCTTCACGCATGAGACCGTGTCGATGGTGGCCAGCGCGTCGGTGACGGCCACTCCGCTGAGCACTGAGGAGGGGGGCGCGGGAGCAGGGTTCCTGCGGAGCGAGGGGGCAGGGCGGGGCACGGCAGCAGCGCTGGCGCAGGACGACTGCTGGGAGGAGGTGAGCAGCTGATGGATCATTGGTACTGCAAAGCCGAAGCAGGTCACCACGCAGCAGTGCTCGCACGCATGCTGCAGATGGCAGCGCAACTCCTCTGTCTCCTTCAACATGGTGTGCCGAGTGCACTTTTCGCAGCGAAGCGCTCGTGGGGCAGAGGTGAGCTGCCGCCGCGTCCTGCATCACTGCTGTTGGCACTAGACCTCCTGCCAGGAACCCCATGGGGAAGCTTACTGTCGTCAGCAGTCTCCATGCTGCGGATTTGCTGTCTATCAGCACCCAGCAGCGCGAGCCGCCACTACCAGGACGGTCCGCCGCTGCTCGCGCACGCAGGCGAGTGTGCTCGCTCTCTCCCCCCCCGGCAACGGCACGCTGCGCCCGCAGTCGTATGCACGCCGCGGCGCACATGCGTCCCACTCGCCGCCCGCCGACCGCTGTCAGCATCGAACCCCCCCCCCCCCCCCCTCTTGGCGCTCAACGCTGCCCCTGTTGTACTTTACACCGCTCGGCGCTCAGGTGAACGCGGGGTGGCCCTACCTGGAGGCGGCGCTGCGCGAGTCTCTGCGCGTGCACTGCCCTGGCGGCGACGTCCTGTTCCGCCGCGCCGCCGCGGACGCGACGGTCGGCATCGGCGGCGCTGCTGCCGGCGGCGGCGGCGGCGGCAGCGGCAGCGGCAGCGGCGGCGGCGGCGGCGGCGATGCCACCGTTGCCGTCCCGGAGGGCACAGACGTGCTGCTGCTGACGGGCGCGCTGACCAGGTCTGTTCAAGTCAGTGCTCAGCACTGGTGGCGTTTTGGCCATGCTCCCAGGGCATGCATCCATAGTGATCCGCGGTTGATGTAAGGTCTGTTTCAGATGTGCCTGCTGTGGCTGAAATTCCAGTCGGATGAGGGGGTCACACAGTGGGGTGACGTGTGTGTGTTTGTGGGGGGTCTCAACATCTTTAGGCGCAACGCTCTTGTGTTATACCAGCACGTTTGTGAAGTGTCTGTCAGGCAAAGCAGTGCTCAACCCCCCCTACCCTGCCCCGCCCCTTCACCCACAAGTGCACCACTTCCAGGCACCACGTCGCTGTGACATGTCGCGTCACCGGCTGAAATCAAACAACGCTCTGAAATGCGAGCGGCAATCTCTCATGCGACTGCACTCCGCGCCTGTGTGACAACCAGGCAAGACGAGCACTTCACCAGCGCGGCGGCGTTCTGGCCGGAGCGCTGGCTGATCGGCGCAGGCGCGCTCGCGGCGCCGCCGAGCGCCGCCGCCTTTGCGCACGACACCGCCGCCGCGCTGCCGTTCGGCGGCGGCGACGGCGACGGCGGCTGCCCCGGCGAGGAGCTCGCGCTGCTGCAGCTCAAGGCGAGTTTCTGCTGCATGCTACTTCAAGTATCTCCATGCGTAGTTGTGAGTGTGGGCGTCATGGCGCCGGGTGGCGTGTTTGCCGAGCTGGGCGTCTTTGATCCCCAATGCTGAGGACTGTCGTTCACGGGGACGCAGCCGGTGCGTGTCTGCAGCTGCGCGCTCCGTGTATTTGCATGACGAGTCGCGGCAACAGCGCATCCGAACTTCTGTTGGCGGGGCGCTTGCCTCAAGTTGAAGTCATACATACCCTCGCCCGAGGCAAACACGAACGCGGCAGGTTCGGGCGGCAATGACACCGTGACAGCAGCAGCTGCAGCACCCCCTCTGGCAGTACAGCACACGTGTGTCGTAGTCGCAGGAAAGCCCCTCTCATGCATGCAACCGGATGCTTAAAGCGTACCTGCACCGGATGGCAGCTGCGATGCTCACATGCGCGCCCCCCCCCCCCCCCCCCCCCCCCCGCTGCTGCGCGCAGGTGGCGGTGGCGGCAGTGCTGCGGCGCTTCCACGTGGCGCTGCGCGTCGGCCACGCGACACCTTGCGCGGCACACACGCTGGGCTTCGCGGCCGCGCCGGACAGGGTGGACCTGGTCCTGGTTGAGCGCTGAGGATGGTGGCCAGGCGATACATACCTACGCAGGCGACGCAAGCGACAGCGCTCTGCGAGTGGCAGTCGTCGAGGGGCGCTGCAAAAGTGAGTGGGCAGTTGGTTGGTTGCTCTGACCGCTTCATTCGCCGGCAGGCGCTCGTCGCCAGATGCTTGCGCTCCAGAGTGCGCTTGACAGTGACACAATGGTTGCTGCGGCCGGGCAGACCTGTGCCGCGCAATGAACGACAAATAGTATTATGTGCAGGCGGAGGCCAGCCAACAAGGCCAAGACGAATATGCATCCCTTACTGTTGTGAGTTTCTGATCTTGAAGGCCGTGCCGCCGTGCTGATTGTCAGCAGAATGGCACTTTGCACAACGGCCGCCGATCATCCCTGGCCAGAGATGACAATGGCACTGACTGGTGTTACACATGCGCGCGGACTGCGAACGCGGGGCTTTCTTGCAGCACCAGTGTCCCAGTACTTCACGTGCAGTGCAGACTAGGTTGCTGCATAGGATTCAACCCTGGAAAATCACGGGATCTCATTGCCTTCATGAATACGATTCCATTAGTATCTGCGCACATGCTGAACAGGCGCCATGCGCATTGATGCGACTCCGGCGCCGATCCACTTGCGCGACAGCGTCAATGCCAATCTCAGTTCTGACAGTGTGACAGAATGCCATTGCTGGATAGTGGTGAGAAGTAGCAGATTAGGTTGAAGTATCCGTAAACTTTACGGCGTAATGGCTGTCATCAGAGCATACTCAACGACGTACCGTAGATGCCTGAGTAAACGCAACCCCCCTGTACAGGCCCATCCCCCTTGCAAACGCCCATGGGCGTGCTTGCCAGGGCAAAGTGGGCAACAACGCCCATATGCAAAGGTCCAGATCCGCTCGCCCTGGGGGGCGTTTACTCGGGCATATATGGTATCACAATGTACTTCAGGATCTGTGGAGTATTACTTGTGCCATGCACTCTGAACCTCATGGGGCTGACGATGGGGACAGCCTCAAATGCACTTAGGTTTACGGTACCGGTTGGGCACTTGTGGCAGCAGTCTTGGCAGCATTCTCATCAAGAAGTTCATGCAACATCAACACGCATGGTGTTTGCAGCGTGCAACAGTACCTGTCAGCGTCAGCTGCCATCTCAACATCCAGTTAAATGCTGCTTGCTGCCCGACTTTGTTCCGTGCCATGTGCAGCTGTACAGAAGCTGCACAAATTCTGCACACACGGGGGTGCGCGAACCATGGCAGTGACCACTGCATAGAAACGCCTGGTTGCATACACATGCATATAGACTACGGCACCTGCCTGGGGCGTAGCAGTGCAAAGCGCACTTCTTTGAGGAAGACGGCCAAGACGCATCCAATGACTAAAATAGCAGGCCTGGTACATGAATGCTCTGAGCCATGGCACGGCCAACGCCAGCGTGAGAGAGTGCACAAATCTGGTGTATAGACGGGGCGGGGGAGGGGGGTTCCACATGGTGGGGTCGCAGTGGTGCCCAATGCGGTACATGAAGAGCTCCCTGCAAGCTGCCGCTGCACGGCTCGCTGTACGCCGTGCTCGCTCGTGTATGCGTAGTCGACAAGGGCCGACGTTACATACAACGATGCATGTCTCTGATAATTATGGAGGACGTGTTTGCTGCAAGCCTGTGCACATGTGTGCTCGTGTATGGTTGCTTTGTCTTGCCCAGAACACTAATGCGTGGTGAGCTGTGTAAAGCATGCGCGCCGCCGTCAGCTTACTGACAGTTGTGTCCTGTCCCAGGCAGGTTCGCACTGTCTGCAGCTGTCATACCTGCACCAGCATGATGATGGGCTGCTGATCGCATGCTCCTTGTCTGAACATTCTTGTAGTTAGCGCAGAAGCTGGGAGATTGAGCTAGAGCGCTGCACCCCTACAGCCGCGCACTGCTGGTCACTGCTGCATGGACCATGACTGATGCATGCTGATGTTGATGTACAACCGTACGCTCGACAACGCCAGCTCACAAATAGTTGAAGAGTCAAACTGCACAACGCGTTGCTAGCACTTTGCACAACAACAACGCAGTGTTCAACACAATATTGCGGGGACATACATTCCAGATACCCAAGGCTCTTATGTGGCACAGGCAACCGGAGCGACATGTAGCAGGTGCCAAAAGTCTGCACAATCATTGTTGTTCGCAACTCTACTTGACTCAATTGTCCGCGACTCCTTGTGTCAACGCAGTGTGCACATGTACAAGCGGCAAGCACTTAAAACGGCAACCAACGTGCTTCACATTGCATACAGCAGGGGATGCAGACAAAGCATTCAACAAAGCAGGGGATGCAGACAAGTCACTCAACAAAGCAGGGGATGCAGATAAAGCGAGCAAAAAAGACAGAAAAGTAGAAGCACAAGACTGATTCCAAATGTGTGCAAAATTACTTTCATTCAGGCGTGTGTGTGGAGCGCATAAAAGAGCGCTTGCTGAGAGCACAGTCTCACGACCGCCTTGAAGCGACCTATGCTGGGAGTCTGCACTTGACGAGAAGCTCAGCGGCCAATCCCGTGCTTGACTGTAGGGTAATCCATAGAATGGAAGAAACCAGTAGCATCACCAGCAACATGTGACCACCAACGTCCCTCAGCTGCTCTTACCCATGACGGGTAACAACTCAAGGGACTGCCAGTACCATTTCAACATTGCTCTAGCCCAAGCGGAAGCAGGGGTAACAATCTTGTGGACCAGGTCTGGTGCCCACAGCAGGAATACCAGCCATGTGCCAAAAGCTGCTCTTGCGCAACTTGTATGCTAGGCAAAGGGGTTAACAGCTATGTGTGATGCTCAGCTCGCTTCACACAGCCGCTCTCCCCCCTTCACCTCTCACACAAAGGAGCGTAACAACTGGTGGCGCTGCGTACAAACTGCTCTAGCGCCGATCGAATGCGCAGCGAAGGGGCAACAACTCGATGTGCAGTGGCATTCTCATCGCTAAGCTGATCTCCCCCCATTGTTGATAATACTAATGCAGCGCAACAGCTAACAGCATGTACCACCTGCTCTTGCGCCCATCGGTGCTCAGCAGAAGGGTTGACAGCTGTGGTTGAGTAGTACCCATGCCACAAAGCTGCTCTCCCCTCTCCTCTGAACACCTCCAGACGTGACAGGCTGACCACGCAAGGCCGCTCTAGCACCGCACAAGTGCCACCGACGGGGTTAACAACTGTAAAGCGATGAGGCAAGCACTGCACACAGCTGCTCTTACCCAATCACTTGGCACACGAGAGCGTAACAGTTGCAGGCTTGGCTTGACTTGCGGGTGGAACTGCTCTAGCGCCTTCGGGGAGGAGACGTAACAGCTATTGTACCCGTGGTGCCTCTGCTGTGCACGAAGCCGCTCTTGCCCCCTCTCGTGAAAGAAGGGGTAACAACTAGCGTGCAGGGCATGGTGGTAGGCGTGGTTGCTGACTTGCTTGGTGGCGTGGTGAAAGACATCTGCAAGAGCCGAGCGGCGGAGGGAAGAGAAAAGGGAGCGCGATGAGTAAACTATGATGCGTCAAAGATTGAGGTGACTTTGACAGCAGGCCGACAAGCCCTAACGCTGCCAAGCACGTCGTTAGAACACAAACGCCCAAGTATCCACCCCGAATAAAACAGGGGCATACGGGCAAATCTCAGAGCCGCACATCAACACGGCGCGCCCGCGGATAACAGCAGATGGCCGTCGGAGAGATGGTACTAGTGATATCCTCGCGCACTGACCTTTGCCGCGTGTGCTTGTGCTTGTGGGAGCTGCAGGTTGAAGCTCGGCATATCTTGGGGGGGGGTTGCCGGAGGGCAGCAGCCGCTATTGCTGCGGTGCTGGCAAGCTGGTGATGAGGAGGGGAGGGCCGCCACAGAGGGCTAGCCCAGCGCGTTGAAGGCTCACATGATTCGGTAGTGTCGTTTTGTCTGCTCGAGAGGGAGTGAATGACCTCTGCGAGATCTCAGCCGACTACGGCAGTGCTCCGCGCGGCAGTGCTCCCCATGTTCCGAGAAACTCGCGGAAATTGGGGAGCGGCGGGACTCGACTCCACTCTCGGTCACCAACAAACGAGTTGTAGGCACTCTCCTTAAAGGTAAGTTGAAGTCGTGGACGTAAAGTGAAGTAGCATCCAGCGTAACTTCAACTGTGCGCCGCCATGCAACTTCACTTCACGTCCACAACTTCAAATTAATGAAGAACTGGTGAAAGTGCCCTTCACATCAAGGGGAAGTTGAAGTCACGGAGGTAAAGTGAGAGTTGAAGTCATGAAGGGAGAGAAAAATAGCATTCGGCATACTGTGCGCAGACCGCATGCAACTTCACTTCACCTCCACAACTTCAACTTTGTGACGAACTGGTAAAACACATCTACTTCAACCGCTGGATATATCAGATTTGCTTGCGTGCAGTGATTCAAGAACAGAATTCGCAGAGAAGTGGCGACTTTTTTGAAAATAGTGCACCCAGGAAATTCAAGCAATGAGTTCCTCTGGTGTGATGAAAACAGCAACTTCAGTTATAGAGCGGCGCACTCTTGCAGGTATATACACAGCTGCATGTAAACAAGATGTCATTCGATATGCCAGTCATGCAAAAAGGCTGCAACCTTACGTGCGTGTTGAGTTGAAGTTGAAGATGTATTTGAGGTTGAAGGCTGGCCCAGCATCTCGGCTGCAGCAGGCAACAGTCTCAAGAGCAACAAGTGCCAGACACTATGCTGCATCAGCTGTCCGAGACCCACAGCTGCTGGGTACTGGGACGTGCTCATGCATATGCTGTGCTGATTCTGTGTAATTACAATAGGTTCACATTGTACGTGCTCATGCATATGCTGTGCTGATTCTGTGTAATTACAATAGGTTCACATTGTAGGCGAGGGACCCTTCAGGGCGCGAGCCTTCTTAAATCACGTAGCGCGCGCGGCTCTGCACTAGGGATGCATCTGAGTTCGCAAAAATTAGCATGCTGATTTTTGCGAAATGTTGCGCATGGCCTCCAATCAGCGCAGGCAAAAATTAGCATGCTGATTTTTGCGACATTTTGCGCATGGCCTCCAATCAGCGCAGGCGCATTGTTCCTCACGCAGCTCGGCACGACCGTTTACCAATCAGCGTGCAGGGGTTTAGTTACCCATGTTTAGTGCCGGTTCCATCGGCAACACCAAGGAAGCTGCGAGCTGATTCTGGCGCTGGCACTTCAGCTCGCGACGAGTTGCTGCACAGGCGGCGCTGACCGCATGCAGCGTTTTGGCGCTTGGCATGTATCGCATTACAGTCACAAGCCTGCGGCCACGCTTCGCGGCCTGCAGAGCTCCTGAAGACGAGTCTTTTCCTTCGCTATCGTCTACTTCAAAGCCGTTACGCGCAACTTCACTTCCTGAGGCGCTAACCCTAACGGGCTATGACTACTTCTAAAGGGTTAGGGCAGAAACCCTGATCACGTGGTGGTGTTTATGCGCTAAGCGTGCCAAGACGGCTTCATGGCAATGCAGATGTAATCCCGCAGCATGGGCATAACATGATCTCAATGCAACAGAAAACATGAGGTGATGCGCACGTTTCAGGTTTAAGCAAATGTTGAGGTGATGGTCTTTGTGATTTGCTTTAAGCGCAACTTACACAAGAGCCTGTCTGTTCCCGGGTCGCTCGCCCCCATTCCTTCAGGAGGGGGGTGCTTTCTTGTTTCGTCACTACAGGGCCTTCATACAAGCATACACATAAGTCCGCAAGTAGAAGCAGCGAAATTGCACTCTCAAGTCCCACCTCCTGGCTCATGCGGCACATACACATATATGTGTATTCTCATGCAGTGCTGTGCCTGATGTATTTGTCTCATATTGACAAGTGACCAACCTCTCATGCGCAAAACACACACCGCCACCGCCAGTATTGAGCGTAGCTGTTGCACCACACAACGTACTTGCCCACTGAGTAACAACACAACGCGTTGATTCAAGGGGCGTGAACCAATGAGGTGTGCACCTGAAATGCATGCAGCAGGCAATCCAATCGAGCACGAAGTGCACACGCAAAATCAAGCAGTGCGCACAGTGCGCCGAACGGTACAGACAGTGTTGGGTGCTATTATCCAAGGCTGCAGCCTGCTAGTGTGGGCCAAGCACCCTTGCACACCCTGCTCTACCACTGCCGCTCTGAACATTCAGCGCACCTCGTAGGCCGCCGGCAACAGCAGTAGCCCCCCCCCCCCCCAACCCCGGGGGGAAGAGGGGGGTTTGACTGAGGCATCAGATGACCTACAAAGCATGCATCCCCGCTGCTGCTGCTGCTGCGTGCGCGCACGGCGCACGCGCGCGCATGTGGTGACTGAGACGTGTGTGTGTGTGTGGGACGGAGAGCGAAAAACACGCACGATGCACGATGCACGTGCGGCCTGCGCGTGCGCCGACAGATTGCTGACGAGCGCTGAGCGCTGCTGCAACTGCGCGCGCACGGCTGTCGCGCGCGGCGGCGCCACGGTGCCAAAACACCGGTGCGCGCTGCCGCTGCCGCCACGCAGAGACGGCGGCAGTGCGCGCGCTGCGAGTCCCGTCGCGCCTTACAGCTTGTCGAGGTAGCGGTCGAGGGGCGGGATCTCGGGCGTGAGGCCCTTGCGCTTGCGGATGCCGAGCACGACCTCGTTCGCCTTGCTGCCGGGGACGAGCGGGTTGCCGCCGAGCTCCTGCCAGTGGTCGAAGACGCACTGCGGGAACGCCTTGCCGCCCGTGTTGGAGCGCAGGTCCGCCGTGAAGCCAAACGACTCCATGACGGGCAGGTACGCCTTGAGCTGCATCATGGGGGTCCCCGGCTTCTGCTCCTCCGCGAAGACGTGGCCGCGCCGCCGCGTGAGCACGCCGTAGCAGCCGCCCATCGCGTCCTGCGGGCACTGGATCTCGCACAGGTAGACGGGCTCCAGGATGGACGGCGTCGACTGGTAGATGCACGCGTACACGACGCGGCGCGCCGTGGGCATGATCTGCCCCATGCCGCGGTGGATCGCGTCCGCGTGCAGGACGACGTCCATGAGGTTGAAGCGCACGCCGCGGACCTGCAGTGGAGGCGGCGGTGGCAGAAATCAGCGGACAGGGGTGAGACAGGGAGGGGTCGTTGCGGGGGGCAGCCGCTGAGAGGTCGTCGCTATGTTTGTGGGTCGCACAGCCTTGCCGTGGCAGGCGGCAGCTCGGACTGCGGAGTTGACGAGCGATGAGAGCGACACGCAAGAAGGCATATACGGCTCATGGAGCAACACACATGAGGGCGCAAGCACACTCGCATGACATGAGAACTAAGGCGCAAAGCAATGCCAGCCACTGAGCTCAGGAGAAGCAGCAGAAGTACTCAGCAGGGCCGCACCAGACGGCGCTGCGAAGCACTTCAACCACAGCTTGAAGTACAAGCATCTGACAAACTTCAACAGCGCGACGCACCTGCTCGTCCGACAGCGGCCCCGCGCCCATGGCCCAGCCAAAGCCGCCGTTCACCGACTCCTTGATTTCGTTCAGGTAGTTGACACCCTTGGTCGCGTCGACCAGGATGTTGCAGCCGGTGCCGTCGGGGCCGAACGCCCAGATCTTGCGCGCCTCCGTCACGTCCCAGCCGTAGTTGTCCGCGAGGAAGCGCGCGCGGACCTGCATGGCACCAGTGATGCGGGGGAGGGGGGGGGGCAGTTGGCACGCATTTATGTTGCAGTCGGCGTGTGTCCGCAGCCAGTCGGCTGTGCGACTGGCGTTGGTCCGGGCCTCAGTGCTGAAGTGCCATTTGATGCAGTGTTGAAGCGGATGACCAAGGCGTCCTTGACACCATACAGGACAGGGCTGTCGAGCGCTCGCTGCGTATGACCACACGAAAAGGCCCTTGAGCACTGTGATGATAATGTGTGTATTGCCTTCATCGCACATGACGAGGGCCAGCCATCTACGAAAAGTTTGTGCATGCTCTGTACACACAGGTAGCGGTTGCGAACATCACGCCGTAATTTAAAAAAACAGTGAAAGCCAAACCTTCGTGACATGAGTATATGCCCACTTCGTGGTGTATACACAGGTAGAATCACGCTGACTGACGCTGGCGTGGTCGTAGACGTTGAGTACGCCATGCTCCATGTTCGCGGACCGAATGTATACAAGGATATACATGCAATGCAACGCTTGCTGTGTATACATCCAGCAGCATCGAGCTGAGCACTGACTGACCTTCACGTCGTCGCGGACGTCGAGCACGCACGCCGTTCTCAACGTCGACTAGCAACTTGCACTTCATAGTACAAACATGAAACAGTTACGTAGGAGCGCTGACTGACCTTGACGTCGTCGCGGACGTTGAGCACGCCATTCTCAATGTCGGCAGGCAGGCCATCGCCGAGCGGTTCCGCCTCCATGTACAGGCGGTTGTGCTTGTTGGGCGACTTGCTGAGGCACGTCTGGCTCGACTTGTCGGAGACCGTCTCGCGGTATGACACCACGGGGTCGGAGATGCGCACCTGAGGGGGGGCGGAAAGGGGGGGGGGGGGGCAGGGCTCAGCGCAGCTGAATGACTGGGGTTCTAACAAGCCAGCGACTGTGACATACATGTGCATGCATGACCACTGCGCCGTGCAAACCCTCAAGCACAACTTGGAGCACACTTGAATGCGGCCATGGTAGTGCACTGCCAAATCTGGTCACACAACGATCGAATTGTACCACAGTGTGCCACACACATCGAGTGTGCTTATATGAAACTCTCCTGCGTTGTTGATTCACCGACAACTTCAGATGCACTGTAAAACACATCCTGCAGGCAAGGCACCTGCAGGATGCAAAACAGGTGTGCGTTGAAGTTGAAGATTGGCCGAAGATCATCACGCGCCACTTTCTCCGCTGTCGTGCATCGCGCAACAACCCACTACCGCTGCCTGCTGCCACGCAGCGGCTGCCTCCGCCTGTCGAGCGCGTGCATGGCGCTGGAGTGCGCATGGCATACTGACCAGGGACATTGCATACATACAGGACACATGCATACATGATCGCCCTGCAGCAACCCCGTAATTCTCCCTAACACTAAGTCCTGGAGACAGATCAGGCCACACCGTAAAGTACAACGCGCCACCGCCGCCGCCGTCGTCGCCGCAACCTCAACTGATCCCTGCACGTGCAGCGCGCATATGCTACGAAAGTAGCACGCACCGGCGTGCCCATGAAGTCCTCCTGCAGGCAATTGAGGCAAATCTCCAAGTGGAGTTTGCCAGGAAAAACGCAGCGCTGACGCTAACCCTAACCCTAGATAAAACGCACCGGCGTGCCCATGAAGTCCTCCTGCAGGTCCTTGAGGCAGATCTCCAGGTGGAGCTCGCCCGCGCCCGCAATGATGTGCTCGCCGCTCTCCTCCGTGTAGCACAGCACCATGGGGTCGGACTTGGACAGGCGCTTCATGCCCTCCACAAGCTTGGGCAGGTCCGCAGAGTTCATGGGCTCGACAGCGACGCGCACGACGGGCGACACGCTGAACTTCATGGTCTTGAGGCCGCAGGCGTTCTCGTCCGTGGTGATGGTGCCCGACTTGAGCAGGTACTGGTCAACGCCGACCAGGCCGCACGTGTTGCCGGCGGGGATGTCCTGGACCTGTGGGCGGGTGGATAGGTGTCAGGCGTGGGTGAAGAGGCGGCGGGTGAGGTGGGGTGGGGGGGGGTCAGAGGGGGTGAGGGGGGGATGGGATGGGAGCAGCGCGACACGCAGCACGCATTGTTGAAACCATGTATGCATGTAAGGCGTAGGTGTAAGAGCGACGTGCAGGCATGCAGTTGAGAGGTGGTAGCAATGACGGACAGGGGGCACCGACATAAGGACACCATCATGCAAGAAGTACATGCTGGTACACAAGTGGAGCACTGTACTTCAAGACTACAGCCACACAGCCACAGCCTGCATCTGAAGCGCAGATGCCATGCATCACCTCGCAGCCCGCATCTAAAAGCGCAGATGCATACTCTCAGGTACGTGCACAACACATTGCCGGAGCAGCATCACAGCCGCGGCGCATCGACCCGTTGCACCAGCCCATGGCGATGCCAGCATGCACGCGGCACTCAGAGTGCAGTCGCATTGACCCACTGATACAGTGGCCTTGTGATACACAGTAGCGTCTGCACAGTCCTCCCACACATGCCCCCGTAGACCACTTCCAAAGCGCCATTTACGTTCATTGCCCCCCCCCCCACACACAAAAACTTCACGCACCTGCTCGACGTAGCGGCCCATCATGATGATGGTGCGCTGGATGTTCTTCACCCACAGGTCCGTCTTCTTGCCGGGGACGTAGTTGGGGCCGAGGATGCGCACGCGTTGGCCGGTGGCGATCTTGCCAGCGAACACGCGGCCGAACGCGTAGAAGCGCCCCTTGTCGCTCGTGGGCACCATCTTGGAGACGTACATGCACAGCGGCGCCTCGGGGGAGGTGTCGCACGTGCGGATGGCCTGCAGCGAGGGGGGGGGGGGAGGGGGGTGCGCGCATCGGCGTCAGCGCTCAGTCATGACGGGAGTTGAAGTTGAGAACGAAGTTGCATCCGCACATGACGATCGCCGTGACAGCTCGAATGGCGATGTGGTGCGGGAATCAGCGTGAGCAGCGCAGGGGTACGCTTCAAGTAGCAGTGCGGCGCGTGCGCGCTGGCCTACGGCAAGTGCACGTTCGCTTCTGACGCGCAGCTGCGCCAATCTGACCCCAACTCAACAATGCACCTAGCGCCAGTTGGGGAAGCCTCCCTCACGCCGCCTGTGGTGACTACCGGGGACGATTGCCGGGTTGACCGCGGTTGGTTGAGTGGTACAGTATTCAACTTGCACTTGCATTCACCAAGACCAATTCCACGGGCGAAATGTCCGCCATCCCTTATCTCAGCCAGCATTTGCCAGATTGATGCTTGCGAGTAGACATGTAGGTGCGGACTCTGAGAAAGATATGACATGATTCCTCAACGAGCCACTATCCCGAACTTCTTGGCCACTACAATCTCAAAGCCTGCTACGAGCCATGAGAGAAACCTACATGACGAGAGGACAAGTGACACGAATAATCCGTATGGCGCATTCCCTCCACGATCATTACTGCAACCCCGAAAGTAACACAACCGACAGGACTTCCACATCTTCAACTGTACACTAAATCACAGAAAACAAACGTGCCCAGGTCTCTACCATACAGACTCCCACGCAGAGCAACAAACACTGCCGTTGTGACAGCTACCAAGCCACCTCAACATGCGCCACTACCCCCCCCCCCCCGCGCCCACCTCCACCCCTCCCCCTCCCCCCCCCCCCCCCCGCGCCCCCCAGTGTAACCGCACCTGAGCCATATTGTCATCCAGCGGGCCGTCGTACAGGTTCTCCACGCGGTACTTCTGCGCCTGCACGGGCGACGGCAGGTGGACGACAATCATCTCCAGGACCGCGTCGGCGGCGGGCAGCCACTTCTGCATGACCCTCTTGAGGAGGGGCTTCCCAATGAGGTCCTTCTCGTCCGTCTTGAGCTCCACGCCCACCGCCTGTCGCCAAGGAGAGAGAAGAGGGGAACGAGTTGTGAACGAGTTGTCAGATGCGCCCTTTGATGCGGTATGCAGCCCCTGCTTTCAGCTCGGTCAAGGGAGTCAAGGCTACAATTACCAAGAATCATGAATCGCCGTGCATGGGAATGATTGAGGGCATGTGCGGCGGGTTGCTTACTGATATATGGTCACAGGCACCAGCTGCTGCATATTTAGTGAAGGACTTGCCAGAGCAGATGACTAGGCGACAATGACAAAGCTCAGCAGACGCGCAATCAAGAGACCTGAGACTTGCGCAGCTCATCAGAGCGCAAGCGTCACGCTTGATGACATTTAATGACGATGAACATACCCCCCCAAGTCGACCAAAATACAACATGACAGGTTGACTGTCGCCGGGAACAAGCCATGTGAAACGATATGTTACTGCGCAGGGGGGTAAATATGCATGTATGCGTCACCTTGAGCATGCGCTCCGTCTTCTGCTTCTTCTCCTCCATGATGGCCTCAAACATCTTGCAGATGGGGGTCATGATGAACTGGCAGAACGCGCGCTCCAGCGTGCCGCCGTTGTTGTTCTTGATCCACTTCTTGTTGTCAGCGTCAAAGTACCTGCGCAGCAGGCGGCGCAGCAGTGCTCGTCAGCGTGCCACAGAGCGTCTTGCAACTGCATTGGGCAGGGTGGCAGCAACGCGCTGCAGCCGACAGCAACGGGCTTGCAGAGCACGACTGAAACCTCAACGACCACGCGATGACGAAGGAAGCTCGCATGAGACAAAGCGCAATCTCGTGCCCCACTGTTGAGGTTTCAAGGCATATCCCACTGCTGCACCCAACGCTTTTAAATCTGTATGAACAAGATATATGGTCGTTGGGGTGTGCCACTAGCAAAACGCAGATGCCGACGTACCCTTGCTCATCTGTGAAGGTTGCCCGCCACAAACAGCAACTCTGGGAAGTGACATAATAAAAACTCGTCAGCACGTAAAATGCCGACCAACAAGCACTACTCTGCTGCCCGCGCCAGCCAACTTGCGCGTTTACAAACTTCATGTCAAAGGATCGGCTGATGGGCAGGATCTAGCACTGAACTTCAAGCACCAAAAAAACATGCCCAGGCAGTATGACCGCAGGCAGCGACCTGCAATACTCACCAGTCGCCCCAGAGCTTGTTCATCATCTTGTCCTCCTGTGTGCCGAACTTGGAGGCGTACATCTTGGCGAACTTCTTGAGGGTGAAACCCCACTGGTGGAGGCCGGAGCCGAACGCCACGGTGCCGCGGTCGGGGTACACCTGGACGTCGCCCATCAGCTCATCGTTGTAGGTGGCGATGATGACGTTCACGGACTCGATGGCGCGAGAGAAGGCCTGGTAGAGGTCCTCAGGGGGGAGCTGCAGCTCCAGCAGAGCGCGGTCCACCTTGTTCACCATGAGAACGGGCCGCACACGCTCGGCGATGGCCTGGCGCAGCACGGTCTCGGTCTGCACGCACACGCCGTCGACGGTGTCGACGACGACGAGGGCGCCGTCGGTGACGCGCAGGGCGGCGGTCACCTCGCTGCTGAAGTCAACGTGACCGGGGGAGTCGATCAGGTTGATGAGGTAGCAGTTGTCCGTGATCACCCCAGGTGCGTCAGGGTCGATGGGGGCGGCCTCCACGACCACCGTCTCCTCGCCAGCCGCCTTGTCCGACGCCGCCTGCAGCGCATCGCGGGACACCTTCTCCCCTGCGTCCATGTTGTACTCGAAGAACATGGAGATACCCGTGGACTTGATGGTGATACACCGATCCTGCTCATCCTGGCGGGTGTCCGTGAAGCGGGCCTCGCCGGCGTTCTTGGCGGCAATGATGCCAGCCTTGCTCACCAGGGAGTCCGTCAGGGTGGACTTGCCGTGATCCACGTGGGCGATCACGGACAAGTTGCGGATGTTGTGCTTGAGGTCCATCATCTCGCGCAGCTGGTCTACTGTGAAGTTCACCTGAGAGCAGGGGCAGCGGCAGCAACACGATAGATCCCATTAGCTGAGAGTTTGCCAGCGGTGCCGGCGCCGACATGCCTGACACAATCCTTGCATGTCGCCCTCCGAATAATGAATCCCTCCACCAGCCCCACATCCCCTCCTTAAGATCCACGGCAGGCCCCAGTCAACGACAGGGTGGGGCATACGCTCCAGGGTGTCGCCAGGGCGCACTCACCATCTTGCTGCAGCGGGGTGGCTCAAAGCAGTCCTCCGCCCTCTTCTGCTGTGCTTTCTTTTTGGTTGCTGTCAGCCACCGAAGTCGAAATGAGCGCTGCTGCTCTGCTCTAAACAAGGGCGTTTGGGTTTCACAAATACGCACCCCCTAGAAAGGGCAAAAGACATATATGTCAAGATTCTAGCTTCCTGGTACATAGCCATTGGTACCAACCAAGGATCATGTGCAAGTATATTTCCGTGAATCAGTTGTGTGCAGAGACTCAAGACATGTTGTTTTTTAATGTGCGCGATTCGGCACGTTCACCTCTTGCACGGGTAGTGGAGAATGCGAACAATCCCGCCGGGCAAAAACACAAATGATATGCCATCGCCTGTACATCGTCAGTCTGTGATGTCGAGCCACGGACCTGATACACTCAGCTGGGCTGCTGGCAGTCACGCATGCACCTCTGCATATGGTAAATGTCAGATATTCGTCAGGTCAGCGCGCTTCTGTGGGGGCTGCAAGCGCTGAACTGCTGGCAATGGGGTAACTGGCACACTGTCCATGACAAAAGTGAAGGAGAAATACAATTGTGGTGAGGTTGGAATAAACCATCATGGGGTTTCGGAGGCCTTCAGAACCTTGAAGTTGAAATTCGTGGAAGTTGACCAAATTTCGATTTTCGCAAGTACATAGACGCCGACCTTGGGAGAAAGGGCCACAGCAAGATATATGGCGGCACCAGACAAGGATGTGGAGGCCTTGGAGCGCATTCTGTTCAGACTTGTGCAGACACCAGATGACAAGCTGGCAGGTAAGGGGCGATGGTTTGGACTGCAGTCAATGATCTGTCAATGGTCTCGATAGTCCTTGTGATTGAGCTGTAGTCCTGTGAAGCTGCTATGCAATCTGTGTGCTGCGAACTCTGGCACCCTTGAATCTTGGCCACCAAGTTTCAGCAGCGAACCCTCACGAACTCGCGGGCGTTCCACGTTTCCACATTTCCACTCGCAGGCGACTGCTCACAGACTGAACCGAACTGTCTTGCACCGCTGCAGGCGTACTTGAGAAGCTCCTGCCCAAGCTCGTCGCAAAGCTGGACACCTCAACGCCGCCGGTCAGGCTGAAAGTCATAGAAGTCCTCAACCACATCAGCAGGCGCGTCAAGCACGAGCCGGGCATCCGGCTGCCCTGCGGCGAGCTGCTGGCGGCGTGCGAGACGGGCGGCGGCGGCGCGGCAGGCTTCGCGAGCAACTTCGCCATGGTATTCCTCAACATGGCGCTGCCGCGCTGCGCGCCGGCGGAGAAGCAGGCGGTGGCGGTGGGGCTCATGCACGGTCTGTCACGGCATGCGCGCTGGTCCGCGCCGCACACCGCCAGGTTGCAGCTGCTGGCGACGGTCCTGGAGCACGTGCCGCTGCGCACAAGCGCGGCGCCGGCGCCCGCAGCAGCAGCAGCAGCAGCAGCAGCAGCAGCATCGACTGCGGAGCCGCCGTTGCAGCCGCCGATCGCGCCGCTGGCGCCCGCGGACGCGGCGGAGGTCGCAGACTGGCTGCTGGACATCGCCTTGTACAGGGGCGGCCCGTCAACGGACGCCGCGGCAGCAGCAGCAGCGCACGGCCTGTCCGCGCGCGCGGTGCAGCGGCTCAACCCTCGCGGCGACCTCGCGGGCGCGGCGCTCACGGCGCTCAAGCTCGCGGCACTGCGCGCGCTGCGCTCGGACCTGCTGCCGCCGGCGCTCGCGCTCGCGCCCGCCGCCGCGGCGGCGTGCGACCACCACCACGAGGTCGTCGCACGCGCGGAGGCGGCGCTCAGCGCCATCGCCTCCGCCGACCGCGACGGCGCCCTCGCCGCGAGCGCGCCCGCCGCGGCGGCGCTGCTCGGCCTCGTGCTCGGCGGCGCGGAGCGCGCGCCGGCGCCCGCGCCCGTCGCCGTGCGCGCGCTTGCGTGGCTCGCCGCAGAGTGCGCGGAGGGCGCGGCGCGCTGCGCGCCGCAGGCGCTGCGCGTCGTGGAGGCGTGCCTGCTGAGCGACGGCGGCGGCGGCGCCACGGACGCCACCAACGCGGCGCGCCTGCACGCGGCGGCGGCGCGGCTCGCGGCATTCCTGGCGGCGCGCTGCGCGGAGGCGGAGCTCGCGGCGGCGGCGCCGGTGCTGCTGCGCGCCGCGCACGCCGTGCTGAGCGTGGACGCGGTGCCGCCCGGCGCCGCAGCGGCGGCGGCGGCGGCGGCACCGCACGGCAGCGGCGTTGCGCCCGCGGCAGCGGGCACGGCGCTCGCGCTCGAGGCGCAGCGCTCGGCGGCGCTCGAGCAGTGCTACGACGTGATCGCGAGCCTGGCGGCGCGGCGGCCGACGGTCGTGGTGGGCGACACGGCGCTGCTGCGGCGGCTGTTTGCGGACCTGAGCGCGCGCAACCCGGAGCTGCGCGTCAAGATCGCGGCGGCGCTGGGCGCGCTGCGCGGCGCGTACAAGGCGGCGGCGGCGGCGGCGGCGGGCGACGGCTCGGGAGTCGCGGGCGAAGGAGGTGAGATGGTGATGCAATGATGTGCGGCCCGGTGCGCTCGCAGCCTCCTGCAGCTGAGCAGCTGAGACACGTGTACAGTGTCACGCTGGTGATGACTTGTGGTATTGTCGTCTCTGTGTGACCCAAGGCCAATCTCCTGGCTCTCTCGCAGCAGGGTCGCGTGCGAGGGTCTGGGCTGGAGTCAGCTTATGCGCCCAGCAGCCCTGCTACTGTATGCCGCAAGCACATTCGGGGGCTATGCACATTCGGGAGCTATGCTGTGGTACATGAGCAGTGGGCACTGCTTTGCTCTCGCCTCAGCGGCGCATGCCCATGCCGATGGCGACTCGCTGGTCCGCTGCTGGCAGCCGAAGCGGCGTTTCCGGTTGCCCTGATGCAGCCGCTTGCCTCACGCATCGCACACCTCTCTACACCGCATCATTCCGATCAGGGCAACCTAATCCTGACCCTAGGGTCATCGACCCCCCGTCGCACCACTTTCGGCTATCTGCGAGATGCACGTGGTGGCACTGCTTACGCGTCACGCAAGCGTACCCCGCCCCCCCCCTGACACTTCCGCCGCAACTGCCCGCCCCGCCTGCCCGTGCGCAGCGGCAGCGCCCGCCGCGCTGCTGCTGTCCGGCGAGCTGTGGGAGCTGCTGTGGCACGCGGCGCGCGCGCGCGAGCGCGCGCGCCTGTGCGCCGTCGAGTGGGCGTGCGACCTGCACCCGTTCGCGTGCGCGCCCGCGCGCCACCTCTGCGCCGCGCTGAGCGACGACGCCGTCACGGCCGTGCGCCAGGCGGCGCTGCGCGGGCTGAAACCGCCGGCCCGCGCGCCCGGGGCGCCCGTCGACGGCGACGCGGCGAGCGCGTGGCCAGCGTTCTCCGACTCTGTGGGCTGCGCGCTGAGCGACAGCGCGCACCCCGGCAGCGGCCCCTTCGGCGTCGGCGAGCTGACGCCGGTGGCGCTCGCGCACGCGCTGGAGTTCGCCGTGGCGTGCCTCCGCCATGGCGGCAGTGGCGGCGGCGGCGCGCCGTTCGAGCTCGCGCTGCGCGTGCTCGTTGGCCGGCTGGAGCTTGCGCTCGCGGCGGCGCCGAGCGCGACGGACCCGCTGCGCGCGCACGCGCCCACGGCGCGCCTCCACCGTGCCGCCGCGCAGTGCCTCGCCGCGCTGCTGGCGGGGGCGCAGGACGGCGGCGGCGGCGGCGGCGCGGAGGCGGCGGCGGCGCCGCGCTGGGCGATTGCGCTGCGCGAGACGTTCGCGCCGCGCGCGCCGTGGCTGCTGCACTGGCTCGCGCACGAGTCGTCCGCGGACGTGCGCGAGAGCTTCGCGGAGGTCGCGGGGCTGTGCGCGCCGCACATGGCGCCGCAGGACCAGCTCGTGCCGCTGCTGCGCGGGCTCGCGCTTAAGGCGGGCGCCGCCGCCGACGCGCGCGACGGCGGCAGCGCCGCTGCGAGCCTCAGCAACAGGCAAGTGGGAGAGAGACGGCGGCGGCGGTCGTCGTGGAGCGCGGATGCGCACGCACCCACGCTGCTGCTGCCCATCCCCCCCCCCCCCATACGTGCTCTCAGAACGCGCCCTAAAAATGTCAGCGTCACTGAGACGAGTGCGCACGCGCGATGCGCCCTCTTTGCCATCATCCGCGCCCGATCTCAACCTCAAACCGCCGCCTCGCCGCCGCCGCCGCGCAGGACCGCCGCGGGCGCGCACGGCGCCGTCTGCGCCATCGGCGCGGTCCTGGCCGCGCTTGCGGCGCGCGCCCCCGCAGCGTGGGCCGCCCTCGCTGCCGACTCCCTCGCGCAGTGTGCGTCCGCCGCCGCGCGCCTCGTGGGCCACCCCGTCACGCTGCTGCACCTGGCGGCGTGCGCGGCGCTCGGCCGCGCGGGCGCCGCAGCGCCGCTGCCGCTGCCGCTGCCGCTGCCGGGGGGTCCGCGGCGCGGCGGCGGCAGCGCCGACGCGCTGCTGCCGCTGGCGGCGGCGTTCGACCGGCTGCGCGCGGCGTGCGCGGTCGATGCGCAGACGCAGGACGCAGGCGCGCGCGCCGCCGGCGCCGCCGACGCCCTGGGGCTCGCGTGCCTGGGACTGGGGCTCGACATCGGGGGCGGCGGCGGCGTGCGGCCGGATGCGGCGGAGGCGTCGCGGCTGCGCGCGGCGGCGCTCGACGCGCTGCTCGCGCTCGCGCGCGTGCAGCGCCACGAGGACCTGCAGTTCGCGGCGGGCGCCGCCGCAGCGCGCATCGCCCGCAGCGGGCCGCTGCTGCTGAACGCCGATGCCGCAGCGGCGCTCAATGCCTCCGGCGCCGCCATCGGCCTTGCGCCCATGCCGTTCTCCCTCCGCGCCGCCGACGGCGCTGCTGCCGGCAGGGGCGGCGCTGACAGCGGCGGCGGCGGCGGCGCGATCAGCGCAGCGGACGCGCTGGACGTGGTGGTGCGCAGGGAGGCGGCGCTGCTGCTGGACAACTCGCCGCACGTCGCGGGTGCGGCGGCCGTCTACCTGCTGTGCCTCGTGCGCATCTGCGGCAACGGCGGCGGCGGCGGCGGCAGCGCGCTGAGCGCGCACCTGCCGGCACTGCAGGGGGCGTTCCTGAAGCAGCTCGCGGCGCGCTCGGAGTTTGTGCAGGAGGTGAGCAAACATTGGAGGCATGGATGCACAGCCCCGCATGTTAGAGTGGCGCGAGCAGTTGTGGTAATAAATGTTAGCATGAGGCCGCTCGAGGCTCCTATCACGAGCTAGAGGCTGATGCGACAAGCGCCCCACCTTATCATCGTAAAGGAATATGATCGGCGCTGTAAAGCGCGGCGCACTCATGCGCAGCAGTCGCCGGGCGCTGACATTGCGTCCATGCACAAGCCGCTTGGGAAAGGTTCTGACTTGGCATGTGCTGCTGGCTACTGGAGGATACGGTCCGCTACAAGTTGGCTTCTCTGCACAGGCTCCCTAGCACTGCCAGGTGCGCTGCTCAATCATTTCCGTGCTGTATGCACGTGCATCTGGCCATATGCAGGTTGCTGGTCGTGGCCTGGCAGCCGTCTACGCGGCAGCGGCAGATGGCAGGGAGAAGGAGGTGCTCGTGGAGGCCATGGTGGAGCATCTTGGTGGTGGCAGGTACTGGTTGGAGCGGTTACCGATGATGAAACTGTCAGTAAAGCCTCAGAACTGCTGGCTGTTGTCAATGAATTGATGGTCCTGGCACAGATTGAGATCCATCAAACTGTAGGAACTGAGCAGACCTTGTCTTGCATAATGGCTAGCTGCTCTAAACATGCATGCATGATGTATGGGGGGTTGATGCATCAGGGTGCAGCTGATGCCTGCATACACTAAAAGGGGGTTGATGCACCGCTTCAGGGCTGCGAGGGGCTGTGGTAGAATGTGCTCCCCACCAATCGATAGGGGCGCAGAGCCCGCACCCGATTCGTTGATGGTACCGCTCCCTTCCTAAGGTGCGTAGGATGGCAGCTTTGCTGCTCATTGCCGTCCGTGCGGAGCACACTGTCTGGCCGCTTGAGGCGGCTCTCGAGGAGTCAGAGGAGGCCCGGTGTGGCACCATCATACATCCTGAGTGCTCCCTCTCGCGTGTGCACAACGCGCGCTGCTTGCTGTGCGTGTCACCAGCACTTGAAGTCGGGCGAGGGTGGCAAGTCACCGGCATGTACCGTACCTCAACAGCGTCCCACGCGCGCGCGATCCGTCCTCTTCGCGCGCCTGCCACCGCAGGAAGAAGTCCATCGCGATGCCCGGCATACAGGTCGGCATGGACGTCGCGGGGACGCCGACTTCAACTTCAACCTCAACCGCCGGCGGCGGCGTCGACGCCGGCGGCGCTATGGGCGCGTACTGCGAGATGTGCGCCATCGCGTGCGACGTCGGGCAGCCGCAGCTCGTGTACGCATTCCTGGCGTCGGCGGGCGCGCACCCGGCGTGGACGGTGGGGCGGGGGGCGCTCGCGGGGGACGAGGGGGGGACAGGGGGCGGCGGCGGCGGCGCGGCGCTGGACCTCGGGCCGCACATCGACAGGCTCATACCGCGGCTGTACAGGTGCATATGCATGAACACTTGCTGATGCATACCGCGGCGGCGCGCGACGCTGCGCATCGCATCAGGCGCGCAGCGGCACCAGCGTGCACACGCCCACACCGGGACCTGCACAGCGCTGACGGCTGCGGCGCTCCGCCGCCCGCCCGTGCCCGCGCACGACGGCTCAATGCGCCTATTTACTCATGTACAGCACGTCTGCACGTGCACCGCTGCCGCTGCCGCCGCTGCCGCCGTGCTGCAGGTACCGCTTCGACGCCGGCGCCAAGACGCGCTCGGCGATGGAGCGCCTCTGGAAGGCTGCTGTAGCCGGCGCGGCGGCGCGCGCTGCTGCTGCCGCCGGGGGCTCCGATGGCGCCGCCGCCGCCGTCACGGAGCAGTCGCTCGTCACGTCGCACTTCGAGGCGATCCTGCAGGAGCTGCTGCGCGCTGCCGGCGACCGCAGGTACGTGTTGCGGAGGCTCGAGCGGGCGACGTGAGACGGCCTTGTCTTCGCGTGCGACGCAGAGGTGCATGCTGTGCATGTACGGTAGCTGTACAGGTTGTAGGAACTGCGCGTCCAGTCGCTTCTGCGTCGGAGCAGCACGCGCCGGCGGCGGCGGCGCCGCTGCGGACAGCGCCGCTGAGCTTGACGCTGCGGCCGCGGCGGTCGCGGCGGAGCAGCTGTCGCGCGCAGCCCGACGCCTGCTGTACACCCCGCCCCTGCACACTGTAAGGCACACGCGCGCAGTAATGTGATGGCCCAACGCGCGCCGTGCCCAAATGCTGCGCTGCGCCGCGGCGCCGGCGCCAACGGGGCCATAACGCACGTTCCCAAGCCTGCTGCACTGAAAGACGCAGGCGTACAGATAATATGACGGCTCAGCGCGCGCCGCGCCCCCCAACGCTGCACCGCTGCGCCGCCGCGAGGACAGGTGGCGCGACCGGCAGAGCGCGTGCCTCGCGCTCGCGGACGCGCTCGAGTGGCTCGACGTCCGCTGCACACTGACACCCCTGCGTAGTACATGATGACGCAGGCAGTGCGACGGCTCAATGCGCGCCGCGCCCAACCGCTGCTCTACTGTGCGGCGACAGGTGGCGCGACCGGCAGAGCGCGTGCCTGGCGCTCGCGGACGCGCTCGCGGGGCGCACGTGGGCGCAGCTCGGGCCGCACCTGGGCGCGCTGTGGGGCGCCGCGGCGCGCGCGATGGACGACCTGCGCGAGAGCGTCGCCGTCGCCGCCGCGGACTTCGCGCGCACGCTCGCCAACGTGACGGTGCGCCTCTGCAGCCCCTCCGGCGGGGGCGGCGAGGGGGCAGGGGGGGCGGACGCCCCCCAGGGCCCTGCGGTGGCGGGGCAGGGGGATGCGGGGGAGGGGTTCGACGGCGCGGGCGGCGAGGCGGAGGCGGCGCGCGACGTGCAGCGCGCCGTGGCGTCGCTGGCGGAGACGCTGCAGCAGGAGGGCGGCGACGGCGTCGCCGCCGCGGAGGCGCTGCGGGAGAGGTCGGCGGCGCTGGCGGCGGCTGCAGCAGGGGGGGCAAGGGGGCTGGGGGGCGCGCCGGCGGCGACGGCGGCGGCAGCAGCGGCGGCGGCGACGGCGCAGTCGCGGGAGGACGCGGCGGCGGCGGTCGGCGTGCTGCTGCCGTGGCTGCTGGATGTCGGCATCATGAGCAGGTGAAACGTCGATGCACGCCGCGGAGCGCTGTGGACCCTGTGCAGTGGAGTACACTGTGAATTGTTGAACTTCATGAGCGCACGGCAGACGGCTGCAGCCGCGCGCGTGGCGGGAGCGCTGCATGTGGGCCCTCGAGTGACAGCGCTCCACGCAGGGCATCGCAGCAGCTTTGCACGCATCCCCCGCCCTGCCGCTTGCCGTCCCCTGCCGCGGTCGTGGGGCTGTCGCTGAGCGCGCTGCAGTGTGTGTGGTGGCGGTGGCGGTTGCATGCGCTCATGTGCTTGCCACCACTAATTCACCCCTATGCGAGTCACCGCAGCTCAGCGCCCCAGCCCGCTACTGACTGTCCAACCTTGCCGCCATTGCCCCGCCGCTGCTGCCGCCGCCGCCGCGCGTGCGCAGGTACGCCGCCGTCGCGGGGTTGTCGCGCAGGACGCTGCAGCGCGTGGTCGCGGTCGCAGTTCTCATGCTCATGTGCTCATCACCGCCCCAGAGTGTGTTGTCGCAGCGCAGCGTGCGCCCCCCGCCTCGTCGCTGTCTGCCCCCCCCTTGCCGCCGCCGCCTCTGCCGCTGCTGCCGCCGCCGCGGGGCTGTCGCTCAAGTCGCTGCAGCGCGTGGTGGCGGTCGCAGTTGCATGTGCTCATGTGCCCCAGAGTGTGTTATTGCAGCGCAGCGTGCGCCCCCCCGCCCCGCCGCTGACCGCTGCCGCCGCCGCTGCCGCCGCTGCTGCCGCCGCCGCGCGTGCGCAGGTGCGCCGCCGTCGCGGGGCTGTCGCTCAAGACGCTGCAGCGCGTGGTCGCGGTCGCGGACGCGCGCGCGCTGCGGCCGCACCTTGCGCGCCTCATCTGCACACTCGTGGAGGGCCTGAGCGCGCTCGAGCCGCAGGCGCTGCAGTACATGCAGTTCCACGCGGAGCGCCAGCTCGGCATCAGCGCGGACAGGATGGAGCGCCTGCGCCTCAGCGCCGCGCGCTCGGGGCCGCTGCAGGTGAGGCGCGCCGCCGCCGCCGCCGCGGTGCTGGCGCAGTGGTCCCTGCGGACTAGAGGTGTACGTCGCGTGTTCGCACAAGCTGCAAGTGTCGGCGGCGGTGAAGAGTGCTGCAGAGGCGCTGCGCCGCTTGCGTAGTTCAAAAGTGCCGCTTTGCGTTGGGGTGGTACCATCTGGAACGCCAGCGCATGTTTAGGACTGCTCACATCTCTCGCCTGCTCCTTGACATCCCTGCGCACCTGCCTCGTCGACGGCCCCACAGCCATATGTGTGCATGAGTGCGGGTTTGGAGTACCGCAATTGCATGATCTCCTAAACATGCACAATCGCCAGCTCATACGAGCGCCTGGAAGCGCGGCGTTTATCACTCAACAACACGCGTTCAACTCCCCCCGCCCGCCCCCCTCTTGATGTGATTGCAGGCAGCTCTGGACCGCTGCTGCCAGCACCTGGACACCCCCTCGGCGCTGGAGCTCATGCCGCGGCTGATGGGGCTTCTCAGGGGGGGCGTGGGCCTGGCGACGCGGTCCGCTGCCGCGTGCGTGGTGAGTGGGCCTTGACTTGACGCACCCACGACTGAGCACTGTCACTGACCACCTTCGGTTGAGGGTGGGAACGGTGAGCATGCAGCGTGCCCCCCCCCCGCGCCCTGCTCCACGCCTGGCAGGTCTTTCAGAAGTAGCGCCCCGCGCGTGCCAGGCGACGTGTTGCATGCGCACGCGACCGCCCGAAAGCGCTCACCCCCCCCCCCCCCCCCCCGCGCCCCTCCCTCCCTCGCCAGGTCACCTCGCTGTGCGCGGACGCGCCGCGCGCCGCGGCGGCGTGCGCGCGCCCGCTGCTGCAGACGCTCTCCAACGCGGCGCTGTCGGAGCGCAGCGCCGCCGTGCGCGCGTCGTACACGTCCGCGCTCGCCGCCGTCGCGCGCCTCGCGCCGGCGCCGCTCGTGGCGCCCCTCGCGCGCCGCTTGTGCCGCCTGTTTGCGGCGTCTAATGAGGATCTTGAGGGCGGGCAGCGCGCGGCGGCGGCGGCGCTGCTGCGGGAGCTGGCGGCGCGCGCGCCGGAGGCGATGGGCGGGCGCGGCTCGGAGGTGCGCGTTGCGCGCGCGCGTTTGTGTATGTGTGTGCGTATATGTGTGGTTGTCGCTGCGATTGGAGTGGGAAGTGGCCATTGCCGTGCGCGTTGTGTGCGTGGTGGGCTGCACGATGGTGCTGTGTCCGTTTTCTCACTCATGCGTGTGCGCTGTCTTCATTGCACCTGTTTGCAAGGAGGCAGGGGTGGCACGGTCCAGCGGTATTTGACTCTTCTGTTGCGCTGGTGCCTCTGCATGAGTTGAAGGGTGACGCTGTTGCTGGCCTGCTAATCAGTTCACCGCCGACCATTCGGCGAAGGGAAGCCAAACCTCAGTGCGTTGAGGTTCGCTGAAGCGCACAGCATGTGATTCACCAGCGCCTGACCGCTGCTGCCCGCGCGCTCGCACCTCCGCCGCCGCCGCCGCCGCGCGCAGGGCGAGTGGCGCCGCAGCGGCTGGGCCGCGGCGCTGCCGCTCGCGTACGTCGCGCGCCACGACGCGGACGCCGCCGTCGCCGCCGCCTTCGCCACCGTCTGGGACGAGGGCCTGACGCAGCTGCAGCTCGGCGCCGCGGGCGGCGGCGGCGGCGGCGGCGGCGGCGCGGCGGCGGCGAGCGTGCGCGGCGAGGCCGGCGCGTGCGCGCTGCTGCTGGCGCCGATCGCTGCGGAGATCGTCGGCGCGCTGGGCGGCACGAGCAGGGGCGGGCGGCTGCGCGCGGCGGCGGCGGCGGCGGCGCTGGCGGCGGCGCTGGGCGCGCGGCTCGGCGAGGACGCGGCGGGAGCGGAGGTTCTCGGCGCGCTGCTGCGCGCGGTCCCGGGGCGCGCGTGGGAGCGCAAGGAGGCGCTGCTGGAGGCAGTGGTGAAGGTCGCGGTCGAATGCAGGGGCGGCATGGAGCTGAGCATGCGCGGCGCGGAGGGCGCGTCCACTGCTGCTGCTGCCGCTGCCGCCAATGATGACGGCGCGGATGGTGTCGATGGCGAGGATGCTGAGCTTGAGAGTGATGCTCCAGGTGCCGTCAACAACGGCGTCGCAGATGCGCCGGCTGAGGCGGGCGGCGGCAGTGGTGCTGCGACAAGCGGTACCGAGGACATGGATGTCGATGCAGGCGCGCAGGCGACCGCAGCAGCAGATGCCGAAGACGGCGCCGACGGCGGCAGCGCGGCGGCGGCGTACGAGGACAAGCTCGGGGACCTGGCCGCGGAGGCGGAACCGATGGATGTCGACGATGCCGCCGGCGCTGCGGCAGCGCTCCGCAGCGGCGCGCAGCAAGCCGCCGCACCCGCCCCGCCGCGCATCGCCTACGGCGAGGTGGTCGGGCTGCTGGTGCGGCAGCTGGGGCGCCAGAGCAAGCTCGTGCGTCGCGCCGCCGCGTCAAGCGTCGCCGCGCTGGCGCCCGCCTTCCCGGAGTGCGACACGTTTGCCGCCGCGGCGCCGACGCTGCTGCGCGCGGCGCTGCTGCCGCCGCTGCTGCCCACCGCCGCCGCCGCCGCGCCACTGACGGGCGCGGCCGCGGCGGCGCCGACGAACGCGGCGGCAGCAGCGGCGCCGGCGGCTGCATCGCCTGCGGAAGACCCGGTCATGCAGGCGCGCGCCGTGGAGGCGCTGACGGCGGCGTGGCCGCGCGGCGCGGGCGGCGGCGCGGCGGCGACGCGCGCTGCGCACTCCGGAGCGCTGCTGTCCGCCGCCGCAGCTGCGCTGCCCACGCGCGTCTGGAGCGTGCGCGTGCAGCTGCTGCGCCTCATAAAGACCATTCTCGAGGCGGGCTTCGGCGCTGCCACCGCCGATGCCGCCGCCGCCGCCAGCTGCGGCCGCGCGCTGCCGGCGGTGGCGCCGGCGGTCGCGTCGGCGGGCGGCATCGGCGACCTGAAGTACTCTGCGGTGCGCGTCGCGGCGGCGGAGGCGGCGCTGGCGCTGGCGTCGGTGTCGCCCGCGGGGCCCGGCGGTCTGAGTCTCGTGCCGTTCAAGGAGGCGCTGCAGGACGTGGCGAGAGTCGCCGCGGCGGACGGCGACGCGTCGGTTGCGTCGCTCGGCGCCAAGGCGCAGCAGGCGCTCGTGTGGTGGCCGTAGATTGGTTTTGCGGATGGCGAGTGAGCAGCGCGCGCGCGCGCTGCCGCTGCAGTTTTGTACAAATTCTGTGCGAGCGCGCACACCGTGCGTGCGCCCGTGTACAGATTGAGAATGCACGTGCGGGATGTGGCACTGCCCCAGTATTTGATGTGATAATAACTATGGCTGCACTCTGCAGGTGCCACCTCCGGATTCATGCCGTACAGTGTGCCATTGCTGGGGCTCGCATCCTCAAAACAACCCTCGCTGATGAGCCGTAGCATCGCTGCGCTTTCTTAGCTACCAGCCTGCTGCTTTTTCGTGCCATGTATGCCATGAAGCGCCTGCAGTATACTATGTGAGGAGGGATAGGCACTGCAATGCAACATCAGAGAGCATATTTGCTGCCCCCCCCCCCCGGGCACGCTTTCTAAAAGCACTTAAAAAGTAGCTGAGCTCAGCATGACGTAGCACCTGGACACCACTTGCTGGCGGACCGCAAAGGCATTAGATTAGCGGGCATGTAGATCTTTGGATGACTTTAACTTGGATATGTTTCTTCAAGTGAATCTGCAAGTTCAAACTGTTCCCGGAGGTGACACAGGCTGTTCTGTAGCTACAGCCATGGAAGACCAGCGTTCGGATACCGACGAGAGCTCACATGACGACGGCCTCTCATATGTTGGCTCTGCAGCAGCAGTAGACGCTTGGTGTAGGACTCCATCAGAGGGTGAGGATGAGAACTTAAGCCATCATGTGCTGGATGTTTTGAGGGCGCGGCATGCGTGCCTGGTGCGGACAAGAAGGTGGTTGTCCCCCGAGTTCACGTCATGGTCAGCCACATGCACCGGTGAGTCGCTGGTAAGATGTCACACCCCTATGTGTGTTCCTCTGAGGTGCGCTTGGCGTTGCAAAAGCCGAACCTGATGGTGAATGAGAGATCACCAGGGGCCTTCCATGTAACACCGGCGAGCAGATCGTTTGCCTCTTGATGATCTGCGATCGGCACTTAAGTAAATTGGCGGCATTATTGCGGCGTGGTGAGTCACAGCGCATTCACCGTGCATCAATTTCAGGGAGTCACTCACTGGATACGCCTTCAGAAACAGTTATTTATGCTGCATGTGGCAAGACATGACATACTCATACTGTATTCGACCATCAACATCACCATCAGAATGCAGTTACTGTGCCCGCACAGACTGCGATTCTTGCTGCACACAGCAGACGCGACAAATCGCACTGTGCACGCACTGCTAATGTGAGTTCGCGGTCGTCTGCCGCTGTGATATTAGACATCTCGGCAGACCTGCCTGCCACACTGGCGGAGCTCACAAGCATGGAGGAGGCCTTAGAGCACCTCCACACGGCTCGGACCCACCCCTGCGAGTGCTCTCGAGCACCGAGGAAGCCGTTGCCAAGTCTACGCTGCAGGCCCGTGCCATCGAACGTGAACTGGAGGCGGTCAGCGCAGCGCCGCCTGCAAAATGCGCCGCCGCCGCCGCCGCCCCAACAGCGCAGGCCACGGCACTGGCCAGCTGGGACCTCCTGACCCACATCCTCTCGTACAAGGAGTTTGACGACTGGTTCTTCACGGCGCCGGTGAGCAGGCTCGTGCGCGCGGCGTACACCGTCGCCGTCATCGGCCGCGCCGCGGACAACTCGGAGAGCTGGAGCGGCGTCACGTGGGTGTGCAGGACGCGCCTCGCGCAGGCGCTGCACACCCCCGCGCGCCTAGACGCGGCGCTGCTCAGCAGCGGCGACTCGGACTCGGACTTTGCGCGCGCCGTGAGGTGGGGCAACTGCGACACGAGCGCGGCGAGCTACGCCGCGGGCGCCTCCAGCTCCGCCCCGCTGGTGCGGCGCTTCGCGGCGCTGGGCGCGCGCGTCAACGGGCACGCGCTGCGCGGCGCCGCGCGCGCGTGCGACGCCGCGCTGCTGGAGACCCTGCACGCGCTGGTGCGCGCGCGCCAGCGCGGCGTCACGCGCGACACGTGGTGCGTCGTGGGGGTCACACTGGCGGAGCGCGGCGACGGCGGGGGCGCGCTGACGTGGCTGTCGCGGCAGATGCGCCCAGCGGCGCGGTGGCCGCGCCGCTACTCCCTGGCGCTGTGCCAGCGCGCCGCGGCCCGCCGGCACCTGCAGACCCTGCGGTTCCTGCTGGCCACCGGGCAGGCGCTGTTCGGCCCTCTGGAGGACCCTCCGCCGACGCGTGCGACGCCGTTCGGCGACGCCGTTCGGCGACGCCGCCGACCTCCTCCGCTGGGATGACCAGGCCCTTGACCTGGTTGAGGCGGCCGTGTGGGGCGGCGACGTCGGCACCGTCCAGTGGGTCCTCGAGAACGCGCCGTGCGCAGCGCTCTCGGAGCGCGCGGTGGAGATCGCGGCCTACCGCGGCCATCTGCCCCTGCTCATGTGGCTCCGTGGTAAGCGGTGCCCCTGCAACGAGGGCGCCATATGCGCCAAGGTGGCGGGCCGCGACGGCACCCCCTGCACGCAGCGCATCCTGCAGTGGATGCGGGGCTGCGGGTGGGGGGAGTGGAGTGTCGCCGCCGCGACGGCCATGCTGCGCGCCGCGCTGTCGCTCAGACACTCTCGCGGCGCCGTTAGGTTTGGCTTGGCGGAGTACCTGCTGCGCGAGGGGGCTCAGTGGTCCACGACCCTCCACGACCTAGAAGTGCATGAGGTCCTGAGTTCTAGATCGCCCGCGGAGGCGGTGGTGTGGGCATTCGAGCACGGCTGTCCGTGGGGCGAGTGGGGCAGTCAGCAGTGTCTCATGCTGGGCGGTCTGTGGCGCAGCGCTGGAGCTGCTGCACGCGGGCGGGTGCCCGTGCTGTTGCCCCCGCGACTGAGCAGCTGCAAGGCTGTAGCGACATGTGGAAGCTGTGGCACGCGTCACCTCGCAAACGGTTCAACAGGGGACTGTACCCCTAGAAAGCCCGTGGTTTGAAATAACATCAGAGGTGCACCTGATGTTTGCAATGGTAAAACTCCTTGCGCTGCCTCATTTGTTGCAAATGCTTGGCAGTGCGCGTCTCCTGACATCTGTAGACGTCCAGTAGTACCTGTCAATGCTGGCCACCTTACACATTACTCATCCTGCTCAAGATGTTGCCTGCACGAACGCTCACGCATAGCACACATTGTCCGTTCTTGCCTTCGGCTTTAAGGCTAGCCGTGCGCATCTGTACAGAGTTGGGTGACAACACCTAGGGTTAGGGCGACGGCTACGGTCAGGGTCAAACAATCCTCATTTACATTCTCCACTACTGTCAGGTCTCAGTGGGACTCAAGTAATTACCCCCAGATGTCACACCCAGATGCTCCATCACCAGGACTACGTGGGCTTATATTCACAAACATCAATCATAAACAGGCGTCAACCATTCACGCATCATGGCAGACAACTCGGGAAGCATGATAGCATGATGATACATTTGCAATCTTAGACATGCAACACACGCAATGCTGTTGTTGCACATGCAACCTAAACCAACATGTAGCAGGCATCATCAAGTATCTGCACGATATCGTACCCAACTTGACCAACTCAAATGCACATGAGCATGCAGCAAAGACCTGAAATGAAGGAAACCCATGTGCAACACATCAACAAGCAGGGGATGCAGACAAAACAAAAGAGAGAGATATAAACCTGATAAATGCAAAGAAGCGTGTGAAAACGCGCTTTCATTCATACTCATGTGGAGAGCGCGATCAACGGCGCCTGTAGAGAACTCTGCTGTAAGCCACCTAGTAAGGTCTGCGTGTGGTAGCCCTGATTCAAACTCAGTGGCACCTGATGCCATATGGCCATGCTTGGCCATAAAGACCGTCACGTGACTATATGGGTCAGGCAAGGAGCCAAGCACATCAACAGCAGCAACACACTGTGGCATGCTGCCACAAATCCCTCAGCTGCTCTTGCCACTCAAATGATGAGAGGTAACAACTCAAGGGTCTGCCAGTGACCGCTTCAAGATTGCTCTAGCCCCAGCGGAAGCAGGGGTAACAATCTTGTGGTCGGTGCCCACGCAGAGATACCAGCCATGTGCCAAAAGCTGCTCTTGCGCAACTTGCATGCTAGGTAAAGGGGTTAACAGCTCAGTGTGATGCTCAGCTCCCTTCACACAGCCGCTCTCCCCCCTTCACCTCTCACACAAAGAAGCGTAACAACTGGTGGCGCTGCCTACAAACTGCTCTAGCGCTGATCGAATGCGCAGCAAAGGGGCAACAACTCGATGTGCAGTGGCATTCCCATCACTAAGCTGATCTCCCCCCTATTGTCGATAGACACTCATGCAGCGTAACAGTCAACAGCATGCACCACCTGCTCTCGCGCCCATCGGTGCTCAGCAAAGAGGTCGACAGCTGTTGAGTAGTACCCATGCCACAAAGCTGCTCTCCCCTCTCCTCTGAACACCTCCAGACGTAACAGGCTGACCAAGCAAGACTGCTCTAGCGCCGCACAAGTGCCACCAACGGGGTTAACAACTGTAGAGCGACGAGGCAAGCACTGCACACAGCTGCTCTTACCCAATCACTTGGCACACGAGAGCGTAACAGCTGCAGGCTTGGCTTGGCTTGCGGGTGGAACTGCTCTAGCGTCTTCGGGGAGGAGACGTAACAGCTCTTGTACCCGTGGTGCCTCTGCTGTGCACGAAGCTGCTCTTGCCCCCTCTCGTGAAAGAAGGGGTAACAACTAGCGTGCCAGGCATGGTGGTAGGCGTGCTGCTGTTTGCTGGCATGCTTGGTGGCGTGGTGCTCGGCGAAGCTCATCTGCACGAGCCGAGCGTCGGAGGGAAGAGAAAGAGAGCGCGATGAGTGATGTGTGATGAGGTGGCTATAACAGCAGGCCGCAAGCATTCACGCTGCCTAGCGCGTCGTTAGAGCACACGCGCAGAAGGACACCCGCCCAGCAAACGTTTACGACTAAGTCCAATTGATAACGTTCATTCTAATACAGCTCCAAGTAATGAGCAGGGTTTGCCTAACAATGCATTATCTACAACAGCTGAGTTATTTCAAGAAATATATAATGATGGCCGTGTCAATACGAAACCGTGGCCACCTTTGCCTTTAAGCGTTGAAGGTTCTGCTTCTATATTGTCGGCACCTTTAAGCAATGACGATCTTGGCAATACAAAGCCGGCGGCGTCTTTTAGCAACGAGGACCTTGGCAATACGAAACCGCCGGCACCTTCAACGCTTGAAGGTTCTGGTTCTATGCTGTCGGCATCTTTACCTGTACGGTCGGCTTCGAGTTGGAACCTTAAGTGGAATGAAGAAGACTTACATTTGTCGCCTGCAGTAAAGTATCTATCCGAATAAAACTGGATACGGGCAAATCTCTGAGCCGCACATCAACACGGCGCGCCAGCGGATAACAGCAGATGGTCATCGGAGAGATAGTTCTATCGATTTCCTAGCAGCACTAACCTTTGCAGCGTGTGCTTGTGCTTGGGAGCTGCAGGTTGAAGCTCGGCATATCTTGGGGGAGCTTGCCGGAGGCAGCCGCTATTGCTGCCGTGCTGGCGAGCTGGTGGTGAGGAGAGGAAGGCCGCCACAGACAGCTAAGCCCTGCACGCTGGAGGCTTCACATGATTCGGTGGTGTCGTTTGTGTCTCCTCGAGAGGGACGGACGGCAGTGCTCCGCGCGGCAGTGCTCCCCATGTTCCGAGAAATCTCGCGGAAATTTGGAAGCGGGACTCAACTCTCGGCATCAAGCGAGTTGTATGAACTACCAGACATGGGAAAACACCTGTATACTTCAAGGGGAAATTGAAGTCGTGGAGGCAAAGTGAAGTTGCATCCAGCGTACTTCAACTGTGCGCCGCCATGCAACTTCACTTCACCTCCACAACTTCAACTCTATGGTGAAACTGGTAACTACCCTTTACTTCAAGGGGAAGTCGAAGTCACGGAGGTAGAGAGTTGAAGTCAGAAGGTAAAGTGAAATAGCATCCGACATACTTCACCTGCACCGCATGCAACTTCACTTCACCTCCACAACTTCAACTTCATGACATCTCGCACAATTTGGCAGGGCGGCGTGACAAAATGGTTTCATGAGTCACAACGTAACGCCGCCACGCCATATTGCGGGTCGACATGACAGCAGCATATGAGTCACCCAAGGGAAAACGGGAACAAGCCACTGTTGCGCATGATTTTACAAGTAAAACGGTTAGAGTGGTTGAGGCATGCTTCAGAAACTATCAAACAGGCTGTGCACGCTAACGAGCACATGTATGATGGATGAAGTCATGAGTTGTATGCACTGCCGTACAAAGCAAATCTCTATGCCCAGTCAGCATGCAGAGTAAATGCACACAATACATGACATGCACCACAGCCAGGATGCAATAGCACACTGACTGCAAGTAACAGAACAACAGCTGTTGAAGTTGAACCAGCATCCCTGCAGATGAACCACAACAGGACTACACGATCGTCTCAGGGTCCAGTGCACACAGATGCACAACCAGCAACATTTGCAATATTTGCAATGCAGTACACAAGAACACGAGAGGCTGAGGCATGTTTGCACTTCAAAATTGTTGTATATTACTGTAATCACTGGTCAATAAGCAGTCAAAATTGTCGAAACACCCGAAGATGTGCGCTTAGAATGCGCCCTGGCCGTCACCGAAGGGCGAGACCTGCAGCAGCAGCAATCAGCATGCATGCAAGATGAACACGTCAGCTAGTCTGTCGTCGACAATTTCTGATCGATCTGCCGAGGTGTAGCAGGCGCACAAGCGGACATGCTGCGCGCACATGTCAAAGTTCAAGAGATACAAACCTTATACATGCGCAGCGACGGCGCTGTCGATCTACACAGGGTGGGTCTGCGGGATGTGGTATGTGTTCGGGCGGTTCCGCCCACACAACGCACCACATGTCAGCGGCGCACAAGTGGCGGCAGCGCGCACGCCGTGTTTGTGACCCGCAGTACATGATGAATACAGCGAGTGCTCCAAATATGTACTCACGCGGCCTGCGAGCAGCTGGTCTCTACACGAGTACGGGATACATTATATTCCTCTGGGCGGTACACTTCTTGCTACGCAAACTTGTACCTCAAACTTCACTATGTGTACTCCACATGTACCGCACATGTACTCACAGGTTCCATGCCTCAACATATATACATATATATCTGACCTTGCCACACTGAACATGCATGATGACCGTGAGTACATCATGTGTACTCCACGTGTAGCGTGCGCGCACTCACGCGGCGAGCAGCTGCTCGACAGAGCACTCCTTAACATCAACATGCGACACCTTGTGCATCAAGTGAACTCCATGTGTACTCTACGTGTACTGCCCGTTCACTCACGTGGCTCTCGAGCAGCTGCTCGATGGGGCCCTGCATACATTTTTGGATACCGAGTACATCATGTGTACTCAAGTGTACTACATTACATGTGTACCGTGAGCGTTGTGCGTGTACCGCAAGCGTGCACTCACGTGGCCGGCGAGCAGCTGCTCGATGGGGCCCTGGCCCGTGAGCTTCTCCTGCACGAACATGCCGACGATCGCCATCATGGCGAGGCGGCCGTTCTTGAGCTCCTTCAGCTGCAGGGCCTCAAACTCCTCCTCCGTGTCGGGGTACGCGCCGAAGCCGAGGTCGCCGGCCGGCTTCTCGGGGTCCTGCTTGAGGACCAGCAGCTCCACCGCGCCGCACGCCTGGGGGATCAGAGGATAAGTTGAAGTTAAAGATGCGCGTCAGGGCACTGTCATTTATGATATTGCGTGAATCGGCGACACAGGAATGGGGTGCTGCTTCAAGGTGGGGTCTGCTGGGGGCGGTGCGCATTAGAAGGCGCAGAGTGGCGGCGTGTGCGCGCGAAGTCGGCTGCTGAAAGCGGCAGCACGGACCTACGCCATTCCGAACAGCGTTTGAACGTCAACGTAGCTCTACAGAAGCAGCCCAGCACAGCGTGCGTGCGGCGCCGCCAACGATGCCGCCCGTTGCCTCCGCCACCGAGTCGAGTCTCGCCGAGTCGAGTCAAGTCGTCTCTTGCCAAGCCGCGCTGCCAATGGGCCAGGCAGCACCACACGGCGCGAGGCGCAGGCGCACTGCTTGCCGCCCTGCTCGATTTGACAGGCGCGCAGCCGTCGCGCGCAGCGTGTCAGCAGCAGCAGCAGCAGCGGCAGCAGGCAGCAGCGGCAGCAGCAGGCGCGCGCGCGGCAGCGGCGACGCGAGATGCGCGCGCGGGGGCGGCGGTGGCGGCCTCCGCGCACGGGCAGCCGCGCTCCGGCAGCGCAGCAGCAGCGGCGGCGCAAGCGCCGAACGCCGTAGCCTACATGTCCACAACTACCAGCAGCGTTTCTGGGGGGGCGACCTGGCAGTGGAGTGTCTGCCCAGAGACGCCGCTGGTAGTTGTGGGCGTGCAAGCTGGCGGCGCGCGGCGCTCGCGCGGCCGTTGCTGCTGCCCATGCGCGGCTGCCCGTGCGCGGAGGCTGCCGCCGCCGCCGCCGCGACAGGCATCGCTCCCAGTGGGTGAGGGGACCCCGGAATGCGATGCAGCAGTACGCATCATGCACCGCGCTGCGCGTTGTCGGTCCCCGGCTAGCACTGTCTGAGCGCTGACCCTAACCCTAGCCCTCATTGCAGTTCCGCGCCTCCGACCCATCTGCGTCTGTGCGTTCCTACGCTAGCCAGTGGACGACAGTGCATTTGCTGCATGTGCTCAAGAACACGTACCAGGAAGATCTGGGCGAGCGCCTCGGGGCGGCTGGTCACCAGCTCCCACGCAGCGGTCTGGGGGCTGCGGGGGGGGCAGGGGAAGGGGGGGGCGGGGGGGTGCAAGAGGGGACTGGGGGGTGAGAGCCGTGCAGCATGTGTGCGCTGCGAGCGGCGACCGCGCACGCTCACACCAGCTGAGATCTACGTTACACGCACGTGGTCGTGGCGGCGAGCGAGCGCGACGGTGCTGACTGGCGTCAGCGAGAGCGAGGCAGGCAGTACAGGATGCGGTCGAGAGAAGCGGGGCGAGTGCGTGTTTGCGCGAGGCATACGGCCGCGTACAGCCAAGGTTTGTGTACCTCTCGTGTGCTTAAATCATACGTGCACGCATGCGCACGCGCATCCGCCGCCGAGCCCGTGCCGCAGAGTGCATTCGCGAGGTGACTTTGAGGCAGTCGGCGCCTACGTCGCCGTCACACACGGAGCGCACGCAACGAATGCGTTGCCGCGCGCACTCATACACATTCGCCACGCATGCGCGTGCCGGATGAGCTGCCGACCTCTGCTCCTCTGTTCGACGCGCTGCGCGCTGTTGCACTCACTGCACGCGATGCGAGACGCAAGCGCGTGGACGCCTCGTTTGCTCACCGCGCGCTGTCGGCAAACGCCGGCAGCGTCACGAAATACTGCACAAGGACGCCGAGCGTGGCGCGCACCGCCGCGCCGCTGTGCAACTACCCGGAGGCACGCACGACAACAGAGGAATCAACACAACGCCAGCCTCGCCGCAAACGCGCGAGCTGCGCCAGCCGCGCGCGGCATCCCTGCCGCCGCCGTTCACGCGAGCACAAACACCGTGCTGCACGACGCGTCTGGCACGACGAGAGCGCGAGCGCGGCGCTCCCCTAAATGCGATTATTTGAGGATCGAAATTGCTCTTATGTTTTTAGGATAATCACCAGAAGGCAAAGTTTGTCTTTAGTGATTTGGATAAGGCAGGGGAAGTTGGGGTTACATGATTACGTGTACAAACTACATGCAGCACTCACCGCGCGCCGTCAGCGAAGACCGGGTCCGGCAGCGTCACGAAGGACTGCACGAGGACGCCGAGCGTGGCGAGCATCGCCACGCGGCCGTGCTTGAGCTCCACGGCGCGGTACTTGTACAGCGCGGCATCGTCCTTGGCGAAGCCTGCGGGGTCCCACACGCCGCTGGTCTCCGTGTCAGCGCCGATGAGCTCGTCCACGGACATGCGCAGGGCGGCGGACGCGGGGGCGGCCACCTGGGGAAGGGGGGAAGGGGGGGGGGGGGGGAGCCAGCGGAAATCAAGTGCAGTCTCGAGCGAAGGGTGGTGATGTGGAAAGCTGCAAGGAGCTTGTTGATGCGCATGCAATGCGACTTCACGCGAGCCCATCGTGCGCGGTGCGAGGCTGCGTCACTTAGAGGTGGCAGAGCGGTTCTGTGACGGCTGAAGAAATTCCAATGCGTCGCCTGGTCGAGAACCTCCGGACGAGGTGAAGACTTTAAGCATCACAACAGGAGAACCCTCTCAGGAGCGCAAGCTCACGTGGGTCTCCGCGCGGCAACAGCTAGCCGTTGATGCATTGCACACGTGAGAAGACACGGGGGTCGTCAGCAGCGTGCATGCAAGCAGCTGAGGGCAGCAGTCAAGATTTGTTGCTCCAGCCAGACACAAGTACTGCTGCAACATTGTGACTTTGCAGCAAGGACGCTATACACTGCGAGCACAGCTGATTGCCGGAACTCCACTCCAGCACGTGACATTGTCAGCAGGGTGTCACAAGTACGTGCCTCACTCAAGTCAGCAACACGTGAGTGCTGCTCTGCAGCGATGCCTCGTAGTAATATTGTCGGGTGTAGTCGCGGCCCTTGCGCGAGGCGGTGAGCCTCCATCTCCCCCAAGGCACGCCTCACAAAGACACACAATTCCTGAACAAACTCTTACCTTCAGGGCAGAGCCCGCGAAGGAGCTGGGCACGAACGCGCATGCGCCAGCCACGGTCGCCGCGAGCACAAGGAGGGTCTGCTGCATGGTGATCGTGGTGTGGGCGAAAGAGTGAGGGCAGCGAAGCGAACTTACCTGCGATGACGTGTCCTTGAAGTTCGACGCAGCGCGTCACCTCCTTGAACTCCACTTGACGTATTTTATGTTATGGTGGTTCAGACCACGGTCTGCGTTTACATACCTTGAGTCCAAAGCGTCTCAGCGGGTGCCGCACATGGGCACTGGCGTGTTCGATCCTTTCCAAGATGCAGGCACAAGGCACAGGTGCTGACAAGGCAGGAATCAGGATGTGCCACTCTCATGTATGCACAGGTTTGTACATTCTGGCAACGTTTTGCTGCTGCACCGTAGACAGTGACATACCATCATGGAGTTTGGGTACTGACTTGATGGAAAGCGTGCATGCGCGCAATAGCAGCAAGCATGTTAGCAGCGCCGTGACTGCAGGACAGGCAAAAACACTGTGGCTCGGCAAAGACAAGGAAGCTAAAACACAGGCCACCCGCAGTTTACATCGAAACAGAGTTCATTGGGTTGAGGTGACATGACATGACATAGTTCAGCCCAGAGGTGCGTGCGTGACAGGGGTGGCGCGTGCGCAGGGGACAACAATGCCCCGTGGGGGCGGTGAACAGAAGGTGACGGCGAGCGAGAGGAGGGGCGGCATAGGGGGGGCTACTGCTGTGGACTGCGGCCAGGGGCAAAGTGCATCACTTGGTTGAGGCGTGTGGGACCAAACGCCTGCTGAGATGAAGACCGCAGTGCACGCACGCGCGTGCGCAAATGAACTGGCACCGCCGCGCGCAGAGACGACGAGACGGGAAGACACCGACACACCAAAGACGCACGCGCGCGAGCGCGTGTGCACACACACACCATCCACACACGCGTCGTCGGTGCACTGACCCGCCGGCGGCAGCGGCCATTGCGGCAGCGCACAGGCGCGACGACGGCATTTGTACACACCCCTGGCATTGAGCCAAAACCCGGGGGGGGCTGCTCCGCGGTGCCATGGGCGCGATCGCTGGGACCCTATTTAACTTCCCCCCCCACCCAGCAACACGCGCTATGTGCTGACATCCTTGCACCCTCGCGAGAGAGAGGCCGTCGCTGCCGAGCGCGTTGCGAGGCCGCTAGAGCGCTCTCGTAACGTCAAGCCTCGAAAAGGGCGGTGCGTGGCATCACAACTCGCGCCGCCCCGCGCCGCCCCGCATCGCCAGCACGGCGAGCCCGGCCAGCTCCTCCTCCGCTGGTTCGGCCGTCACCGGCGCGGCAGCGGCTTTGGGGGCCGTGGCGCCTGCATCGGGCGCGCTCGCGGAGGACGCTGGCAGCAGCGTCGCCGCGGCTGTTGAGGTGTTGTTGTCGTCCGGCGTCGCCTGCGCGCGGGCGCGAGCGGCGCGGCAAAGTGCGAATGAGGGCCGCGCTCATGGATCATCGGGGACTGTGCCTGGTGCTTGGTGCAGGCTGAAGCGACAGCGCGGGATAGCGCGCGGCACCTGTTGAGGTGACACACAACAGGCTAGCCTGTCGCCGACGTTTTGCCTGTCGCCGACGTTTTGCATCCCACGCACCAAAATTGACAAGCGCAATTTGTCCATCAATTGGTGCTCGGGTTCAAACCCACGCTAGGCAATGGTTGCAGCAAAGGGTGATTTCCACATCTTTGCCCGTCAGCCCGTTGGGCATTGTTCAGGTAAGGTTCACAACAAACTTCTATTCGTACCTTTTCGCCCAGCAGTGCCTTCAGCCCCGCCTCGTGCACAACCTCTTGCTCCAGCAGCAGACGCTCCAGCGCCCTGAGGACCGCAGCGCAGTGCAGCATGACGCAGCATTGAGAGAGTGTGGCGCAAACCACAGTTTGCAAGGTGCACGCACACACACACACACACGCACACACACACGCGCGCGTCCAGCGCACAACTTCCAACCTGAAGGTCCAGGTATGCAAGCAGCCTGGCGACTGCAACTGCTCTTGGTGCTGTGACCCTCTAATGGGGCATCCTGCAGTGAGCAGCTTGGCAAGAGCTGCGGCTTACACGAGCCGTCGTCAAGGCCAGAGGGGCGTGATGGCCCTGGATGCAGACAAGGGACGTGATGCGGCAGCGCGAAATTGCGCATCTTCTGCGACGGAAGCTGCCGCGACCGTCGCTTCAGCAGCGCTCAGCAAAGCGCGCCTGCCATAAACGGCCGTCAGCCCATCTTGTGCAAAGAAGGGGGGCGGGTGGGCATGCGCTACCAACAGCGGCAGCACTTTGTGAGTGCAGAATTAGGGTTGGGGTGGCCGGCGCGCCACTACGCTTGCAGCTGCAATTCGGACAAGGCTCAGCGCACGCAAGCTGCAGCCACAAAAGCCTGTCACCGTGAAGCCACATGCTGCTGCCATTCCTGCTTGCCGCCGACCGCGGGCGCGGCGCTGCGAAACCTGCATGACTCTAGACGACAGCGCACGGGCCACGTGGTGCTGCCGCCTTTGAACAACCCACGCGCGCGATACGCAGCGCATCACCAGGCGAGCCTCGTACGGGCGCGCACCTGAGCGGCTCCATGTTGGCGGCGACGAGCGCCTTGGCGCGCTCGTACTGCTCTTCCAGGATGGTCTGCGCGCGTCAGGGAAAGGGGTTGAGGTTGAGGTTAGGGTTGAAGTAAGGGTCACCAGGATGGTCTGCGCGCAAAGGGACTAGGGGTTAGGCTTGAAGTTAGGGCTGAAGTCAGGGTCGCGCGATGTACCCACACACGTCAGTCGGTGCGCCCGAGGCTAATGCCGCAGGAGGAAATCGAGTGCTGATGGTGCAGGCACATGCACCAGGGGCGCAGGTTCGGTGCCAGGTATGCTGACGCCATCAGTATGCATCCGCTGAATTATCGAAGGACACGCGCAATCACGTGCACGAACCATGCATGTACATTGTGTACTCAAGTACATGCCTACCAGGACAATGACCACGGGTCCGTGTACTGGCGCACATATCAACGGCTCGGGTGCGGTGCCAGCAAGAGCGCGACTCGGGGTGCCGTGACACTGCTGAACTGTCGCAAGGCACATACCAAGGTGCATGAACCATGCACGTACAGGATGACAGATTTTTTTTGTTTTGCAGTGCATCTGCTGACGCTCCCTGCTGCTGACGATTAGCCTAGCCCTACCCCTGATTGGCCATGTCGCTCCACTGAGGAACGCGGTGGCTGGCACCACCAACGCGACAAGAAGGCCCAGCAAAACTCCAAGTGCTCGCGCCTTGGAGCAAATTAGTGACCCTGAATACGCAGTCGTGCCGCTGCTCTACTCCAGACCGCACCAGTCAAAGCAGCTACCTACAAGCACGACTGGCAGCAAGAAATCTCGCCACACACACGCTGGCACACTGCCGCAAAGGGCAGGCAGAAAAGCGCTGAAGAGGGTAGCACACGCCGACGACACATGTGCCACCACGGCTTCGCTGTCTACTTCACTGTTGAAGTACGGTTAAGGGCGCCCCGTGCGAACGCTGACCTGGATCTCCTGCTCGATCTTCTGCGACGTGAGCTCGCTCAGCGCGGACCAGTCCGAGGGCGCAAATAGCCCGATGCTGCTGCCGAACCCCAGACGCATGATCATCTCCTTGATGATGCGGGTGGCCTGACGAGGGGAAGAGGGGGTCGCGGGGGGGGGGAGGGGTTCAGCACGCATGTCGTGCGGTAGCGAAGGACAATTGCAACGCGCAGTCGTCTCGTGAGACGCGCGAGACTGCTCAGAGATGCAGCGCTCGGAGACAGCTTGGCACGTTCAAAGCGCCACGCGCCGCGCACTACAATGCGCAAGCCGCTAATCAAGTAGGGCCATCGCCGTCTTCCGCGTCGTGCGACGGACGGCAATCTCAAGAGGTTCCTCTTGGAACCGAACGGCCACGCACGCGAATGCAGCACGTCGAAGCGCCGTGCTGACCGCCACGCGCGGCAGCGCGCGCCGCAACGTGACAACTTGAAGACTACCTTGAACAATGCGGTGCAAAACAACAAAAAAGCAAAGCCTTGAAGAAATGGTATCACCGTGCTCAGGTCCGACGACGCGCCGTCGCTGACGTCGCCGACACACAGCGCCTCGATGCGACAGCTCGAACAATGTGAACGCGGTAGAGTACTTGAAGTTGAACCTTGAAGTTGACTCACCGTGCTCAGGTCGGACGACGCGCCGTCGCTGACGTCGCCGAGGCACAGCGCCTCCGCGGCGCGCCCGCCGAGGCACACGCACACCTTGTCGAGGTAGTGCCCGCGCAGGCTGTTGAGGCGCTCGTCCGGCAGCGACTGCGTGAAGCCGAGCGCGGAGCCGCGCCACACGATGGAGACCTGGCGGCAGCAGCAGCGAGCAGCAGCGCGCAGCGGCAGCAGCGCTCCGGGGCATGAGAGGTCTGGAAATATCTGATTTCGGTTACGAAATGAGTGCCCCAACACGAGAAGCCACTTGGAAGAAACGTAAAGTCGCTCTGGTGGCGAAGGCAGCAGCCACACAGGGGTCATCGCAGTCTGCGGCGTCAGGACCGGCGAGCACTGTCGCGGACAGGTAAGTGCCGCAGCTGCTTTACAGATTAAGCCATTTAGTGAAAAGCAAATCCTGCATAGACTGCAAAAGCCAGCCCAAATACAATTGGTCAGATGCAAAGTTGACGAAGCCATGTTGGGGGCAGGCTCTGTGTGGTATTGACACGACAGTCATATCCAGCGTGGATACGAGTACGAAAAGCACAACCCTCGTCCACCGTGCCGCCACGGCTGATTCTGGAAGTCCAGGAGGCAGGCGGCCCGCGGCGCGCACGCACCACAATTTTGCGCAGCCCGTCACAGAACTTCAACTTTTGAGGCACGCACCTTGTTGACGACGTCGGCGTGCGGCAGCCGCCAGCCCACCACGGCGTGTCCTGCGCGTGAACGAGGCAGCAGCAAACAGCAGGCCATTTAGAGCGCTGCGCACACGATTACGAAGACCACTGCGCAGGCGGCGCTGCATGTCAAGGCTCGCGTGAGCGCCTCGAGCTCCGTGCTGAGCGCTGCGCACACCATCACGTTGAGCGCTGGGCACATGGTACCGCATCTCGGCGCTGCGCTTGTGACAGAAGTCGGGCTGTCGCGTGGCCGTCGACGGGGGCGAACCCTAACCCTACCTGTTGCTTTTACTTTCTAACCCTAACCCTAAAGGGGGCGCTCTAACCCTAACCCTAAGCGGCGCCGCGACTGCGGTCGAAGACCGCCTTGAATCTCGCCGTACGAGAAGGAGGCTGCGGCGTATTTGATGCACGTATGAGGCGGTCACTCCTTGCAGGAGCGTGCTGCGCCAAAAACCGATGGAACGTTGCCCGGGGACTCGCCGCTTTCTACACGTTTCATCCACTTTCTAAAATGTCCACTGCTTGAGGTAGCTGCAGCCTGTGGAAAGCCCGCGGCTCTGACGCGTCGCTCCGCGCGGTGACATCGCGGCACAAGGCCGGTGGCGCGCAGGCGCTGCGCCGCAGCTGGCAGCAGCGCCACGCTCACAAGTTTAGCTCAAGAAACAGGCAGCGGTTCAAGCCCGTCACTGGGAAGAAAGACGGCCTTGCCTTCTGCTGCAGCAAACAACGACTTGAAAGGCGACCACATCGAACTGTAGATGGTGAACCATTTCCACCTAAATGGACCTCTACGGACTTTTTCAAATTCGTTTCCATTTGTGCAAAAGCGTGCAGGCGTTCGCAGTACTCGACGCTCTCGCTCTGCGCACCTGCTTCGTGGATGGCGGTCCGCTGGCGCTCGTGCGGCTTGACCAGCTTTGATCGCTTCTCCAGGCCGTTCCACACCCTGCCGCCGCACGCAACAGTGAAGTGCAATGACATGCGTTAGCATTGCCAACAGAGACCATGGACCGCCCGGTGGGGAACGGACGTGGGGCGGGCGCAACGACAGTACGCAACGAGGTGCGTCAGCATCGCTACCAGAGGCCACGAACCGCAAGGAGGCAAACGGGTGCGAGGAAAAGACTGCCGTCAGCATATCTCAGGCTCGTCACGCATACACTCAGATTTGAATCGGCGGGGTGTGCAGTGCGGGTCCTGTGGGGTGCAGGGGCACACACAGGTGGCCGCTGCCGGACACACGTTGGGCTCAGTGGGTGTTGCACATACTTGGAAAAAAAGAAGCATATGTATACTTGTGAAAGTACGCACATTTGAAGTACATGTCAGGGTTCGCGCTATGCGAGGGAGGCATGCGAAGCAGGCAACAGTCGTGCGCTAGAGTAGTATGCTCCGCTTGCGCGACGGCTTATGTGTGCATGAACATCTTCGCTCTCGGGTGCGTCTAGCTTTGAAGTCGAGTGTATACTTATGAAAAGAAACAAAAGATCGTATAGTGTAGATGTCAGAGCACGAGTCGTACGCATGCATGCACGTCTCTGCTCGGGTTATGAGTGCCTCCCGACAGAACCCGTGGCTTTGCCGCCAGTCAAGTAACAGAACCATAAAGCACGTCGGTGGTACTGTGCACGCACAAACCACATGCGACCGAACGAGGTGTGTCGGTAACACTGTGAAGTGTACATCATCATGACAGGACTTTAGGCCCTTCCGTGCATGTTGCAGTATTGAGCGTTGCCTGTCAAAGGCATTGCTCAGGTGGCTGCGCAAACAGTCACCCTGACCACAAACCCTAACCCTGACCCTGACGGCAGCAACAGCTGCAGCACAGTCGTACCCTAACCCTTGACCCCAACCGTTACCCAACCAAACCGCGCGAGCGGTCACCCTGACCCTGACCCCTAATCCTGACCTCAACTGCAGCAAAACCTTCAGCACGGTGGTACCCTAACCCTTAGCCCTAAGCCCTAACCCTAGCAAATACCTGTCGATGGCATTGCTCAGGTCGCCGCGCGAGATGGCGTCCGACCCCGCCTTGGCGGCGGACATGGCGGCCACGTTGCACACTTGCTGCGCACGGCACACGCGCGCGGACGATCACGGGTGTCAGCAGAATAGAGAAGCGGCACTTTGTTGCTGTTGTGTGGGTGTGTGTGTGTGTGTGTGTTGTTTCAACACTTGCGGGCGCGGGTGCCGCACGGCAGGTGCGTGAGTAGAGAGGCAGCGTTCGGTTTGGTGTGCGTTTGTGTCACTTTGTCGCTTGCGCCGGGACACGCTTGATAAGCCCGCATTGCGGTCGCACGTGCGGCATTGCAGGCGCGTGCGGTAGGCGTGCGCACGGATGTCTGCTCGCGCATGCGGAACGCCACTGCAAAGCCCGCCCACGCAGCACCAGCGACTGCGAACACCAACTTTAAGTGCTGTCACTGCCACCGACGTTAATGGGGCCTCCATAGGGAGTGAGTGCGAAGCATATGCATACATGCGCAGGCTGTGCCTCCTAATACAGTTGACGTCTGCTTCCGAAGTGGTTTGCACCGCTACGCGCAGCTGCGAAGTTGACAAAGGCACGGAGGCAAAGTCAGATCCCCCCCCCACCGCCCGCCCCCGCCAGCCGAGGCTCAATGGCTTGGGGCGGAGCGCATCTAAACGCCACGGAACAGCGCCAACACAGGACAGGCCTAGTTGTGCACCTGGCCCCATTACACAGACGTCAGAGTCTGGGGACGTGCGCAGTCGCTTCGCAGTGATTTGAGGTTGGCGAGCAGCAGAAACCTTGCCACATAACACAGATGTCAGAGCCTGGAGACACGGGCAGTCGCTTTGCGGTGATTTGGCCAAACACAAAAGTGAGGGTAGGTAGGCACACGTACCTCGATGTCGGCGCCGACAAAGCCCGGCGTGAGTCCCGCCAGCTCCCCCGCCATGGCCCACCGCACAGCCTGTGAACAGCGTGCAGACACGGAGGGGCGTGGCCGTGAGCGGTCCGCAAGAGTGGTCATCACGCGCGCATTGGCGTATATCGCATCAGCGCTGCCGAAGATATCAATCAGGATGCGCCGTGCGTCGCAGGACCCTCCAGACCGCAATGAAAGGCGCAAGGACCATCCGCATGCGCCATACCACCAGTCACACACACACACACACACACACACACAGTCTCCCTACTTCTCTCTGTCATGCTCTCTTTCTCTCTGCCTCTCTCTCATCGACACATCCAGATGCACTCCCTTCACGCACGCACGCAGCAGGCGACGCTCCGCACCTCGGCGGAAGGCGCGCCGTCCGCGCGCCCCTCGGCGGCGCCCGCGGCCTCCGCCGCCGCCGCCGCCGCCGCGCGCTGCGCCGCCGCCGCGCGCCGCCGCAGCGCCAGGTGATGCATCGCCAGCGGCGCGAGCGGCGCGCCGATGAGCACCAGCGCGATACGGCCGCCGACGCGCAGCAGCTGCAGCGGCAGGCGCCGCGCGGCGGAGCGTCGCATGTTGCGGTCGGCGGCGGTAGTTGTTGAGGTTGGCATCGGCGCGGCGGCGGTTGCGGTGGTGGTGAGCGTCGCGAGCGCGTTGGCGGCGGTGAGCGCGCCGGCGGCGGCGGCGGTGGTCTGCGCACGGCGCAACGGCGCATGGGCAGGGGGGAAGGAGGGGGGGAGTTCAATTTGACGCGCGACAAGGGGAGCGCGGAGAGGGGAGGAGTCTCGAATGCGGCATCTGATGGAGGCCGCCGCTCCACAGTGAAGGTCGGCACAGAAAACCTCAAGGGGGTCTCGGCAGTAAGGGCGTGATCGAGCGCCGTCACTGAGCCGCGGGAACCCGTCTCTCGAATCAAAGTGCAGAGGGAGACAGCGCACCGCAGTGCGCGGCACAATAATCCCCTTAGGCGCGGCCCTCCCCCACTGCGTGCAGAGCGCGGCTTCCAGGGCTCCCAGCAAACTTCCGGCGTCGCCAGCAGTCATGGCGAACCGCGCTTTACCCATGGACTTTCGACGGGGGCGAACACAGTATGCGTGCTATTGACATCGCTGGTGCTCCTTACCTGGTCAGCGCCAGAGCGACTAGCGGCGGCGGCGGCAGCGGCGGCGGCGATCGCGTCACCTACAAAGCAACCGCATCGCACAAGACTACACGCAGCCTTCGTGCAGCTACCAATCGACCGCAAAGCTGCCATGCGCCGTGCGTTCAGCGTTGCGTTCTTCTGTCGCACCTGGTCAGCGCCACCGCCGGTGCCGGTGGCGGCGGCGGTGGCAGCGGCGGCGGCACTGGCGATCGCGCTGAGCGTGTCGGCGTCCGGCGTCACGCTCATGGCGGCCAGGTAGCGCGCGAACAGCTGCTGGCGGCCGAGCCTGTCGGGCGCCTCCACCTCCACGGACGTGCCGAAGCGGCCCGAGCGCAGCAGCGCGGGGTCGAGCATGTCCTGCGCGCGCAGCGTAGTAATTCACAATAAATAAGCATAGTAATTCATGATAAATTCATCTATGAATAAGAGATGGGTAGCGAGCGGGTGGGCGGCGGCGGCGGTCGATGTGAGCAGGCACGGACGCTCGCGAAGTTGACAGATGATGTGACTTCAAGTTTGAGCACGTCCTTGCGTGCAGCGGGCGGCGGCAGCAGCAGCAGCGGTCGATGCGAGCAGGCTCAGACACCCATGAAGTTGACAGGTCATGGAACTTCAAGTTCAAACGAGCGAGCAGGCGCGGGCAGCGGCGGCAGCAGCGGTGGACGTCAGCAGGCAAGGATACTCAGACACTCGTGAAGTTGACAATGTAAATTCCAGTTCTGTAACTTCAAATTTGAAGATGTCGCGCGCGCGCGCTCGCCGCGCGGGTGGTGGCGGCGGCGACCGTGATGCTGTCGTTGGACGAGAGCCAGCCCACGGCATCTCTCTGCCATGCTGATGCCCACACAGGGGCACTCCTGAACTGGTCAATGTTGAGTCGCATGCACCTTCAAGTTCACCACTGTTGGTGGCGGCGATGACTACGGTGCCGTTGGTGGGCAGCGACGCGCCAGCCCTCGCATCTCTGTTGCGCATGTGCTGTCAGAGCAAGTACTCTCAGAGTATGTAACTTCAGGTTCGGAGTCGTCTGCAGCGCTCTCACCCCCCGCGGTTCGTGGTGGCGATAATCACGATGCCGTCGTTGAACAAGAACCCGCCAATCTCTGACATCTCTGTTGCGCAGGTGCTCTAGAATGTATGTAATAACCGATAACCCCTCCATCTCTACATCTCCGTCGTGCTGATGCCCCGTTGAGCATTCATTCCTGAAACTGGTCAATGTTGAATCGCATGCAACTTCAAGTTCAACATGCTCTCACCCCGCCATTCTTGGTGGCGATGACCACGATGCCGTCGTTGGGCGAGAACCCGTCCATCTCTGACATTTCTGTTGCGCATGTGCTGTCAGAACAAGTACGTAACTTCAAGTTCAGAGTCATGGCACCACGCGCAGCGGCAGCGCTCTCACCCCGCGGTTGGTGGTGGCGATGACCACGATGCCGTCGTTAGGCGAGAACCCGTCCATCTCCGCCAGCAGCTGCGTGAGCGTGGACTCGCGGTCCAGCGCCAGGCTCTGCTGCCCGTTGGTGCCGCTGCTGCGCCGCTTGCCGACGTAGTCCAGCTGCCGTTGAGGAAGGGGGGCGAAGACGGCAGCCGCAGGCGCGCAGCGGTGATTGAGACAGGTGCAAAAGACGTGGCGGAGCGCTTCAAGGTACAGGCGTTGACATGTAGACTTGGTGCAATGTGCTGCTGCGCCGCTTGCCGACGTAGTCCAGCTGCCGTCGAGGAAGGCGGGCGTGCAAGAGTGGAGGCACGGCGATTGAGACAAGTGCAAAAGATGTGGCAGTGTGTTACTAAGTACACTAAGTGTGGAGTACGCTTTGAGCAGTGAGCGCATTGGTGCCGCTGTTGCGCCGCTTCCTGACGTAGTCCAGCTGCCGTTGAGGAAGGGGGGCGAAGACGACGGCGGCATGCGCGCAGCGGCGGTTTAGAGAAGTGCATGGTGACATGGCAATGTGCTACCAAGTATAGGCGTTGAGGCGTACGCGTTGAGCAATGTGCCCGTTGGTGCCGCTGCTGCACCGCTTGCCGACGTAGTCCAGCTGCCGCCGCGGAAGGAGGGCGAGCAAGAGTGGAGGCACGGCAATTGAGACAAGCGCAAAGGACATGGCAGTGTGCTGCCAAGTATACGAATTGTAGCGTACGCTTCGAGCAGTGAGCGCGTTGGTGCCGCTGCTGCGCCGCTTCCCGACGTAGTCCAGCTGCCGTTGCGGAAGGGGGGCGAAGACGGCGGCGGCATGCGCGCAGCGGCGGATTAGAGGAGTGCATGGTGACATGGCAATGTGCTACCAAGTATAGGCGTTGAGGCGTACGCTTTGAGCAATGTGCCCGTTGGTGCCGCTGCTGCGCCGCTTGCCGGCGTAGTCCAGCTGCCGCCGCGGAAGGGGGGGCGAGGAGGACGGCGGCACGCGCGCAGCGGCGGTTTAGACAAAGGCGCGACGACATGACGAGGTGTGCACATCTACATGTACATGTATAGATTGAAAGATGCATATGTACGAATGTATGAACGCATGCGGCTGCCATCAGAAAGGGCCGAGGGGATACCGCGCACACGCGGCGCAGAGCGCGACGGCGCGGGGCAGCACGCGTACAGGCATACAGCAGCACGACGACGCGCGAACGCACGCAAGGCGCTTCTGACATGTGCCTCTGAACGAGTCTCGCACTGTGCAAGTGTCGCTACCACTGTCACGAACATGACCGCGACTGACGCAGCGCTCACCTCAACGATGAAGACGATGGCCTGCTTGCGAACGCGCACACAAGCGCTCTCTGACATATGCCTGCACGAGTCTTCGCACTATGCAATGGTCACCACAGCTCTTGCAACAGCAGCTTAGGGTTAGGATTTAGGATTTAGGGTTAGGGTGCCGTGACGCAGCCGCTCACCTCGTCAATGAAGATGATGGCCTTCTTGTGCTTGCGCGCCGCGGCGAACTGCTGCTTCACCAGCGCGACGCCCTGCCCGGCGTACATGCCGTTGTAGTCGCTGCGCAACAGCGAAAGGGGGGGAGGGGAAGGCGGTGGGGGGGGCAAGGGGTAGGTTCAAAACACCAGATGATGTCAGCGTCCAGTAAAATGAAATGCAGCCAGGTGGTCCTGGTGATCACACACGTGCTGGCAGAGGTCGAGTAGCGCAGGGCAAGGACAGCCTCAACTGATTCTAGCGCTGCCGCGAGTGGGGTAGCGGCAACTTCAATTGCAACTTCAACCAATGGCTGTGCTCGGCGAGATGGCGGCCTCTGCATAGTGCGATGGAAGCAGCAGCGGCGCACGCACGCGCGCTCCTAGTACATAGCTGGATTGCAGCAGCGGCGCTGCGGGGTGCCATCAATAACGAGGCGGGCGTGACACACAACCACTCTGGAACCAGAATGCTCTCGAGCTAGTTGCAGCTAGGTGCACGAGCGCGCCTGACGGTCCAGAGAGAGGACGACCGCAGCGACCAATCAAACAAGCAGGTTGCGCTCGTGGCTTGAGCGAGGGATGGTAAGGTGGACGACGACGGCTGTTCCATTGGCGACGCTCCGCACGAGTGCAGCGACTGCGGACACACGCACTCTTGACGTCTGCGACGCTGAAGCAGGGGAAAGCGACCACAACAATAGAAGGGGGAAACGCACCTGCCACAGGAGTACAGGAAGGGCACGCCCGCCTCGCCAGCGCAGGCCTGGGAAGCGAGGGGGGGGGGGGGGAAGCAGCGGCGACGCAGCGAATGGTGTCAGCTGTGAGAAAGGCCTGCGGGCTCATACGTGCCACACTCCGTTAGCGAAACAGACGACTGGCATCGGCGGGTGCGTCGGAGGATTGACGAGGCGTCGCTCACTGCGCACGCGTGACTACGCACGCTCAGCAACACGAGCGGCCTAAACAGTGCTGACCATTGCAGAGGCCTTTTCGAATGCTCGGCTGACAGGAGGGAGGTGGAAGGGGGTGTCACGGTTCACAGGCAGGGTGGGACAAGATGCGGATGAAAGTCAACCGCCGTCCAGCGAGCTTCGAAAACGGGAGACTGAATGCGGTTATTGGAGTGCAGGCGCCAGCAACATCATCGTGTCCGTCATTGTAGTCATCGGCAAGTGGCTGGCATGCTGGTGGCACCTGATCCATAAGCATGAAAATCGCATCAGCTACACCGAGTCACAGTACGCAGTGGAGGCTCATGAACCGAGCAATCTGATACAGAGCACACGCTCAGGAACGAGTCCATCGATGCAGCAGATTACTTCACTGCGCCCGCACCTTGGCCAACAGCGTCTTGCCGGTGCCGGGAGGACCGCATAGCAGTATGCCCCTGAGAGTGATGTTGGAATGCAGCGTTACACGAGGGGGGGAGGGGGGGGGGGGGGGAGGGCAGTGAGAAGAATGAAATGCGATGCTGTGCGCTTTGTTTCGGTCATGTGCTTTTTGCCTATCTGAGAGTCTTGCGCTGTCAGCGCCGCTTCCCGTGTGTGTTGACGACGTGGCTGACGAGACTCTCACATGAAGAACTCCAAAGGTATACTCTGAAGTACGGTCGTCAGTACAACAAATGTATACGAGTCCATGAACTACACCTGTACAACGCGGCACGCCTCGCCTGGATACGGTGGCGAAGGCCCTGGCGCATTGCTCCGACAACTGCAGGATGTCACCACCAGCTGGCGCAATGTGAATGGAGAACTATATATGTGTCAAGCTGCACACACACATACACGAACAGACGCATACGCTCAGGCGGCTTGCCTCACCTGAGCACGGTGGCGCCCAGCTTGGCGTACTTCTCCAGCGACTGCAGGCACTCCACCATCTGACACGAATAGGAGCCCCATAGACTCCAAAGTACTCGCTCATAAATGAAAAAAATCAAAGCATATACTTCGAAGTTCTTGTATGTAACAAGTCCAAATAACTGCATATCAGTACATACACCTGTACAACAGCGGCGCGCCTCACCTGGGGACGGTTGCGCCCAGCTTGGCGTACTTCTCCGGCGACTGCAGGAAGTCCACCACCTGGCGCACCTCTTCCCTGGCCTCGTCGCAGCCGACCACGTCCTTGAACGTCACGGGCTTCTCTGCGCGCGCGGTAGATTGCAGCGTAGCAATAGGGGGAGGGGGGGGGGGTGAGGTTGGGGACGACAGGTTGGGGACGACAGTTACTGGCGGTTGCTGACCCCTGGCAATGACTGTGAAACCCTGGAAGTCGCCCTAGATGGACTGGCTACTACCAGGCTTCAATGGAGTGGATCAGGCTATCTTGCAGCGCTTGCTGCGTCTGCATTCATGACTTGAAAATCATGGACTGATCAAACATGAATTATGTTGGATTTCCTGCTGTCACCACGTCACAGTATTGGCTCTCGAGTTGCTCTCAGCGCGGCTCCATCAATGGCCCATCGCGGCGCCCCTCACAGCCCTGGGCACTGGAACCTGCCACTGCTGGGGCATCATGATTATTGTGCGCATGGCCCAGCCGCGTGGGGGTATGTGTACACGCGTGCCTGCGCTGCCAAGGGCGAAATGTGGCTTCAAACCATCAAACTATTATGCAAGGGCTTAAGTCAGACCCAGCGTGCTAGCACATTCTTGCTAGAGGCGCATGTTGCGAATGGGGGCGAGACATGGCAAATCCCTAGCCTGACAGACACTCCGGAGTATGCAAGTAGTAATCAGCCCCGGAGAGAGCTGCGTACACGCGCTAGGTACTCCCTGATGCTGTTCGCACAAGTCAGATTCATTGCCCCCGCAATACCACTGACCTTGCCCCCGCTTCTTGGCTTGCTGAACGCTGCCGCCGGCAATGAACCGCCGCACCAGCGCAAGGCCCGCCTGCGGAGCGCACAATCGGCAGGAGGCGAAGCGCACATGCGATTGAGTTCTCAGCGTGCGCCTCATCATGCAATATACATAGCTCGTGACCTAGAGCTCTGCGATCTTCTGATTTGTTTCCATGCGCGCATACACCGCATCTAGCGGATGCGAGGGTAGGCCCGCTGCGACCCCCGGTTACGTCGCGAAGCAGAACGCGACGTGCAGCAGCAGCGAGGTGCACAACAGGGCCAGAAGGTATGCGGAGCACTGACGCAATCTGCAATTGAAGTGCGCGCTGCTGCGGCGCGATGGCGCGGCGCTCAGCACATGCAAGCGCAAGGCACCTCTGGCGACTGCTACACTGGCAGTTACGCAGCATCGACTCGAGGTGTGTGCGCAGCAGTGCGACTCGCCATGCGCACACGCGCTCAGGTGGCCATGCGCGAATGGAGTGCACTGGTGACCATCAAGTAAAGTGGCGTGAGATGTTTGGCGGCCATTCGATGCCGACACGTCGGCCACGTCATGAGCTCATCTGAGCTGCGATATGAGCTAGGGGGTGCTAGAAGGAGGGCTGCTTGTCGCGCGCTATGGCACACTGCTCGCTGTGGTGTTGCCTATCAGCCAAGAGCGCACTCCCGGCCTTCAGCGGCAGCGGTGTAAGGCATCCAGAACAATGCAATAATTGCCCAACAACGCATGAGGAGGAGCTACTTGGTGAGCTTATAAAAGCAGGGGGGGGGGGGGGGCTCCCGGCAGGCAGGTACATGAACATTCCACTGCGCAAATAGGTAGTGCATCTAGCCCTTCCTAGCAAAGCAGACTATGATTTGTGTGCAATAGCTTCTAATTGCGTGCGTTTGGCGCTGCAAAGTGCGTGCCGCAGATGCTGCTCGCACGCACCCATGCAAGCCGGCACTCCCCGACCGCCCGTGTGAGGCTTAAAGTAACGTTGATCGTCGTGGGATGGGGCGAAGCGGAGTGCGACAATACACACGGGCTGCCCCGTAAAAGACACGACGGAGCACTGCTACGGCGATCGGCGCGCGCACTCACCATGGACCCCACCGCCGCGAACATGTTCGTCAGCAGGACGTAAGGGACGTTCACGAGGAGCGTGTTGAGCAGGTGTCGCCGTACGAGCGCCGCCGTCACCTCCGGCGGCATCTGATAGGTGGCAAGCACTGCCTGCATCTCCACCTCCGACGCCGGCGCGGCGCTCCCGTACTGCTGCGCCGCCGCCGCCGCGCTGCCGCTGCCGCCGCCGCGCTCCTCCCGCTCCTGCTCGTCGCGCGCGGCGGCGGCCTCCGCGTCGCGCGCCGCCTGGCGCTCCTCCGCGTGCTTGACGCGCTGCAGCAGGTCGAGGACGTCCGCGCGCGTGGACTCGGGGACCCTGTCGAAGACGTACCCCTTGAGGCTGTTCCTGTCCTCGGCGGGTAGCTGGTTGAAGCCGTCCTGGACGCTCTGGGCGGCAAGCCTCAGGAGCTCGGCCTGGTTCTCGGGGCTGATGGACTGGTACGCGTCCTCCACCATCTCCAGGCTGACGGGGCCGTCATCTCCGAGCTCAGCGGCCTCGCTGTCGGCTGGTGCGGCTTCAAGCAGGTCATCGCTGGCGACGGCGCCATCTCCACTGACATTGTCGAGGCGAGAAGCACGGCTGGAGTGAGAGCGCGTGCTGCTGTGAGACTCCGTCACGTGGCCAGCGCCAGCGCCGCTGCCACCGCCAGACTTGGGAGGCACTCCATCCTCGTCATTAATGCTGTTGCCGCCGCTTGTCTCTTCCTTGATGCCATCGCCCACTGCACGGCCAAAGGCACCCACAGCGCCAGGAAAGCCACCCAGCCTGCCACCGCCTCTGACTCTCCGCAGCAAAGCCAGCTCACGCGCTGAGGGAGCTGGCCTCGCTCCACCGGGACAGCACAAGGCGAGTCCCACTGCAACAAGTGCTAAACCTCGCTTTGTCATGGCGCGCTATGGAGGGAGCCCCAGCCCCGGCACCTGCTGCCTTGATGCTCGGACTTGGTCAGCTAAAGCCGTCTGTCAGTGGCAATGCGTGTGTGGCCTCACCCGCCGCCTCCAAGTGTCAATCAGGTCACTTGCCGCGCCCTTTCATCTCTGAAGTTTGCCAACTGCTCTCCCAAAAGAGACGCGCCGCGGCCAGATCGACGGAGATGCGGTGGCTGCTGCTGCTGGCGCTGGGGGCTGCGGACGTGTCTGCATATGGTGCTCTGGGGAATAGAGCAGCAGCGGCAACAACTCCTGCAAGCTCAGTGCACAGCACAGCTGCTGTTGGAGCAGGCGCAAGGCGACATACACAGCTGGCTGCAGGGAATAAGGCAAGTGGCGCTCGTTCTGAGGCCTCTGGTACCTTGCAGCTCATGAATTTTTGCCATCAGTGCTGTGTGCCTCGAAGTACTCAGCTTGTCGATGTCCACAGCATTTTGCCTGGTAGCTGCAACTTAGTCTAGATGTGATTCAGTTGGGAAGTGAGATATGTATTGCTATAGTTCTCACCTTGATGACTGAAGCCGTTGGTGGTTGCCTGCTGACATGGTGCTAGTCGTGGATGCATCTGCATTCCATGTGCATACCTCTTCTTGTCGGCTCATGATCATAGCTGCCTACAGCTGCAGCCTGAACCATCAGATGCTTTGCAAGAACCCATGTTCAGCCCATGAGAGCAAGTATTGTCACCTGCACTCCGCGCTTGATGCGTCTACTTCAAACATCGCAGCTACTGCTGCTGCTGCTGCTGCTGCTGCTGCTGCTGCTGGTACTGCTGCCGCTGCTGCTGTGAGCTGGCGCTGACAGCACCCAATGCCTGACCCTGCTGCACACGCGCCGGCACGCGCGCAGGCCTCCAAGGACGGCCCCTTCAAGGTCATCGCCAAGAACAAGCAGGCGTACCGCAACTACGAGATACTGGAGACCTTCGAGGCGGGCATCGAACTGCTCGGCACCGAGGTGAAGAGCGCGCGCGGCGGGCGCTGCAGCATCGACGAGGGCTACGCGGCGGCGAAGCGCGGCGAGTGCGTGCTGCACGGCGTGCACATCGCGCCGTACGCCACGAGCAACGCGTACGACCAGCACGAGGCGAAGCGGCCGCGGCGCCTGCTGCTGCACAAGCGCGAGATCAAGCGGCTCGAGGACATGACGACGCGCGCCGGCTACACGGCCGTGCCGCTGACGCTGTACTTCAACCACAAGAATTTGTTGAAGATCAGCGTCGCGCTCGCGCGCGGCAAGAACGAGCGCGACAAGCGCGACGACATACAGCAGCGCGAGGCCAAGCGCGACCTGCAGCGCGCCGTCAAGGCGTGGTGAGGGTCCGCTGTGCAGTACGAGCACCGCACGTCGACTCGTTCTTGAAGTCGAAGAATGGGAGCATCTCAGTGGTGGGACACCACGGAATGTTGAGACGAGGGTCGTCACCGATAACTATCAACACAGGGTGCCGCCGCGCTGCACGCCAAGTCACAACAGGGCGCAGAGCCAGAATGTTGGGCGCGCCGCTGCTGCCATGCAGCACAGCAGCTGCAGCGTCTGCACGCACTCAACAGTGCAGAGCTCGTGACGCAGCCAGCGCGCAAGCGCACCAGCACCCGTGTACAAAGCGCGCAAGCTCCTGACGGTCTCTGTGATGACGCCCACCACATGATGAAATTGATAATCGACTCGCACTTCCGCCAGCGTTCTCTCGTCAACTCACTGCTTGTCTGATTGTGTACAGCTTAGTCTACTGGAGGTGCTGCAGCTCCTGTTCGTGGCGCCCTGTGCGCGTGAACTGTTGCACTATGCGGCTGTCCTTGACTGCAAGGCCAGCCGATGGCGACGGTGTTGACCTATTCATGCCTGTTGGCATTGCCACCAAAGGTACAGCTTCAAAGGCGGCCATAGCGCTTCAAATGCGGCCATGGCGATGCATGAGTGCGACGCTGATCACTGGGGCACCATGACAGCTTGGCGCAGCCTGTTCGTCGCATGAGCAGAAGTCTTACTATGATTGACAACACGCGACTGAAAGCCCCCATTTGCGCGCAACAACATTCGCTGTTGCCTACGGACAACTTCTACAAGCAACAAACCACCAGCTGCTGCAGACATCAACTCCTCTCAAGAGGGGCGGGGCGGACCTTCAACGTTGCAGCTGAAGTGGAAAGAGGGGAAAAAAAGACCAAACCAAACCAACCAGGGCAGAGGCAGAGATAGACATACTCCTGTGGCAGGCAGACGCGACGAGGGATGATCTAGTCACTGCCGCCTTCTATCACTCAGACACTTCCCTTCAGACGCCAAGCAGAGGTCGCGCCCTGCTGTTCGCGTTCTTCCAGAACAGAAAGCGCAGCTATCACTCCGTCTGTTCACTCCGTCTGCTAGCACCAGAGATCAACGACGATGACCTCCACGCGCTAAAGTGGGCACACGGCAGTAACTCCCGTCTCTGGCGGCACAAGGGCACCAGCTATCGCATTGTGCCAGCCATCTCAGGGTTGACATCTGGCATCCTTCCACCGCCGGAGGCGCAAGGTTCTTCTGTCTGGGGTGATAGTCGCTGCCGTGTGAGCACTTGAGCACCTGCATTGCCAGGGCCCACAAAGTGCATGACCTTGCAGCTGGCGATGGTAGCGATGTCATGGCCGACATCATGCAGCTGGCGATGTCATGGCCGACAGCATGCAGTTGTGGGTATATCAGCGGTACACTCACATTCTTTCTAGCACCGTAGCTTAGCGCTGCTATGTAGCACCAGCGAGGAAAAACTTGCTGAACGACAACGACCTCCACCCGCTAAAGTGGGCACACAGCAGTAACTACCAGCCCAGGCAAAAGACCCGGCGTCTCTGGCGGCACAGGGAGGGCGCCAGCTCGAAACCAACCCAGGTCAGGGTTGGCAAGTCGTAATTAGGGGCACCCCTAATTAGGCCCCTAATTGTAATTTAGTAATGAGGGGCTGGCGATTTGCCCCTAATTGCCCCTAATTGCCCTGAATTGCTTTTCAGCTCCCGGAGCCTCAGAGCCCCGGGGCTCAGCCCCCCTCGGCGACTGCTGAGCATGCATGATGACGTCATTGCGCGTCGACGAAGCAGCAGCACTCACGCAGAGCAGCAGCAGCAGCAGTGTAGCAAGGTTCAATGGCTGACGATGAGGCAGACGGTGATGATGTGGAAGTGGTTGGGGCAGCAGGCGGATCTGCGAGCCGCAAGGGCTTGAAGCCCAAGTTGGGCTTGTGGCAGCTTTTTCGCGATGGTGGCATGAAAAACAAGAGCCATCATCGCTTCCGCGCATGTCCGCACTACCATGACTTGCAGCGCCCCCCTTGGCACCATTATCACAGTCATCATTGGCACCCTCGATGAGTTTGTAGCTGACGAGGGGGGTGTTTGAGCAGAGTTGCCAGTGCTAATATGACATCGTCACTGAAAAAATACATGCAAATTAAAGCTTTTATGGTCAGTTTTGTTTCAAGTGTCATGCCCTGCATCTTTGCTAGTTTTTGCTCAGCAGCCCCTAATTAGGCCTAATGAAATGACCCCTAATTAGGTGCTTAGGGCTAATTAGGGGTCAGCAACCCCGCTAGGCCCTAGCGTGCCGACCCGGTCCCAGGTGGCTTGTGCACCCTGAGGTGGCTTGTGCACAAGCCACGTCAGAGTTTCGAGCTCCGATTTAATGCCATCATTGCTGCACAAAACACCTCTGGGTTTCGAGCAGGCGCCCTTGTGCCGCAAGAGATGCCAGGTCTTCTGTCTGGGTTGGTAGTCGCTGCCGTGTGCCCACTTGAGCAACCCGCAGGCTCCCTGCGTTCGCGGCCACGTAGGTGATCAAGAGGGTCTGGCCAAAAGCAGCCGCATGCAGTGCTCGCGGACCAAGCAGTTGACAACCACACCGTCATCTGTGGACACACGCAGCGCCAAGGTCATCGCCGTGCAGCGTCTGCAGCAGCAGGACCACAGCTGCTGGCGTACGCGCTCCGAGCCGAGTTTGCAATGTCGCTGGACGACAGTGTGACACAGGCACCGGCAGCTTCCGTGTATATGCTGCAGGTGCTGCAGGGCAATGAGCTTGGCGCTGAGTGTCTCTAGTGCGCGCCGACGCGCACCTCTGTCGTAACCAAGCTGGCACGTACGTACGGCTGGCGTGGCGACGTCACCGAATGTTTGTGTCAATTCTTGACCTTCTTCACAAAATGTTCACGATGTTGTCGACAGATTCAAATTCAGCACAAGAAGATCTGCACGGCACTTTGAAAAGCTTCAGCTGAACATGAGAACTTACTTGCGATGAACCTTCAGATGAGCTGCAGCGGCACTTGAAATCCCAAATGCAAGGGTCTGGTCACCCACAAGACTTGTGATGTGCCTTGGGACAAATCTACTAGGTTTTCAAAGGTCATGAGTGTAATGGCAGTACAGTGAATCGCTAGGCAGTACAGCAATGCAGTACTCGGTGTTCACGATATACATGACATCGTCAAAGAGATTCAATTCGTCACCCAGGTGCAGCGCACTTCGAAAAGCTTCAGCTATAGCCATGGATGACCTTCAGATGAGCTGCCGTTGTAGTGCCACTTGACAGTGCCAAACCCAAGGGCTGATCACTCACAAGACTTGTGATATGCCTTGGGACAAATCCAACTTGGTCTCCATTCAGGCCAATATGTCAGTTCGTCCATGTGTAACGGTAGTACACTGGGCATCGCCCTGGCGCGCTTACGCTCGGCACTGTCGGCAGCGCTCCACATGGCGTACTCTGGCCGTGTCATGACACACATGGCAGAATCCAGGGGGGGGGGGCACATGGAGGAGGACGTAGGGGAGGACCCCGAGATGCCATTTGGCGGCGGCGGCGTTTGAGTGGTTGTCGTTGCGACACTTTCAGACTGTCATACGACATGTAGATTCCTTACAGCTAGATGCCAATCATCTGGGCCTTTTCGCGCCCTGAGCGAGAATTAATAAAAAGTACAAGTAGAGTAAATATACTAGTAGGCCTCCACGAGATGCGGATAGGTATGTAGCTGTAGCATGTAGCACCATGGCGTAGCAGAGATCATGAAAAGAATATCATGGCGGCGGCGGGAGGCCCGTATTGCCAACTCTGAATCAGCGCAGAAATGCAAGGAATCCGATCTAGCGTGCGCACAAGCGCAGGATATTAGCACCAGTGCTGCAGATGGCAATGGCGCTTGTCAACAGGACGATGGCACGAGTGGCAGCAGCAGAGCAACTGGAGACGGACGCGCAGCGCACAAACGCAAGAGGGTACAGAATGACGGTTGGTCAATTTCCGATCAAACAGGCGAAGGGGAGCACACGGGCGGGCAAAGTGCAGTCAAGCGCTCTAGAACAGGTCATAACAGTCTGGAACAGCAACGTCTGATGCTAGACGACGAAGCTGGAGGTGGAGGCAGTGCGGACCCGGAGTACAAGTGCAACTTATGCGACCTCGTGGTGAAGAAGGGCATGTCGCTGCTCTCGTTACAGCAGAGGTTAAACGCCCACATCGCGGCGAAGCACCAGCGCAAACACCACAGTGGGACAGCAACAACGTTCCTGGAGCGCTCCGACCTCAGCACGTCGCACTTGCAAACCATCTACACCGAGTGTGCCTTGTGCAAAAACCTGTTTCATGCCAACAAGACATTCAGAGTGGACAGCAGCGATGCCAGCGCGGGCAAGCACTGCCGCAAATGCAGGCCTATCACTTCACCCGCTGCAGTGGCGGCAACATTGTCAACAACAGCATCAGCAGCACCACTAGCACCTGATGCATCGACGGCAACAGCTACCACGTCGCTGCCACAGCAGCAACCGGCGTGCACACCCATCGGCAACCCCTACGCAAAGGGACCAGCGCACGCGCAGCAGGCACCTGCTGCTCAGGCTGGGGGCAGCAGCTCCTCCGGCAGCTCAAAGAGGCCGGAACGCGGGGGCAGCAGTGCTACACGAGGGGGTCGGGGTCGCAGTGGAGGGCGCGGACGTGGCAATGGAGGACGCGTTCGCAGCGGCAGCAATGATGCAGACATCAGCAGTAGCAGAGCGACTAGCGGCAGCAGAACCGGAGGCGGCAGCAGCAGCGGTGCCGGCGGCGGCAGTGCAGCCGGTACTAAGGACAGCGGCGCTGGCAACGGCCGCAGCAGTGATGCCAGCAGCCGCAGCGGCGGTGCTAGCAACAGCGGCAGTGGCGCGCGAACTCAAAACGGCCGCGGTGGCCGTGGCAGCGGTCGCAGCAGCGACAGCGGCGGACGAGGCTGTGGTCGTGGCGGCCGCGGCGGCGGCGGAGGGGGCCCCAGAGCGGCAGGTGCGGCGACAGCAGCGGCAGCGCCAGGCCCTGCAGGCGCAGCAGGTGGGGCAGGTGGGCTTTTCACGTGGACCATCTCAACTCCCGCAGTCGCAGCAGTGCTTGACAGCATCAGCCTCGATGAGCTGTGCAAGCTGCAGTTCGCGACAACTAGAAGCCTTGCTAGACCACGCAATCGTCGCTATGTGGGAGCTGCACTGGAGAACGCAGCAACACATCTGTTGGCACACACAATGACGATGTTCGTCAATGCGGCGCGGAAGCCAGATTCCGCAGGGCGGGTGCAGCGACTGCAAAGATCCACGATTCTACTCCACCTCATGCCATCACTCATCACCTCCACCGATGGCGCACCTGGCATCACTCGCTCCGACAGAATCAGAATGTTGGCACGCGGTGAGCTTGACCGGTTGGTGCCAGCGCTCCTCGCACACGCGCGTGCGCACCGGCGCTGGCGCGCGCGCCAGCAAACGGAGGCAGCGATCAACGCCTACGTCCTACAGTGCATGGGCACACGGGGGGGGCTACAGCAGGCAGCGCGTTTCCTTCAGCCCAAAACGGTGGCGATACCTGATGATGACTGCTTTGCCGCCATGCAGTCCAAACACCCCCCCGCTGCGCCAGGGGAACAACTCCATGAGCTATCCGGCATGGTTGATCAGCTTGTGGCGAAAGCAGCCGACATGCCAGCAGAACTCAGCCTGTTACAGGGGGAGGGAATTGAGCCAGAGACGGTTGCCAAGCTCATCCAGCGAGCAAGCCCTTACAGTGGAGCAGGCCCATCGGGGCTGCGCTACAGCCACCTGCAGGATGCGCTACGCACAAGCTGGGGACGGCATGAGTTTGCTGCTGTCCTCACACGGTGGCTTCAGACCGTTATGCGGGAGGCTGCGCGGCTGCCGGATGCCTTCTGGCAGTTGCATGGCGCGGGGCGCCTGACGCCACTTGCAGAACAACAGGAAGATGGTACAGCTAAGCAGCGGCCCATCGTTTGCGGCGAGGTGCTGCAGCGACTATGCACTTCGGTGTACGTGGCAGACCGCAAAGACTTCCTGGCGGAGCTCCTTGAGCCAGACGGGCAGTATGGGGTAGCCGTTTCAGCAGGAGCGGAGAAAGCGGCCATGGCCGGCAAACTCGCGTATGAGCTCGGTCACTGGCAGTTCATGCTGGACCTCAAGAATGCCTTCAACATGGTGTTCGTCCTGGCGGCAGCGGAATGGGTAGCAGCACAGCTGCCGGACTTCCTCGACTACTTCATCGGCACATACGTTCGCACTCGGCCACGCCTGCTGTTCCAGCACGTTGACGGCTCCACGCGCATCATCATGTCTCAGCGCGGGTTTAAGCAGGGGGACCCCGCGGCACCGATGCTCTTCTGCGGCGCCATTGCTCAGTGCTTGAAACGGTTCAATGAGGCGGCGGCTGCGCAGCGCGCGCGGAGGCGGATGGGCGCCTACATGGACGATGCCAACGTCCGAACAGGCGCTTGCACGCTGACTCAGGATGACATACAGGCGGTGGCGCAGCTCAAACAACACTTTGCGGAGGTGGGGCTGGAGCTAAACCTCACCAAGTCACGCGCGCTGCCTGGCAGGGGGCATGTGGTGACAGACCACGAGCGGCAACTGCTGCAGCAGCTGGGCGTTCAGCTAGTGGGGGATACGGATGAAAATCAGAACCGTGGAGCTGTGTTGCTGGGGGTGCCGGTGGGCCACAGCAGCTTTGTGGACGCATGGCTGCGCAGGGAAGCGGGTGCAGGCGGGGCAGGGGCTCGATTTGCAGAGCGATGCGCGCGCCTGACATCTCCGAGGGCTATGTTCAGGTTACTGCGCTACTGCGTGGTGCCTCGCATGACGTACTGCCTGCGCACAATTCCCACTACGCAGACAGCGCCAGCCGCCAAGGAGTGGGATCGGGTCACGCAGTGGGTGCTTGAGCACTCAATGGGCCTGCAGCCACCAGGCCAGACCTGGCGCCAGTTTGAGCAAAGTGGGGCCCACTTCCATCTGGCAGCGCACGGCCCAGCCTTACAGCAAGCGCGACTCCCAACACGGCATGGCGGCCTTGGCATTACCAGCGCCTGCGACATCGCTGATGCTGCGTATGTGGCGGGCACGTTGCAAGCGCTGCAACCAGCACTCTCTGGATGGGCGGGGGTGCTGCAGCAGGCGGCTCCTCAAGCGGCTGCAGACAACGCTGCTGAGGATGCGGCAACACAAGCGGCACCGGCAGCAGCGGCAGCAGCACCAGCACCAGCAGCATCAGCAGCGGCAACTGTTACAGCGGCAGCGGCGGTTGCCAGTGGAGGCGCGACCGCTCCGGCAGCGGCAACTGCATCAGCGGCTGGCCGCGCTTATGGCGCAGCCATTCCGGCAACACACGACGCAGCTGCCGCTGGATCAGGGGCCGCGGCGGCAGCACAGGCGGCACCAGCGGCAGCAGCAGCAGCGGCGGCGCACGGCGCAACTACTCCGGCGGCAGCAGCAGCGGCGGCAGCAGCAGCTGCTCCAGCATCAGAGGCTGCTGCAGCAGCGGCAGCACATGTTGCACCTCAAGTGGCCTCGGCGGCATCACTAACTGCAGCATCAACAGCAGCGGCTGCGGGCATAGGCAATACAGCTGCTACAGGCCCTACTAGCCTAAGGGCTGCTGCAGCACCTGCAACAGGAGCAGCGTCGGCAGGCGGCGCCGCAACCGTGCCGGCTGCGACAGCGGCAATGGCGGTGGCAGCGGCCAATGCGGCAGGTGCTGCACCAACACCTGCGGCAGCAGCAACACCACTGGCAGCAGCAGCAACGGCAGGCGGCACAGCTGCAGCACCAGCGCACGCAGCAGCGGCAGCCGTCAATGCAGGCGCTGCGCGTTCCACACCAGCAATGCTACAAGGCGCAGCAGCAGCAGAGGTGGCGCGCCTGCCCCTCATGCGGACGATCGCCACAGCTGCCACATCTCTACGTGCAGCAACAGGTGACAAGCTGGAACATATACTGCCACCAGCGCTAACGCCACTGCAGCAGCAACCACCTACGCAGCAGCCGCCGCTGCGGCCGACAGCAGGTGGTGGCACTGGTGCGGATGCTGCTTGCGTACTTGACGCCAGTGCTCTGCAGTTGCAGTGTAGCCTGAAGCGCCCCAATCAGAGTGCGCTTGCAGATGCCGTCGCTACCGAGCTTGCAGATAAGGTGGAGGCGGACCTGCAACAGCTGCCGCAGGGCACGCAACGCACGCAAGCACTTGCTCGATTCCGGTCGCAGCGCCACATGCACTCGATCGGCATGGCATTCCTCAACGAGCCCATGTACTCCACAACGGCTTCGTTCGATGGCCTATCCTGGCAGCTGGCCGTCAAACGCGCCATCGGAGTAGAGGAGCAGACGGCAGGCTGCAAGCTGTGCGGGAAGTCGCCGGGCGGCACCCTGCATGCACGGCTGTGTCAAGCGCCACGCGTCAAGGCGCACGACACCATTGTCCACAATAGCGTCAAGAGGGCCACGCAGCGCCTCCTGCGGCAATACCTCAAAACGGGACTGGTGGACGAGGACTACACGCCGTTTCTGGGGTCCGCCGGGCCGCCGGGGAGTCGCAGGATGGACATCGTGCTGCCTGCCGACGCCTTCCCGGTGACCGGCTACGACGACCCGACACGCCACCTACCGCTCATGGTGGACGTTACCTGCTTCGAGGCACAGGTGGCGTCGCGGGCGGCGAAGACTGCAGCAGACCCCGAGCGATGCTGCCGCGACCAAGAGGCCGCCAAGACTACCCACTATTCTGGTCATTATGATCAGAATTGCTACAAACTTGCCACATTGGCAATAGGGTCATTTGGCAGCATCGGGGAGCAGGGGCGGAAGCTGCTGGAGGCTGTGGCGACGGAGTATGCCAGCAGGATGTCAGTGCCCGGAGGAGCGCGCCCTAAAGCTCTCAAGGGCATCGCCCTGGCGCGCTTACGGTCGGCACTGTCGGCAGCGCTCCACATGGCGTACTCTGGCCGTGTCATGACACACATGGCAGAATCCAGGGGGGGGGGGCACATGGAGGAGGACGTAGGGGAGGACCCCGAGATGCCATTTGGCGGCGGCGGCGTTTGAGTGGTTGTCGTTGCGACACTTTCAGACTGTCATACGACATGTAGATTCCTTACAGCTAGATGCCAATCATCTGGGCTTTTTCGCGCCCTGAGCGAGAATTAATAAAAAGTACAGTGAACTGCTAGATACTGTACATCAAATCCGGTATCCAAGCTCCTAGGGCACAGCGCAGACTAGGCTGCTGCGTTGACGCAAGCTTTTCGATTGCATAGGCAACCCGGCCTCCCTTGGGCCTTTATAAATACAAGTCCATACGTACATCAAATGCAGTACTCTGCATCGCTAAAGGAAGCAGGCCATGCAGTGTCAAGCAGCGTCAACTCATGGTGAAGGTACGTGCTGACCCCAGATACGCTAACTGCACTAACGTGGGCCGCCGCCTTCCCTGCATCTAGATAGATGTCCATTTTTGCAACCTCTAAGCGGTAGGTTGCCCTACCTGCACTGCAGCGAGGGCTTTGGCTTCCGCACAGTGCCCCTATTTCGCCTGTCTATGTAGACTTGAAAGCCGTCAGCTGCCGCCTGGGCCTCGCAGAGATAGTCAATGGACACACACAGGAGTGGGTGATGATTTCGAGATTGAACGCAAGAGTTGTTACCAGCGCAGCCGCTTTCCCGCTACTCTCCAGCCCAAGACCCCGCGCCTGCTGCATCAGCGGGCGTTGAGGCCGCGCGAGCTGCCCCTGACAGTTGCCCAAACAGAGTAACAGCGGTAGCCCAGGTCCTTGATCTGCACTGGCCACTTGTTGGACTGTGTCGTATGTACGGAGCACCAGCGTTCGGGCGCTGTTTTGGCATCTCACAAGCACTTGTGTGTACTTCGGACGTGGCTGCATCTTGTGTTTCTGGTGCTAACATTACCAGCGCTGGCATTCCTCTGATTCGTGCATGATGCTTACCATTGAGTGTACCTGCGTGTACGCCACTTTACAGGCACGGCATGAAGGAGTTTGCCCCTGGAGCTATTCGTACTCACGGCGCACGGCGGAGGTCTGGAGCCGCGACGCAGGTGTGCGATGAAACACTCATCTTCGATCTTGCCGGGCATATAACATCAGTGTGCGGCGCGAGTCAAACCTTGCGCTGAGCATTTCAGTACCCTCCCGGTTGAGCTACCGCCCGAGGCATGCGCTCCAGCAGCACGAGCGCTGCCAGATGGTTTGGTCCAGCCGTTTGACATGATAATGGCAGCAATGACATGACTTCAATCCGATCTTCACCCCCTCACTCGGTCGAGGGCGCTGTGTGCTGCTCGGCGGGGGCAGGTGACATGAGTGACGTTATAAAAAACGGTGTTGATATGCACTGTGGCCTTGTGCGCGCCAACACAACAGATGTGCGCGGCGCAAAGCAGCCATAAGCATTGCGCTCACTATGTGCTTGAGGTGGTTCAAGGCCGATGCGCCGTGACTTCATTTGGGGCCCAGATAGTGGTATGTGAACAGCAGCGCACGCAGTAGGCTGTTTGTAGTTTCCCAGGTGCTGTCCTCATTGTGCTCGGCAAAGACAAGCGTGGAATGCAAGCAACGTGCTACAGTAAGAAGGCAACACGCAATATGAAGCAAAGCCAGAACGATGACGTGTCGAATGCTATTGGAACCTCTGCGACTGGTGGCTCCTTGTATCGTTGTTGAAGCGAGGCCACAGCGGCAGGACGCAGGTGCACAGTGCCGCACGCACGCGCAGGCATCATTTACGTGCAGCGACGCGCGCCCGCAACATGGCATGTGAAGTACGACCTCCTCGCCCACAGACCATGCGCGCGTACGCATCACCTCCTGCGCCTCAGCGCACATGTTGCAGCTGCTCGACAGGCACGGGACGGCATGGCGGTCACTGCGCTGCAGAGAGTACAACAGAGTACAGTACGACAGACTGCAGTACAACAGCGATCAGTGTGAGGGACTACACTATTTTTCATCTTTGCTGGGCGGGCATGGCGCGATCAAATGTGATGCTTCTACTACTAGCGCGCTGAGCGCTACCGTGAAAGTTAAAGTTAGGCTCAGGGTTGGTTGCGCTGTCGTTCTTGCCGCAGCAACTGCTGCTGGCTCCCGGGCCTCGCTATTCTGACATGTGATTGTGCATGCGCAACACTGCCAGTTGTATTCATGCACTGATTCTACACAGCCGCTGTCTGTTGTGTACCATCATGCAGGCTATCGTGGCGCCGGCCGGCGCTGTCGAGAAGCGGCCTCGGCATGTGCAAGCAGCAGGCGTGAAGACTCGAAGATAAGTAGTTGTACAAATAATGCACTGTCATTGCCCTACTGTAGACTTTTGTACCTTGTGTCCTGTGCAGTCAATGCTACCTACTCCACCCTGACCCCCCCTGCGAGTAGCCTATAATGCAAGCCTTCCTAGCCCATAATGCAAATTTTTCTAGCCCCGGGGTAGGGCCACTCCACCTGCACTATAAGTGCGAGGGGCTGCTGGCTTTCGCGCGATGCCCGTCATTTCTCCCCAGGGGTTTGAACACCTTCAGGTGATTGCTTGGGACTCCGTAGAAGTTCAATGTTGAAAATGGTACCACCACATGAGTAGTACAGCAGTCCCTTCACCTCCCCACTACTCCAGGGCATGGTCCTGCACCTGTTGCTGCAGCGGGTGTTGTGGCTGCGCAAGTTGCCCTATTACCTCTCTCAACAGCATTAATTGTAGCGATTTCTTTAAGGCCCTTGACCGCATCATGAGACAGGCAAACCCTACTGAAGTCAGGGAACTGCTGACACTGGGAACTCAACCCCTACTGATGTAAACCATAACTGTTGCCCTACAAATCCCAACGCTGCTCATATTCAAGCAAACCTCAGTCTCTCTTATTGTCCCCTTGTAGTGAAGTGCCATCGATTTTACGGTTGTACCTTAAAGTCCCTGTAGTTTACATTACAGGCCTTCCTAGCCCCGGGGTAGGGCCACTCTACCTGCACTATAAGTGCGAGGGGCTGTGGCTTTCGCGCAATGCCCGTCATTTCTGCCCAGGCTTGAGCGCCGTTAGGTGATCGCCTGGGACTCCGTAGAGATTGTCGACTCCAATTTCAGCACTCTGGCCTCAGGTTTCAGTGATATGCTACCCCTCTACCTCCAATCTACTCCAGGGCATGGTCCTGTGCCTGCTGCTGCAGCGGCAGGTGTTGCGGCTGCGCGAGTTGCCCTATTAGCGTCAGCACAGTGTGATTGTAGCAGTCTTGTTTATAAGGCATCAACCGCATAACGTCTATTTGATGTCAGGAAGCAATCTACTGAACCTAACCCTACTCATGCAATGCACCACCAATATCAGGCAAACCCTAAACCTGGCACCAACTGTATGAATGTACCAACCATACTCACATCTGCATTGTTATCCTTATCTCTCAAACTATGGCCTTGCAGTAATTCTCCTCTGAAAATGTTTTTGATGAAATACTATTTGCGTCAAGCTGACTTCCCTGCCGTGGTTCTACTCTGAAAATATGTTTGATCAAATGCTATTTTTGTCAAGCTGACTTCCCCTGTAGTCTTTACTGCAAGTCCCGGGGTAGGGCCAGTCTACCTGCACTATAAGTGCGAGGAGCTGCTGGCTTTCGCGCGATGCCCGCCATTTCTCCCCAGGTTTGAACACCTTCAGGTGATTGCTTGGGACTCCGTAGAGATTGCTGAGACTAGTTTGGGCACACTGTTCCCAGTTTACTGCAGTAGCAGTCTCATGAGTGGTAAATCTCATCCCAATTACTCCAGGGCATGGTTCAGTGCCACCGGCAGGCGCTGTGGCTGCGCGAGTTGCCCTATTAGCGTACATAGTGGTATCAGTCTTACAAGGCATCCACCGTGTCACGCAATTTGAGGTCACGACAACCCTATCACTGCGACCTAAACCCTAACTCTACTCTAATACCAGGCAAACCTCTCAACCCTGGTACTACAGTACCAACCTTGTGTTTTTTTACCAGACTCGCACACATGTACCGAATTGTACCGTGATCACCAGAACTATTCCCCTGCAGTAACTGCTTTTTTTTAAATGCTATCTGCCTCAAGCTTACTCCCCCTGTAGTCTGAACTGCAAGTCCCGGGGTAGGGCCACTTTACCTGCACTATAAGTGCGAGGGGCTGTGGCTTTTGCGCGATGCCCGTCATTTCTCCCCAGGCTTGAGCGCCGTCAGGTGATCGCCTGGGACTCCGTAGAGAGTGTTGACGCCATTTTCAGCACTCTGGCTTCAGGTTTGAAATCCTTTCGGAACTACACCTCCAATCTACTCCAGGGCATGGTCCTGCGCCTGCTGCTGCAGCAGCAGCATGCGTTGTGGCTGCGCGAGTTGCCCTATTAGCAGTAGTCCGCTCATCACTTCTGAGATTGTCTGCTCATTGCTATTCAAAAATCTTACTGCATGCTCTCTCACAAGTATGCACTATGTATTCATGAGCATTATGGCGCATCAGACCTGGGCGCATACTTCAACTTAAAGTATGATGTATCTGGTTTCTGCAGTGGTCTAGTCCGCTGAACCATTCATGATACTTAGGTTTGAGTTCGCCTGTGTGTACGCCCCTTTGCAGGCACAGTTTACGGCAATGGGCTCTGCGGCACTTCGCCACCGTTCATGGCGTGCAGCTGCCGGTGAGCAAGGCAAAAGCCAGGTGAGTTGTTGATTCTTGAGCCGTGTACTGAGCACGAGGTTACTGCTTCTGCATCGACCATCACCCTGACTGAAACCTCAATCGCCTAGACTCATCTCTCCATATCCCCACCTGCAGCACAGCGGTCTTCTCTTGAGTTCGACACAGGGCCTTCCTCTCCTCTCATGTCTTAATGCCGACCCTTGCGCGTGCTATGGACATTGCTCAAAAAACAGCAAGACACAGCACACACAGTATACTTCTGATGGTTTCCTCAGTGTTGTCCTCATTGTGCTCAGCTAAGACAAGCGTGGAGCACAAAGCGAGTGGCGATCAAAGATTGACAGAACTGAATATGAAGCGAAGTCAGGACAATGACGTGTCGAATGATGCTCGGGCGGAACCTCTGCATCTGGCGGGCTGAATCACGGTTCAAGCGAGGCGCAGCTGCACAGTACCGCACGCATGTGTCGTCTTGTCGATGATCAGGGTCTTTTGATGGATCATGACCACAATACACATCCACCCCCCCCCCCCCCCCTTTACGCTAGGTATAAAAGTGCGTTCAGTGGCCTAAAGTATTGACAACAAGATGGTACATACAGGTATCGTTCACGTGCAGCGCTGCGCGCCCGTACATGGCACGTGAAAGACGACCTTAGCACCACACAGGCCATGATTGCGTGTGCATTACCTCCCGCACCTCAGCACATGCTGCGACTGCTCGAATGGGAGGCACGGACAGCGAGGCGGTTGCCGTGCTGCTGCGAGTACAACAGTTTACACTACAACTGAGTACAGTACAACCGAGTACAATGTGCTGGGTCTGCACTCTTTGCGTATCTACTGGTAGAGTCTGGTGTGAGCGACTCTGGTGCTTCTAGGTGAAGGTTGAATTTAAGGTTAGGGTTACGGTTACGGTTTAATTTAAGGTTAGGGTTATGGTTACGGTTGGGGTTAGGGTTAGGCTCGGGTCGGGTGCAAGGTTCTGACCTAAGCAGCAGCTGCTAGCTCTTCGGTCTCCCTTTTCCGTCATGCGATCAAGCATGCGCAAACCTGCCAGTTGTAATCATGCGCTGATTCTCCACAGCTGCCTGTGATTTGCCATCATTAAGGTTTATTTTAGCGCTGGCACTTCCGAGAAGCAGCCTGGGCATCCACAAGCAGAGGAAGTACACACACGAAGATAAGTACTTGTACAATCAATTCGCAGTTGTTGTGCTACTATAGGCCAGTTTGTATCATGTCATGTGAACGCTTATTGCTTCACTCTGACCCCCCCCTGAAAGTAGCCTACAATGCAAGTGTTTCCAGCCCCGGGGTAGGGCCACTCTACCTGCACTATAAGTGCGACCGGCTGCTGGCTTTCGCGCGATGCCCGTTATTTCTCCCCAGGTTTGAACACCTTCAGGTGATTGCTTGGGACTCCGTAGAGATTGTCGACGCCAATTTGAGCACTCTGGCTTCAGTTTTTAGTAATATGCTACCCCTTACTCTACCTCCAATCTACTCCTGGACCAGGGCATGGTGCTGCGCCTGCTGCTGCAGCGGCCGGCGTTGTGGCTGCGCGAGTTGCCCTATTAACGTCAGCACAGTGTGATAATAGCAGTCTTTTAAGGCATCAACCGCATAACCTTACAACCCTTATTGAAGTCACTAGTGGACCTAATCCTACTCGTGCAATACACCACCAATATCTGGCAAACCCTAAATCTGGCACCAACCGTATGAATGTGTCAACCTTACTCACACCTGCATTGTTATCCTTAACTCTCAAATCATGGCCCTGCAGTAGTTCTCCTCTGAAAACACTTTCGGTCAAATGCTATTTGCGCCAAGCTGACTTCCCCTGTAGTCTGAATTGCAAGTCCCGGGGTAGGGCCACTCTACCTGCACTATAAGTGCGAGGGGCTGTGGCTTTCACGCGATGCCCGTCATTTCTCCCCAGGCTTGAGCGCCGTCAGGTGATCGCCTGGGACTCCGTAGAGATTGTTGACGCTAATTCGAGCACACTGGCTTCAGTTATCAGTGATGTGCTACCCCTTGTAAATAAATACCAATCTACTCCAGGGCATGGTCCTACGCCTGCTGCTGCAGCGGCAGGCGTTGTGGCTGCGCGAGTTGCCCTATTAGCGTCGGCACAGTGTCATAATAGCAGTCTTATTTATGATAAGGCATCAACCGCATAACCCCTATTTGAACTCAGGAAGCAATCTAGTGATCCTAACCCTACTCATGCAATACGCCACCAATCTGAGGCAAACCCTAAACCTGGCACCAACTGTATGAATGTATCAACCTTCTCACACCTGCATTGTTATCCTTATCTCTCAAATTATGGCCCTGCAGTAATTCTCCTCTGAAAATACTTTAGATCAAATGCTACCTATTTGCGTCAACCTTACTCGCCCTGTAGTCTGAACTGCCAGCCCCGGGGTAGGGCCACTCTACCTGCACTATAAGTGCGAGGGGCTATGGCTTTCGCGCGATGCCCGTCATTTCTCCCCAGGCTTGAGCGCCGTCAGGTGATCGCCTGGGACTCCGTAGAGATTGTTGACGCCATTGTCAGCACTCTGGCTTCAGTCATGAGTGATGTGCTAACCCTTAACCTACCTCCAATCTACACCAGTGCATGGTCATGCGCCTGCTGCTGCAGCGGCAGGCGTTGTGGCTGCGCGAGTTGCCCTATTAGCAGCAGTCCACTCATCACTTCTGAGGTTGTTGTCTGCTCATTTCTATTCAAGAATCGTACTGCATGCTCTCTCACAAGTATGCACTATGTTATTATGTGCATTATGGCGCATCGGACCTGGACGCATACTTCTACTTGTAGTTCAATGCATCTCGTTTTCAGCAGTTGTACTCTAGTCCTTTGAACCATTCATAAAACTTAGGTTTGAGTATGCCTGTGTGTACGCCCCTTTGCAGGCACATTCTACAGCGGTGGACCTGGACCTGCGGCACTTCGCCCGTTGTTGGCGTGCAGCTGCTGGTGAGGAAGGCAAAAGCAAGGTAAGTTGTTGATTATTGTGCCTTGTACTGAGCACGAGGTTACTGCTTCTGCGCCATCATTAACCGTCACCCTGACTGAAAACTCAATCGTCTGCACTCAACTCGCCATATCCCCACCTGCAACACAGTGACCTTCTCTGTAGTTTGACAAAGGGTCGCTCACTCTCCTCTCATGTTTTCATCCCAATGCTTGTGCCTGCTACGGACGTTGCTCACATATTACTAAGTCTGATCACGTCTGTCAACACCCACTCTTGGGCCTGCCATATACGTTTTTATGTTGGTCGTAGCAGTGTAGCATGCGTTGCAAAAGTTCACGTTGCTCTTCACGTTGTGCTGCTCATTCGTTGAGTGACTGCCTGATCACACGAGCACATGCGGTGCTGACCAGCATGGCGCCTGTACTTGTTGCAAACAGAGGGTATCCAGCGCAGTTTTTTGTGTGTTCAGGTGATGCAGTACAGTGTACAGTACATGATACAGTCCCACAGTACAGTTTACATACAGTGTACAGTACTGCATGACGTGCATCTTGCCGCTGTGGGTTGCGATATAGAATCAGAGCATCCCAATCCCAACCTCACCCTCACGAGAGCAACTCAACTGCGCAGTCCAGCATAAGTGACACTGTCCATGCTCGTCGTTCTACATTTGACGTCCTTCCTACATGGCGTTGATTGATGCAACTGCACAATTGCACCGGCGGATGCCGTTCTTGTCTGTGCACCATGTTCAAGTTGTGTGAAATCACAAAATCATCATGTGCTGCTCTCTGTGCGCTTTGTCTGGTCAGGCTGGATGCAGCGGCGCGGCCTCAGGCGCGCCCTGTGTTGAGCAAGCATCATCATCGCATCATGGGGGCACGGCTTCAATGCTCTGGTCGGAGCCGCACACAAAGTTGTGCGCGGGGGGGGCTCCTATCCCCTGCTGTGTCGACTGGGACATGAGCTTCAGGGCTCTATGTACACTTGTCTGGTCAGACTGGGTGAAGCGGCCTTAGGCACGCCGCGTGCTGCGCATCATCATCCTGTCTCGGGGGCACGGCTTCAATGCTCTGGTCAGCGCCACACAAGTAGTTTTGGGCAAGAGGGGGCTCCGCCCCCGCTACGACCACGACGTGTTCTTCAGGAAGTGTCTTTTGAAGTTGCATGGTTTCCTCGCGCGTGCTGACGTGAGACATCTGAATGAAGCCAACATGACAGCAAGAGAGAAGAGTGGCGCTGCATGTTGTTTTTTTCATTGTGCGATTGCGTCTCCAATGGAGCATCACCCTGGTGGCCTCACGCCCGACCGCCATGCAAAGCGTGCTATGTGGTGTCACCTCCAGCTTCCGTACATCTGCATGCTCATATGCTGCGACAGGTTTTTGTCAAATGCCTTCAAGAAATGCTTTGAAGAACTTCAATCGTCTGTTTGCGATTTGGGACAGAGCACTGCAGCACATTCATTCAGCATTTGCACAGTTTTGAGTCTTGTTTTGGGTAGTGTGACACAGGTCAGGTGACGTACGCAAGTCTAGTCTGGGGCAGCTTCTGTTGCTTGCTGTGCACAGTGGCAGCTCCGGCCTTCAGCTCTGTTGAGATGCCTGCCAGCAACGTGCTTACTAAGCCCGACCCAAAGTGCATACAGAACGCACTAAATGATTACTGCATCAAGCACACACTGTACCTTGGGGTCTTACCCCCAAGATGTGCGATCAACAGGTCCTTGAAGCATGGCATCTGCAGATCCCCGATTGTGGCACCCAGCACATAGTGATCCGACAATCAAATGAGATCAGAGGCGGCAACTACACAAGAGCGGATCCGTTCAGTCACGATGCGAGCATTACTACGGCGCATACATGTGCCGCAAGCGGGGCTGTAGCTCCCTGTCTGTGCGCACGCCGACAACGCACTGCACCCGTGTGTATGACGCAACTGGCTCCAAATCTGGGTGTATGGCGTGCGCCTGATCGTTCACGTCAAATGGGTTCAGCTGGCTTGAAACCCAGACACTTGCTCCACTGCAGCAGGCATGCGACACGGGCACCATTAACAATGACTCGACGCCTCTGTCGGCCCTTAGTGTGTAGCCAAGCTCAAGTATATTTGCGACTGCTGAGGGGAGGGGGGGGGGCGACTTTATGACCACTGCAAACACTGCAGTCAGGCAGCAAGCAGCGGACACCAACATGTGGTCACCAGTGTTTCAGTGGCTGTCCTGGGTCCATCTGTTGTCACAATGCCTAAAAAGACCCCAAAGACCGCTCTGGTCATTTCGAGGCGCGTGCAGCGCCATCAGCGCAACGCCTTACCGACAGCAATGACAACTGTCCGATGTGATGTGTGTTGCGATTTGTCCATGTATGTACCGTGGAGCGCCGGCGCCGCAGACCCCGTCTACTGCCTCCAACGGCGACGGCCCTCACTTCTGTAGAAGCATACATGTCTACGCTTGCATCATTTTGTAATACTGCCGCCGCTACATCGCTCAGTCACCGTCAGCAGCCATCCCCCCGATCCCCTCCGTGCGGCTCCAGCTGAAGTCCGTCGCGAAAGGCGCGGCGGACGCGCCGACGAGGACCGCGCCGCCACCGCCGCCGCCGCCGCTGCCGCCGCACGAGTGCCGCCGCTGCGCCAGCTGCTGCTGCGGCGGCTGCAGCCACTGCTGCTGCTGCCGCAGCGCGTGCGGCGCGGCGCTCAAGTGGCCGGCCGCGTATCCGCGCTGCTGCTGCTGCGCCTCTTCGTGCGCCGCTGCGGCACGGGAGGCCAGCCAGATGCGCTCCGCCTCGCGGCGCGCCGCCGCCGCGCGCGCCGCCTCCGCCGCCTGCGCCGCCGCCTGCACCCGCGGGCGTTGCCGCACGGGACGGTGCAGGAGGGTGGTGAGCCTGATGCTGCGGCGGCTGATGCCGTGTGTATGGCTCTGCAAATTATCGCTCTGCAATGCGGTGATATCAAACCTCAAACAAAATCAGGAACTACTGTAACGAGCCGGCAGGTCTGTCGGCGGCAGCTGCAGCACCGCATTCCCCCCCGACGTCCCCCCGGGCCCTGCCCTGTCCGGCGCCGCTGTCCGTCACAGCGCTCTACGCTGCAAAAGCAAAGCGGGCACGTACCGTCACTCACAGCAGCACGCTGGCGCGCTTTGCACACATACACACCGCGCCGAGCTCACCTCTTCTCGCCTGCGCGCCTCCAGCACGTGCGACTTGGCCCTGCCGATGGCCGTCACGTGCTCGGCGTCCTCAAAGTCGCCGCCGCCGCCAAACGCCAGTGGCGCGGGCTTGGCAGCATCGCCGGCGGCAGCGGCGACGGACGCGGGCGCGGCGGCGGCAGCGGCGGTGCCGGCGTCGCCCTCGCTGCGCCGCCGCCGCAGCTGTGCTCGGAGCTGCTCAGCCCTGCGCATGACAACGTGGTGGGGGACCGTATGGGTTCTCATGAGCGGTACTGCAGGCGGTATGTAAGGTGAGCATTGCGCTTGGCAGCAGTGCACTGCGACACACGCGCGCACGGGAAATGGCAGTTTTAAGGCAGACAAATGAAAACGGAGGCTCAGTGTCGCCCTTCATGTCATCATCGCGTTCCGGTCACCGAGCACCAGGCTCGTGACTTGTGACCTGTGACTGAAATGAATGCGAGTTCTGCTTCGAAGTACATACAAGAACGGAAGCAAGTGCTGCTTCGCAGTACGCACGACAAGCTCTGTGCATCTATTGCGACTTCAGGATCGCAGCACGCGCGTGACCATCGCCGCCAGAAAGCGCGAGACACCGCACTCACTTCAGAATGGCAATCTGCTTGCGCAGGCCGAACGCCGCGCTGCTGCTGATGTCGTCGCTCGCCAGCTGTGCCTCTAGGCGTGAGAGCTCGCTGCCACCGCCGCCGCTGCCGCCGCCGCCGCCGCTGTAGCCTCTACTGTGATCTAAGGCCGCCAGCCGCTTCTGCTGCACCGCCTGCAAGAGCGCGAGTGCAACGGCGCAGTCGATTCAAGCAAGCACAAAGCCAGTGCAGGGGCTCAGCAGCGCAGCAGCAAGAGCGCAGAACCAAATGTTGCCGTGGACGCCGCGCGCAGTGAGCAGCGGCGCAGCTGCGGCAGCCCTGCTGCTAGGCCGCCAGCGGCGGGTCGCGCTGCCGATGAAGAAGGTGCAGTTGGAGCGTGCGCACGGCTGCGACAGCAGCGGCGGTGCCGGCGCGCGCCTGCGCACCGCATGGCGCCACATACACTCATACAGCACGCGTTGCTCGGGCCATGAAGAGTTGAGCGCTGGCCACCGCGATGTGGGGGGCCCGCGTGGTTGCCAGCTGCAGCCGCGCGGGGCACGGGCGCTGCGGCGGCAGCACTTCAGAAACACAACTTCATGAACAGCAGCACCAAGCTGGACCGCATGCTTCACAAAGTAAGCCAAAGACAGCGTTGCTTGCGACGGGAGCCGGCGCGGGCACACGCATGCCACCCAAAAGTTGGGTTAGCGTTATGGCTAGGGTTGGAGCCTAATCCTACTCACGAGGTGGAGCCTCCATACCTCTTGCGCTGCCTCGCGCGCCCGCTGCGCCGCGGCCTGCCGCCGCCGCAGCTTGTCGCCCGCGCTCTCGTCCGCCACGTGCACAGCGCCGCCGCCGCTGCTCCCCGCGCCGCCGCCGCCGCCGCCGCCGCCGCCGTCGCCGCGAGGCGTACGGCCGCCGCCGTTTGCCACGCTGTGGAGCGCAGCGCCATTGTGAGCACTGCTGCCGGTGCTGCTGCCGCAGCTGGTCATGGATGCAGGCGCTCCGAATGCGGGCGCCTGCTGCGGCTCGGCCTTCCCCTGCCGCAGCTTGCGGTCAGGCGCGTTCCGCAGCGACGGCGTCCGTCGGTGCTGCTCCTCGGGACACTCTTCGCGCTGCTGGAAGGACCTCCTGCGCGGGCCAGCGGCGGCGGCGGCCGCGTTGCGGGCGCGCAGCGCGCTGCTGCCGCTGATGCCGCCGCCGCTGCCGCCATCCGCGAGGGCGCGCACGAGCGCCGCCGTGTCCCCCGCGACGCCGTGCTGTCGCAGCAGCGCCGCCAACTGAGTAAGGGGTACAGATCGCGAGGGCGGGATGATGAAGAGGTGGCGGGGCGAGTAGGTGCGGCAGTGGCCGCGTCGTGACAGAGACGGAGGCCGCCCCGCTGGAGGCTGGGCCAAGTGCCGCGGCGCGTGCGCACGACAGACGCCGCAGCGCACGCGGTGCAAAACCGACGCGGCACGACGCACGGCAGGGATGGGTAGGTCCAGCGTGAGCATCAACGCTTGGCAAAAGTCCGCGTCAGAGCAACATGGAAGTGATCAACATCTGCTCCAAACAACGCTAGCCTGCACGGGTGGGGGGGGGGGGGGGGGGGGCAACGCAGCTCAGGCCTGGACCCTACTCCCTGAACTCTACAGCCCTCATGGCCACGCAGCAACATTACCCCAACGACTGCTCCCACGGCAATCTGCTGCTGCTGCCGAGGCCGCTGCCACGCACCTGGCGCTTGCGGAGCGCGAGTGGTATCGTCTCGTCGTGCAGCATGCTCTTGGCGAGCCGCAGCACCTTGGCCGACACCTCCACTGGCGCTGCCGACGCCACCGCCGCCGGCGCCACCGCCGCCGCAGCCGCCGCCGCTCTTGGCCGCTCCCCCTCGCTGCGTCGCCGCTGCCGCTGATGCTGATGCCGTTGCTCCGAGCGCGGCGTGCTGCCGCCGCTGCACACGCTGCCGCCGCCGCCGGCGGCGGCAGCAGCAGCGGGGCGTCGTTTGCGCTGCAGCGCGCCATCTGTTGAGCCGTGATGCGGCTGCTCCTGCGCTTCCTGCCGCCGAGGCGTACTTGCGCTGCTCAGCTCTGGGTGCGCCGCAGCAGCAGCGCCGCCGCATGTCGCCCTGCCCAATTTCTCTGTCGAGCGCTGCCGCTGCTGCTGCTGCTGCTGCTGCTGCTGCTGCTGCTGCGACGCCATTGGTTCCTCGTGCCGCAGCGCCGCGGTCTCCGTGCAGCGGCGCTGTCCGCGCGGCGTGCGACGGCCGCTCGCGGGGCGGCGCGCCGCAGCAGCAGCCTCAGCAGCGGCGCGTGCTGCGGGGCCGAGTGCGTCCTCCGTCCATGCATCGCCGCCGCCACCTGTCCCGCTGACATCTATGTCGGCACCCACACCAGCGCCATCGACCTCCGTCCGTTCCTCGCACCCCTCTTCCATCTCCAAGCCCCCCTCCGAACCCCCAGCATCGCTCTCTTCAGACCCCTTTCCATCCCCCTCCAGCTCGCTGCCGCCGAAAGGCTCCGCGTCCGCGGCAGCAGTGCCGGCGCCACCGCCCGCCATCGCCGCGCGGCACCCGCCCGCGCTCATCCTGGCGGCGGCGGCGCAGCGGCCGGCGGCGACAGCCTTGCGCGCGCGCGCAAGCGCGGTCCGCGTGCTCGGCGGCAGCCGCGCCGCCGCCACGCGTTCCGCACGGCGCAGCTGCCGCCGCCGCGCCGCCGCCGCCTCCGCTGGGGTCACCGCCGCTGCCGCCGCCGCCGCCGCGGCGGCGATGCGCGCCTGAGGCGGGGGAGAGGCAGCTGAGGTCAGTACTAGACGGTGCAAATGCGCGAGTCATGCGTTGGAAGCAATGTGGTGGGCATGCCACTATTATTGTATGCGTCAGGAACTGGCGATGTGACACGTGTTGAGGTACTACTAGACGCGGCCCCGTGGCTTTCAGAAGCGAGTGCACGAGCGACAAAATGGCAAAGAGGCACTGCTGCGGGCGGCAGTGTCATTCTGCCGCCGCTGCTGCCCCTCGCGCCACCAGCGCCGTGGCGCGCAGCGGGCCCCCGTATCGCGCAGCGCGGACGACAGGCCCAGAGCACTGGCGCATGCTTTCATGACTTGAATGCCGTATAGAGTGACACATGCGTGCACGCACGCGGCATGCGCAGCACCGCAGCTGCGCTGCCGCTAGCTCAAGGCAGCGCGCAGCGGGAGCACGCTGCGGGCGCGCTCGCGCGGGCCCTGCGCACCTCCGGCGTGTCGGCGCTCGCCGCGCTGCTGCCGCCGCGGCCGCCGCTGCGGCGCCGCCGCGCCAGCCCCGCGACGTCTATCTCGCCGACCACCTCTTTGACGACGGTGGCAGCGGCGATGTCCTCCGTTGGCCGACGCGTCACGCCCTGTAACACGCGGCGCGAGGTCAACGGAGGGCATGGTGAGAGCGGCAACAACCTGTGTTGTGTGAGGCGTTGGCACAGCGTGAGTTCGACGGCCGTACGTACGTGTGCCGCTGACGCCTGCGCTTCACGCTCTTTACGCGCGGCAGGAGTACGATGGGGGACGGTGAGAGCGGCCACGCTACACCCGACACAAGCGCTTCGGGGACGGTAGGGCGGTCGCCTCGCGCCGCGCGCATGTGGTGTGGGCCATTGAGGCAGCACCAATTCAACAGCAGTACGTGCGCGTGCCGGAGGCAGAAGGGCTTCCGCCATGACCATGCTCGCGTCCGAAGACGTCGAGGTGATCAGCGGTAGCCAAGGGCAAAGAGCCGTTCAACGTGCTCACGCAGCGTGTTGCGGCCGTGGGCCTGGAGCCTGCAGGGAGATCATCATGTGGCGACTTGGGGCGCCGCTGCCAGCCCCAGCCCTAACCCTAACCCTAACCCTAACCCAAATCCCATGTGGCACGCAGGCTTCCGCCTGGGTGTCGAGCGCCTGAATCTGTCCAGCAAGTCCGTCGTTGCAGCGCACGCGTCTCCGCAAGAGGGCGAGCAGCTGCGGCTGCAGGTGTGGACTTGACACACGGCAGCGGCGAGCGTGGACGCTGGCGGCAGCTGCGCACAAATGGTACGTGAAGAAGCGCATGCAGTGCGCGGGGTGCGGCGCGCACCCCGCGCACCTACTGCTGCTGCGCCGGCTGCTGCTGGCCGTCCAGGACGCTTGCGTGCCGGGTCAGGGTTAGGGTTAGGGTTAGGCACACCCAGCGTACCTACCTACCCACCTACCTGGTGCTGCTGCTGCTGCTGGCCGTCCATGACGCACGCGTGCCGCAGTGTGCTCAGCGAGTGCTCCGTGTCCTTGCTGCGAGGGCGGGCGCGGAGGCACGCAGGCATTGCGCGCGTCAGAGCCGCGGTCGAGGACATCGTGGCACGGACGGAGCGCACGCGCAGCTCTGAGCGCTGCCTCAAGGCCCGAAACGCGCAGGTGAAGTGAAGGAGAGGAAGGGCGCGGCTCATGTGACGAGGCGCACGTCATCCGCGCAGCGCTGCTGACCGCGTCGCAACATGACTCACCGCTGATATTCATGACTCACCGCAACATGACTCAGTGACTCGTGATTCACCCGTGACTCAGCGAGTGACCGCCCTGTACTGGCCGCCGGGAGACTCGCGGTAGGAGAGGGCGAGCGACTCACATGCATCTGTTGCCGCGTCAGGCGGATGGCAGCCGCATCATGCATGTAAGCAGGCATGTGCATGGGGGGGTCCGGCGTCTTGTCACCAGACCGCACGCTGCGTCAGAGGCGGCCCGCTGGCGTCGAGGCGGACACCGCGTCGCAACATGACTCACCGCTGTGATTCATGACTCACCGTGACATGACTCAGTGACTCATGACTGACCCGTGACCCATCGAAGCGGCAGAATCGCACTGAGGGCGCAGCGAACACATGACTCACTGACCCTCGTCTCATGACTCATTGACACGTGAGTCATCAGCATCGCCGGCGCGCGACCGCAACCCCCAGCCGCGTCCGCCGCGCCGCGCGCGGGAACCCGGACCTAGCGCCCTCGCCCGTCAGGCGCCAACGTCCTAACTTCAAGTCCTATGTGGAGCGTCACCTCCACAGCCCCCCCTGTAAATACACAATTGAGTGCGTCTCCCTCTCTCTCTCTGCTCGGACCTGACACCCCCGCGCGTCACGCGCCGCGGGGGGGCGCGCCGCAGCGGCGACGGCCGTGCCTACCCCCCCCTGCGCGGCGGATGCCTACGTACCCCCGCGCGGCCCCCGCGCGCACCTACCTGGACGGCGAGACGGTGGCGACGACCGTCGTCATGGCGCCCGGCGCCACGAAGCTTGGCCGCAGCAGCGACGTCAGGCTGCTGCGGCGGAAGGGGATGAACACGGCGGCATCGCGCGTGCTGCTGCCGCCGCCGTTGTCGCCGTCGCCGTGCTCTGCGGCAGCGGCCGCGGCGGCGGCGGCGCTTGCGAGCGCGCGCACGCAGTCCTTCAGGGCCATGAGACTCGTGTTGATCTGCGCGCACTCGCGGCGCCGCGCTGCGCGAGGGGGGGGGGGAGCATTGCAGCAGGGGGGGGGGGGGGGGAGGCGTATCTGGATGAGGACGCGCTCAGGGTGATTGTGTCGTGAAAGAACCGTCTGGCCACGTCAGCAATGCACAGGTCCAGTCACTGCTGCGCTGCGCGGGGGGGCGGGGGCGCGCATGGCGCGGGGGGAGGGAGCGCGCCTGGACATCAGCAATCACACAGCGCAAGTGCCGCTGCTGCCGCAGTCGCCAGCGCTGTGAAACGTGCGCACCACCGGCCGCCTCACAGCACGTGCAGTGTGGATGACTGCAGTGGTGCATCGCGTGCGCGGCCTGCAAGGTATTATCGCCAGGTCATGCAGCTGCAGCGCCGGTCGCAGTCCGTCACGATACTGTACCGTGGAAAAACCACTTCAACCTGAAGCGGTGACACACCTGCGTCGTGCTTGTCAGAGTCTATTCGCGTCTCCGTGCCGGCCAGGTCCACCAGCGTCAGCACGCCCTCGCCGCCGCCGCCGCCGCCGTCGCCGCCGCTAGCATCGTCGCCGCCGCTGCCACCGCCGCAGCGCACGTGCATGCGGCACACGGCGTGCGAGCGGCTGCTGCGGCTGTGCACGCCCGTCGCCTCCGTCGCGCGCAGCGCGGTCGCGTGCTGCGCATAGAGAAAGGCAGCGAGACAGACGCGCCGCGCCGCCGCCGCCGCACGAGGATGAGAGAGGACGACGCGACGCGGTAATTTCTAGGTGGTATGATGTGGGGCCGCCTTTTGCTGTGCGCCCACCTGCCAAACCAGAGCAGCGCTTCTTCTCACCGCGATGACGGTGACGACGTCCGCGGCCTCAACTTCAAGTACTCCAGTCTGCATACCTACCCACGCAGCAGCAGCGCTCGGGCTGATGCGACGACAGTGTACGACAACACAGCAGTAGACCCCGGACCGTGCATGCCTTGACATGACATAACTTCAACTTGACGTGCTCACGACCGCTTGTACTTCAGAAGTATAATGTATATGATGACAGCAGCTCTCTGGCTCACCCGATGACAGCCCACGACAGCGCAGCAGCGGATGCCATAGACTTCAAATTATCATGCTTTCACCCGCACACCTAACTGAGGCAATGCAGCGCGTTCTCACCGCGATGACGGCCGCGACATCCGCGGCGTCGGCGCACGCGACCTCGACCGCGGGGTACGGGTGGACGACGCCGCATAAACTTCAACTTGAAGTACGTCCAACCGCAACTATTTCGTACCCTTCAACGCACACACAGCAGCAACACGCATTTCGCTCGGACTCACCGCGATGACGGCGACGACGCCCGCGGCATCGGCGCACGCGACCTCGGCTATGATGCCATATCTTCAAGTTGAATTACTGCCAACCGCGTACCTACCCACCCCCCAAAGCAAGCAAAACGCTGAGGCTCACCGCGATGACGGCGACGACGTCCGCGGCGTCGGCGCACGCGACCTCCACCGCGGGGCACGGGTGGACGACGCCTCATAAACTTCAACTTGAAGTACCTCCAACCGCAGCTACCTCGTGCCCTGGACGCACACACAGCAGCACGCATTTCACGCGAGCTCACCGCGATGACGGCGACGACGTCCGCGGCGTCGGCGCACGCGACCTCGACCGCGGGGTACGGGTGGACGACGCCGTCGGGGCCCGTCACGAGGCGCAGCGGCGCGCCGCCGTTGAGCATGTCGCTGCACGCGTCGCCCGCGAGCTCCACAAAGGACACGGACACGCGGCCTGCGCGTTTGTACGCACGCGCATGCGCAGCGGCAAATGAGTTCATGGGGCGGGAGCGGGTGGTGGCACAGTGCGGCACGCACATGTGTGTACTTCGAGGGACACAGTGTATACTTGGAAGTGTTGTGTACTGCCGTTGAGCATGTCTCAGCGCGCGTCGCCCTGCGCGCGCACGCGTGCACGAGCAGAGGCAAACGATTTCGTGGGCCGGGAGAGCGGGTGCCGGGCGCCATACAATGCAGCACGCACATGGGTATACTTCAAGGAACATACTGTATACTTTTTGAACTTCATCCGAGCCCGTATAGTGCCGCTTTGAAGCGCCGCTGAGCGCTCCAAAGCATCGACGCTCCGGTACACACACACCCCTGCGCATCAGCCTCCGCTGCGCGCTCGGAGATGAAGCAATGACCGCCAAACTCTAACCCCAACCCTAACCCTAACCCTAATGCTCATCCGAGCGCGTACAGTGCGGCGCCGCAGTGCTCAGCGCTCACCGCTGAGATCCTCGAACCTGCCTCCCGGCATCAGCCCTGACCCCAGCCCTTCAAGCGAGACCCAAAGCCCTAGCCCTGACCCTAGGTGCGGCGCATGCGCAGTGCTCAGCGCTCACCAGTGAGGTCCGTTGAACCTGCCACAGCAGTGACCGCCGAACTCTAACCCTAACCCCAACCCTAACCCTAACGCTCATCCCAGCCCCAACCGTCTGGTGCCGCAGAGGCAATCCCAGCCCTACCAAGTGAGCCCCAAAGCCCTAGCTCTAACCCTAATGGTGCGGCGCATGCGCAGTGCTCAGCGCTCGCTCACCGCTGAGGTCCTCGAACCTGCCGCAGCGCCGCTCCAGCAGCGCGAACGTCTCGCGCGCGGCGCGCGCGTAGATGGCCGACATGGTGTGCGTCTTGCCGCTGCCTGCGCATGCGCCGAGCCGCGGCGCGGAGAGGCGGGTGCAGCGAGCGCGGGAGCGGCGCACGGAGGCGGTAAGGGGTAAGCAAGGACAGGGGAACGGGAGGGTGTACAGTCATTGCTGCATAGCCTACAGGAGCGCTCATGCGTCATCGCAGCGCGGCGGAAAGTGAGCGCCGCGGCGCGGGAGAGGCAGCGACGGCGCAGTCTGCGCGACCATGGCTGCGCAGCAGGCTCCTGACACCGCATATGCTGCAGCGGGGCCCGACGCAGCACGTCTACGTCTCAGCACTGCGCTCGTCATGATCACCCCAAGCCCTAACTCTGACCTGAATGTGACCATTACCACCGGAACCCCCAATCCTCCCCCGCCCCCGCCCCTGCTGCCTAATCCCAACCCTAGATGTGAACGTCAGCGCCGCGACCAAACCCCCCCGGACCCCTGACATCCACGTACGGCCGTCACAAAGACTCCAGACTGCAAAGCCGTTGCTACACGGCCGCAGCACGCACCTGTCTGCCCAAACATGAGGATGGTCGCAAAGCCGCCGCGCGCCGCGCAGCGCACCAGCGGCGCCGCGGCGCCCGCGTAGACGTCGTCGTCGCCCGCGCAGTCGCCGAAGACGCGGTCAAAGTCAAAGCTGCAGCGGCAGCAGCGGCAGCAGCAGCGGCAGAGGCACACACAGGAGAGGGTGGCGGCGCAGCAGCGCTGAGCTCGGAGCGCAGAGCATGCAGCGGATTGTGGCTGGGTCAGCGCGCGTGGGCGCGGCCGTGCTCTCGCGTGCGCCGCCGCTGCCTCCGCCGCTGCTGCCAGCGCACGGTCGACAGGTGCGATGCGTATGCGGCGGTTGCGGGCGCAGCGCAGACGCTCAGCGCTCAAGCTCTGTGCTAACTTCAACTAGGTAACTTCACAGCGACGCGCCCGCGCCCGCGCCCGCAAGTCGCCCAATCAGGTTGCAAACGCAACCCCCCTTTATATGCGCTGCTGGGAACACAACTACGCCAGAAGTTGCACGCCCTAATGCACCGATCCGCTGTGCTGCTGTCCCCGTTGAGGGCATCCGCGGTCAACGCCAGGCATAGTGCAATAGTGAATGTGCAGGTGGCGTATGCCGGGGGTCACGCAGTCCTGTATACAACAGACCTGTATGGTAGTACTCCAAGTAATATGTACTTCTATTCCCAGTTACTTTGGTGTGCACATTAGCGCATGATGGACGGCGCCGCGTCCACCCGTGGTGGTGCATGCGCATTTGAGGCGTGGCGGGATGCACGCCGTTTTCCAAACACCAGCTGTCAGGCAGCAGCGCCAGCGGCAGCTCATTGCGCACGCGCGTATGCGTAATGCGGAGCGGCGCGTGCAGCCGCGCGCGCACCTGTGGTGGTGCATGTGCAGGTGGCGCATGTCGGGGTGCATGCGCGCGTCGTGCACCGTCACGCGCCGCGCGCGCGCCGTCACCGCGTCAAACTCCCCCGCGCGCCGCTCGTGCTCGAAGCACGGCCGCTTGCGCACGCACACGCACACGGGCCCGCCGCCGCCGCCGCCGCCGCCGCCGCCGCGCCGCGTGCCGCCGCGCTGCTGCTGCGGAGCAGCGTCGTCGCAGTCACCTCCTGCGCAGTGACGGCGGCAAGTGGCGGATGACGTCTGACGGTAGTGAGAGCGCTTCTGCAGCATGCATGTGCCGAAAGTACCGAGAGCGCGAGGGGACGGCATACGCGACAGGCGATGGACGTCACCGCGGGGCAGATAACGTTATGCCTGCTCGTGCGCCCACAGGGGCCGGTGGCGTGAGCATCGGAGGACGCGCGCGTAACAGCGGCAGCGGGCAGCTGCGGCGGCAGCTTTGGTGACGGCGGTGCGAGGCCGACTACCATCGCACTGCCGGATGAGGGGCGGCAATAGCCTGGAGTGCGTTTCTGTGTAGCTTCTCAGCATCACGACGATGTCATGGGTGCCCAGCCCAAGCACAAAGTTTGGATGTTGCAGCAGGAGGTGTCCAGGCGTGGAAATGGGGTCAGGCAGTCCCGCACCCCTTGCCAGACCAGCATGTTCTACGCATGTGCGAGCCCGTTCGGCGCAAAAAACCCTGCAGGTATCGACAAACTGTGTTTCTTTGATCCACTTTGATCCACTTTGTTGAACAATTTCATGCCATCGCATCGCCACCACCGCGGTGGGCACTAGGTGAACCAAAAGTACAGCAACTCCAGCCGAGATGGCAGGGTTGAAAATGCAGCAAAAGCTTTAGCCCTTCCTGCGTGTCTACTAATTTACAGAGGAAAAACCCCTGGCATGTCACCAGGCAAGCCTGCACACGCGATTGGCGTGCATGCGTGTGCAGTTTGTCTTTTTGCAGCCACCAGAGAGATGCGGTTGAGCATTCTGAGAAGCCAAGAGCTCGCAGCGGCGTCCGCCCAGCCGGCATCATGATGAATATACTAGCACAGCCTTCAGCTTTGGCCACTGGGTTCGCCGACGTCTGTACAGGTCGCACTCTGGCGTGTCATCGAGCACGCTTGGACGGCATGCACGTTGTGGAGTGCCTTTTTTGACAGCTTGTTGGTGCTTGGCCAGGTCACGTGTACAGTCTGGGGAGGGACAAGCAGCTCTTTACATGGGGTCATTGTAGGTGCCGCTCCTTCGTTTCAGGCGTGACCAAAGTGGTGCTGCGGCACAGCTGCTAGGGATACTTGTGAAGGCCATCTGGCAATATTTGCCAAATACTTGGTGGTTGTGTCTGCTTCAGGCTCGAGACGTTGTTTGCACAACTATGCAGGTGCAACACTGTTCAGGAAAATCTGAAAGGTGCACGGATCTGAAGCACTGCTTCACACGTGTCGGGGACTTACCGTGCTTGCGCTGATAGCGAGCTATAGCCTCTTCAAAGAGGGCTCGATGTTCGCGGCGAGAGGATCGCTTGTCCACATTTCTCACCACGCTCTCAGCTGCGCCCATGGCTCGCTAGTTTACCACAGCACCGTTCTCAATAGGCAGACAGCCTGTTTTTGGATTGACGCGGGAAATAACGGAAGTTCTTGCGGGGCACAGCTCCTTAGCTTTCCTGTATCAGCTGATGTACGAACATGATGAAGTCTGATGCATCGCCGGCACGATTCTGCGCAGTAGTCCGGCAGCACTCCCACTTGTGGCGCTCACGTGCGGCCAGGTCACCACAGTTCAAGTGAAAGTTGAAGTACAGATATGGAAGTGAAGTTGGAGAGGTTGAGGCGTGGTGTGTGCTCTCTCAGCTGTGGGTGGTGTGCTGCAGCAAGTGGCGCTGCGTAGCCCAGAATTTCGAAGCCAGAGGACTTCAAAGCTTGAAGGGTGATCTGAGGCGGGTGTGAGGCGACAGAACGCGCACCGAGAGGATGGGCGGCCCCAAGGGCCCAAACATACTGGTGACTGGAACACCTGGCACTGGCAAGGTGAGATGGGCTGACAGCTCGTGCTTTGACCGAGCGCTAGACGAGCAACATCGTCCAGTCTTAGCCAACATGGTCACGTGGATTCATGCACCACAGTACATCGCTCGCGTGCCAGTGATTTGGTGATTTCAGAGCACATGCTGTGGTTTTGGTGCCATGCCTGCTGGTGTGTGCTAATACGTGCCAGAGAGCCGGCAAGTGTCATAGGAGAGGGGCCAGGTACAAAGTGCATTGCACTTGACCCAGCAGAACCCGCATGCATCCTGAAAATTTTCGTGAAAAGGCCGCTGCAGAGCAGCGTTTTGAGCTGCAGAAGGATTGCCGCAGAGGCATGCACCGTAAGAAAACCAAGCAACGGTGAAAGTTCAAGATTGTGACATGAAGAACGCCCTCGTGTTCATTCAAATCATCACATGAACGTGATCATGTCCTAAAACAGCGCTGATGCACACGGGGGCCAAGGCACTCGATAGGTGATCCTTGCGCATCGAAGCAGTGAGCTCCTGCCACGCAACGTGCACTGGCCGTATGTGGCAGTGCCCACGGTCGTCAAGCGGTGCTCGATGACGTCACCTCCCGGTGCGCGCACAGGATCGCGCGTGCGCGCTGGCGCAATAGCCGATGCGCCGAGACTGGCGCATGCGCCCGCCGGCGGCCACATTGCACGCGTGCAACGTAGCGCCATCAGGACAGCACGAGCAGAACTTTGCATTGCCTTATAGTAGAGCACCTTGCAGTAGCGCCGTGTCGCAATTTGAGGCGTGCAGTACTGCTTCGGCGTACTGAAGTATATGCACGGCTTGAAGTGGGGCGGCGCCGCAGTGCCGCGCGCGCAGAGCGCCCTGTCGAGCATAGCGTCCGTCGCTGTCTCAGTGCAAGGCCCGTACTTCGTCAATCCGTAGTGCGTGAACGCGGCAGCGGAGCGCCGCCACAGGCGCCGCACGCGCAGAGGCCTGAACATGCGCATCGTCGCAATGTCTCAACACGATACACACCGCTCCAGCACGCTGACGTGCCTGCAAGTTTTTGAAGCGGGGCAGTGTGCGGTGCCCAAACAGTGATGCTCACTTCTTCCAGCGCACTGAATCTGCACGAGTCGTGCCGCCTTTGCGTGCACCGCGCCGCCGCCGCCGCTGACCCGCACATGCTCGCATGCGCCTGAACCACACGTGATGCGATACTTCATGCCCCACCCATGTGCCGCGTCATCAGACGTGCACGTGCGCGGCGATCGCCGAGGCGACGGGCCTCGCGCACGTTGACGCCGGCGCCGTCGTGCGCGCGGAACAGTGGACTGAATCTGTACGAGTCGTGCCGCCTGCGCGTGCGCTTCGCCGCCGCCGCCGCTGACCTGCACGTACTCTCGCGCACCTGAAACACACATGTCATACCTCATGCCCCGCCAGACGTGCACGTGCGCCGCGATCGCCGAGGCAACGGGCCTCACGCACGTCGACGTCGGCGCCGTCGTGCGCGCGGAGCAGTGCCACGAGGGGCGCGACGCCGAGTTCGACGCGTTCGTGCTCGACGAGGACAAGCTGTGCGACGCGCTCGCGCCGCGCGCCGCCGCCGGCGGCTGCGTCCTCGACTTCCACTCGTGCGACTTCTTCCCGGAGGACTGGTTCGACCTCGTCCTCGTGCTGCGCGCGGACACGGCGGTGAGTTCGCGCGCCTGCGCGCCGCGCGTACGTATGATCACTCCATCGCGCCTTATTTCTCGGAGGCGTGGTGGCTCCCGCACGTGACGTCAGCGGCCGCGGCCGTGTCCTCGACTTCCACTCGTGCGACTTTTTTCCGGAGGACTGGTTCGACCTCGTCCTCATTCTGCGCGCGGACACGGCGGTGAGAGTCGCGCGCGCGCGCCGCAAACTCACAACAGCGCACTGCATCGCGAACCCTCTGTTTAAGATGGCGTGGCTGTCCCGTGCGTTGATGCGCGGGCGGCGGCGCGCGCGCGGCGGCGATGGCGCAGCCGAGGAGGGTCGCCGCGACTTGCGCATGCGCCGCCCGTTTAGGGTTGGGACCAGAGTCAGAGTTTGCGTCAAAAACACGCGTTGAAGTTGTGCTCTGGGCTAGGGTCGGCTCTTCCGTGGAAGAGCTTCGTTGGACGCTTTGGCGAGGGCCCTTCTCCCCCCCCCCCCCCCCCCCCCCGCCGCCGCCGCCTGCCGTCCTGACTCAGCCCCGCGGAGGGGTAGACGCGTGTGTGAAACCCCCCTTGCTCAGGCGCTCTGCGCCATCATCAGGTCGCCCTTGCTCAAGAAGGTCTCTTTATACGTCACAAGCAGTGCGCGCAGACCCTCAACCCTACCGCTCATCATCTCTCCCCTGCTGCGCGGTATAGCTCTGCTCGTGCGGCCTTCGCCCAGTGGCGCCGTTTGAGCGCCGCGCACGCTCTCGGCCTTCACAGCGCCCCAGTAGATTCCCTGTGTGCTTTGCGTGGGGCGCCCGCTTGTGTCCTGCTCTTTGCGCTGCGTGCTTTGGGCCACGTGACGCGGTGGTGTCCTTGAGGGTTGTGCCCCATCCTGATAGACCATTATGCGGCCAGTGAGGCACCCCCCCCCCCCCCCCACTGCTCGTGCACATCCTCTACAAAGTCGTCATGTGCGCTCACGCCTACTGCCGCCAGTGCATCGGCGCGGTGAGTCACCGCCCAATTCAACATGCCACATACCTAACGCGTGCGTGCACGCGTCCTTGTTCTGCTGCTGCGGCGCCGCGCAGACGCTGTTCGACAGGCTCAAGGCGCGCGGCTACCACGAAAAGAAGCTGCAGGAGAACATGCAGTGCGAGATCATGCAGGTGAGGGCTAACCCTAATTCCAACCCTAACTCTAATCCTCTCAGCTCTAATCCTAGCCCCCTCGTGTTTCGCCTGTTGAGAACCGCTTTTTCCCGCTGGCACAGTGGCACACAGAGATCGTTCCGGTGAGGGCAGGGGGGGGGGAGCTTATCCTGCACCCTCACCCCAACCCCCTCAACCCAAACCCTAGCCCCTCTTGTGTCCACCTGTTGAGCGCTGTCTCTTGCCGCTAGCACTGCGCGTGCTCCGCGAACAGGGGCAGCGCTGCAAAGCTCACAACACTGATTGTACTTGATATGCGTAGATGTTACTGTGTAACAACACTGATTGTACTTTATATGCGTAGATGTCACTGTGTAGCCTGACGCACGCGAAGGACGCGAGCAGACTTGAAGTAGGGGCAGCGCTGCGGAGGTCAGAAGGGCGTCTGGAACTCGAGAGTGTGCGTGGACGTTGCTGAGCACCGTAACGCGCACGAGTGATACATGCAAACTCCAAGCACCACCAAGTTGAGGAATTTGCGACGGTGCCCTCCAAGTGCCTCAGTCATGTGGTCACGCCTGATTGGGATCAGCGATTGCAGAGTGGCTGCGCTCCGCGGTGCTGCCCCGCTGGTTTGCGGTCAGGTCGCCTGCGCGCCTCTGTTTGTGAGCGCTGACGTGCATGAGCTCGCACGCTGTACCATCAGCCGCGCAGTTCCGACGCAGCATCCAGGTGCCCGCCAGCGCCGCACCGACCTTTCGCGCCTTGCCAGCACAGCTCTCTTTCTCTGTCGCTCTCCCTCCGTCTGATCCTGTAGACAGGTGTGCCCCGCTGGCTCGGTTTATAGTCTAGGGCTCTTGGGGCGAAATTGCCTCCTTCCCGCAAATTCATGAATCCGCCTAACGGCCCAGGTGGCTGACCGCGAAAATCGATGCACAACCAGCTGAGATCTAGCTATACATATGTAGCACGAGGCACTTCGTCTGCATGTTGACGTCCCCGGTGAATTCATGAATCCAAGCTGTTTCCGCACAGCGCCAACCCGACGGCCCCCCGTGAATTCATGAACCCCCCCCCCCCCCTCCCCCCCTCGCCGTCCCAGGTGGTGCTCGAGGAGGCCCACGAGGCCTTTCCGGCGCCCATCATCCACGAGCTGCAGAGCAACACGGTGGAGGAGATGGAGGCCAACGTGGACCGCGTAAAGCAGTGGCTGCAGCAGTGGCGCGCCGATAATCCATGACGCCGCTGCTGCCAGGCAGCGCCCGCCCCCCCCCTTTCCAGCTTTCCAGGGGGGGGGGCGGGGGGGGGGAGGGGACTCTCTCAGGTCCAGCCTCCTTCCCACACACACATACACATGTTGGGGGAGGCAGCTCTTTGAGGAAACTCCCTTCAGGCCAGCGGGGGGGTCCAGCCCCCCCCCCCTACACACACACACATCATGGGGGGCAGGTTGCTAAGGTTGTATGCATCGGCTGTCGAGCGCCAATTGCGCGGGAGGTCGCTCTGTTGCGCAAGGGGGTCAGAACAGGTCCCATAATGGCGCGCAGGCCATGTGAACGATGCGCAGCTCAGCACGGTCGGATGCAGCGGAGCGCGACAAGGCCTGAAATCTGGAACGCGCAGCACAATGGAGTGGAGTCCCGTTGCGCAGCGGCGGCGCCGCCGTCCGCCGCGCGCCGCACCTCGCGTCAGCGCGAGAGAACGGCATGCACGTTGCCACGCTGACCTGCGCCGCTCGCGGGGGGGCGCGCGTTGATGTTGATGTGTACGCCTGCGTGGGTGTGCCTGCGCGCCGTCGCATATAGCGCGGCGGCATTGACGAAACCGTCGTTTACGTTGCGACACGCGCCCTGCGCCGCACGCGCAATCAGCCTGCTGGCAGCTTCGCCCGCCGCAGCGCTGACTCTCAATACTTACACCCTGTCCGCAGCGCTGATGTGCAGCAGTGCCCTGCGTGTGCTGTCTTCGAGGTTTCTTGGTGTGGCAGACGTCTCTTCCCGCCCCTGGCCCTGCATTATCACGCTATCGTGCCTGTACGTACCGGTACGGCATGAGCTATATCATCTACAAGGTCTCGGCACCTGTGCGACATTTTGCTGTGCGTACATGTACATACCGAGGAGGTAGGTTGCATCAACAGTGATGCTGTTGATAAAGATACCAAGTTACGTCACCATGACAATAATGCACGCGCACATCTGCTCACATCAACAAGCGGCATGCTGCTCCCTCTGCCAGTATGGTCGATCCGTGCTTGTGCTGTGCTGCGCCAGCGCGCATTCTGCGATGCCCAGTGACATGACCACCTACATGCACCGAATGTGCATGTGGCCTGTGGGATGGTAGCACAATGCTCAAGAAGCATTCTAACTGCAGCACATGAGTGCTTTCAAGTTCTGATGGCGCCCCCATGGGCAGGTGATGACAATGTGCAGAGGTCAAGTGGGAACTGTGGGAACACTGTCACTTGCTCAAGTCATGCTCGAACGTACATGTTGACTGGCATAAGGTGCCTGTAACTGACAAGAAGACACAGCATAGCTTGGCTGACCATTTTGCTTTTGGCTGACGGGATGGCATGTCAGCAGCGCTGTGGTCAAGTTGATATGCCACTGGACAAGTTGCGGTGCACGTTGACTCACATTGTGAATTTTGACTACTGTGGATATGATACACTGTCTGACTCGTGGCCAATGACTGCAGCAGCGGCGACCACAGTTGTTGGTGGACGGCACTTGCGGCTAATCATCCCATGTCACCTAGAGCTCTGCGATCTTTTGATTCGTTTCCGTGAATAGCAACTCAAGCAGAGGCATGAGACACAACTGCTGCCAGCAGTGCGCAGAGCAGGCAAACACGGCAGTGCAGCATTGTGACAACACAAGTGGTAGAGCGTGTCGCCTGAAAATGCCAGAACAGTCTGTATGCAGACTCAATCAACAGTGGGATCTACATCAGCAATTGCCCAACAGCCTAATCATTGCGGAACTTGTGGCTGTTGACGTTGACCGTGAAGCTGCCGGCCAGCTGCAGCTGCTGGCTGAAACCACGGCCCAGGTGCAGTATCTGCAGCGCCTGCGGCAGATCTGTGAGGTAAGTGCACCCACTGAGCTCCAGCTCTGTCAGCGTGGGAGGCAGAAGCCTGTCGATGCACGGCTCTGGCGCATCGTCCGACGCCCCGATCGCCCAGTACACGAGGCACTCTAAACGCGCGGGCCAGCGGGCTGGCAGCGGCGGCGCGGGGCGGGGCATGTGCCAGTACAGCGACAGCGAGCGCACGCTGTCGGGGACGTCCACGGCGTGGTGCGTGCAGCCATCTAGCACGAGCGTCTCGAGGGTGTCCGGCAAGGGCGGAATGCGGTGCTGGTAGCGGCGCAGCGTGAGCTCTCGCAAGCGCGGCGGCAGTTCGCCCAGCCGCTCTAGCTGAAACCCCCCCACCTGTAACTCGCAAAGGCCCGCTGGCAGCACGCGTGCGGTGACACTGACATGGCCTTCGTTCTCCACTACGAGGGACTCCAGGAGAGGCGGCAGTGGGTGCTGGAATACGATGCCTGACTCAGCGTTGTCCACGAGCACAAGTAGGTGACGCAGGCTCCGCGGCAGCTCGCGGAATACCCAGTCAACAGCTTCCGAGAAGCATGTTCTCACACTCAGCGACGATAGTCCTTCGGGCAACCACGGAATGGCGATGGCGTCACCGCCATCATCTGAGAACGTGCAGAACTCTACGTCGAGTTCCGCCACTGCAGGCGACGACAGCAGCGGAACCAGGTCTGCCCAGCACAGCGTCCAGTCCAGGAGGCCAAAGTACTCGAGGTGTGGGTGGGACAGGCCCCACAGAGCTCGCACGCACGCGCGGATGCGGATGCACTCCGAATCAAGTGCGCGCAGACCGCACAAATGGAGTGATCGTAGAGTGGGCAGCATGGCCTCAACGATCTGTGCTGCCTCTTGGAGGAAGCGCTGCACCGCGTCACCGTCGTCAATGTCGGTGAGCAGAGGGTGGGGTATGTTCGCCTCGTCATGTATTTCCCTAAATGCACACAGGTACAGCCTCTGCAGGCTCGGTGGCGTTGGGCCCAGCTCACCCCTGAAGCCGTTCAGCTCCAGCTGCACCAGAGAGGGAGGCAGACTCAGGGGACGCTGTTGCATGCCAGTGAAGTCGCCGTCCAGCGTCAAGCACCGTATGCGCCTCCTGCTGATGTCCTCCAGGAGGCGATAGAGGATGACGGATTTGGTGCTGTCGGACACCAGGTGGACCTTGGTAGGTCCGACAAGTGTCGTGCAGGACTCTGCTGAGGCTCCAGCACTCCTTTGGCAGCAGCCTGCGCCCCGCCATGCTGGTGAACACCATCCTCACGATCTCCTGCTGACTCGAAGAGCCCGTGGGGGTGAAAACTCGGATCCTGTCCTCCTCCATGGCATGGTCCATTGGCACCTTGAGGCTGCACAACAATCAAGATGTGTGGCAGAAAGCTGGAGTGATGAGGTGGCGCGGCCGCACGACGACTGAAGGCTCTGAACACTTGAGCTTTGCATACGTCTTCATCGTATCACTCACCTTTACACGTCGAATAATGATCTCTCACCACTAAACTTCAAGTAGTAGCATTTCTTGAAGTTCTCATAGGTGCACGTCACACGTTGAACATACGTATGAAAGGTCTGCTGAACCTCAGCAGCTCTCTTCAGCAAGATTGCATGATCTCATGCGGAACAATCAGATAGGCACATGTTCATGACTCAGATATGCAGTTAGTACCATGGCGTCGCCATATGATTGCGTTTGTTCCGCCCTCTGTGTGTCGATGGTGCAAAGATCCTCAAGCTTCATCTGTCATCACACTTCAAGGCTTGCAAACCTGGACACGCTATTGTTTACCTTGCATAGTGTCGTGCCGTATTGAAAAGATGATATACACGTGGTATTCAGCTCGTGTTGTCGCATGCCAGAGACATGCGGTCTCATGCCACTACATATTCAAAGTTTCATGCATGGTGAAGCTCGATTCGCATCGCCGCTGCTCACCTGAGAGTGGCACAGGACATGTCCCACTCATGCTGACTGCGTTCAACTTGACAGAATGTTTGGATGCACCACACTGTCATGCTGGACTGAGCGCTTTTTGAACATCAGGGCGTCATAAAGCTGTCCATGAAAAAGGAAAAACCCAGAATGGCAGACAGACATCAGACAGCCTTGAAGCATCACATATCCAGGTGACTTTCCGCGCCCCAAGCAAGGAATGTAAACATTGTGTGCTGCGATGCGTAGGAAGTGCTGGTCACCACACTGCACCGTCAAGAAGCAGATCCGGCCGAGCAAGCACACTGTGGCGTATGCAGTGCATGTAAGCTATAAAGCGTAGCTGGGTGTCTGGTGCTCCAGATACCGTTGCAGCATTATTCAGTCTCAAAGGGTGAACACGCGCTCTGCCTCGTTCATGTGACTTAGCAAATGTGCTTTAATGCGTAACATCCGCACATCTGTGTGCACGTGACAGATGACGCAGACCAGGCGATGCAGATGACGACAGAGACACCTTTTATATGCATAAAATGACATGTTTATGGATGGATTTTGCTGCCTTGCTGCATTGGTGCGATGTACCGACGTCACGCGAGGCTCGGCTGCACAAACCAAATTTGACCGTCTCCTGTAGCAACCTACAAGTGATGACGAATCTAATCAGCACTACACAGAGCAATGCGCCTCAGCAGCATCCAGCCTGCGCCGCATGTACCTGATCCGAGCCCTGCATTGGTCGCTGCAAGGGCAGCCATTCGCCAGTGCCCACTCCGCCGTTGACAGCACGTCATTCCGACACGTCACAGCGGTAGAGGCGTATGTGAAAAAAAAAAGGGTATTTCGCCCGCCCCACGGGCAGCCGCGCGCGCGCAGCCACTGCAGTGTGTCGAGGCGGCCGGCCTCAACGGCTGCCGTGCACGCACTTGGGTCGAAGCGACGGCCTTCGTCCCGCAGCCACTGAAGCCCGTGCACGTGGCCTGCGCGCGCTGCCGCAGAGTACATGGTGGGGTGGAAGGGGCAGCCGCTTGCGTGTGCCCACTGTAGCTGGAGGCGGCCGTGATAGGCCGCAGAGTAGCACGTCGAGTAGGTCCATGCGCAGCCGCGGCTCCGCGCGTACTGCAGGATGTGCAGGTGGCCGCCTGCCGCGGCGCCACTGCAGGTCTCCACGTTCCACTCGCAGCCAGCGCTGCGCGCCCACTTCAGCACCTCCAGGTGCCCTCCGCGAGCCGCCGCGGCGCATGTGCTGGAAGTCAAGTCGCAGCCGCTGGCGTGAGCCCACTGCAGCACCTCCAGGTGCCCTCCGCGCGCCGCCGCAGCGCATGTGCTCGCGTCCCAGTTGAACCCTTGGCCACCGCAGAATCTCCCTGTGCCCGCGCTCAGCTGCAGCCTTGCACACCGCTACGTTTCCAGTCAGATCTATGCCGCGCTGCACGTCAATCGCGTGTAGATGCTGCAGCACTTCGAGAGGACCGTAAGCGGCAGCATGCTGCAGCAGAAAAATATTTTCCTTGCACCCGTATGAAATCGCCCACTGTATCAGGGGCACGGACGCAACCATGGCCCGCGCACTCGTTTTATTCCGTGATTGGGCCCGCCCCCTGTGCTGCATGGTACTGGCGTACAGCGCGCGCCACCCCGTGCTCACGGATGCAAGATGGAGGTAGTGTCCATGCGGCAAAAACTCGAAGACTCTTGTCCACATGTCTGAGGGCAAAAGCGAGTGGAGGTGTCAGAGTGCTACCTGACATGTATGACAAGCACTTGCGCACGCAGGAGCGTCTGTCCAGCTGTGCGGGGTCGTTACCTTCATGCAGCAAATGAATGCTAAGATGCGAGGTTCAAATCACAAAGGATATCACAGCTTGGAGCACACATCTTACCGCGTTGCTGCTGGCTCGCTTCCACTTTGGCGTTACAAGAGGTTGTAAGAGCCAAGACATGGGCCCTCTTCCTGGTGACCACCATCCTTCTTGCTTTGCCCCCGTTTTTCTTCGATCTTCATGTTTGAAGTTGTGGATGGGTTCTGTGACACAATTGCATGCAACGGGACACACAATGGCATCCCACCAGGAAGCAGGAGCAGGAGATGCGGCTAAGCGAGCACGCGCCAGCAGCGGCAGTACAAATGCTGCAGAGCCCGTGCTGAAAGTGTGGCGCCTTGCTGCTTCCCTCAACCTCCTTCCCAAAGAGGGTTGGGCTATCAACAAGGAGCTTGTCCGAGTGCGCAGCCGTTGCCACTTGCGTCTCTCTGAAGCTGTGCCTCAGGCGCTGATGCTGCCTTTGCTGGCTCTCGATCAGCTGGTGTCTTTGGAGCTGACCACCACCTCGAGTAGGCTGACCCCGGGCGGATATCCCCTTCAGCAGCTGCTGCCTCCTGGCCTGCAGCATCTGACTTTCTCCCAGATTCATGTGCCAGCGGATCTAGTGCTGCCCAAGGGACTGATGTCTCTTCGCATCCAGAGGTGGTGCATATATGAGCTGCGCGACGCCGACAGCGAATTCGCAGACGACATCTATGCAAGCCTGCCGGCTCTGCCCCCTGAACTTCAGTCCCTCACTGTTGCCTTCAGCTACATGTGTGACACATGTGCGATTCTGCAGCTGGGCGCGCTGCCCCCCTCCCTGCAATACCTTGAGGTCAGCATACCCGCCTCGAGCTGCTGGGCGGTGGTGGACCTCCAAGGTCTGCCGGAGTCGCTGCGAGTGCTGCGCATCAGAGACGGCATGTCCCCCGACAAGCTTGGGGCGCTGCCACCCCACCTACAGGAGCTGGAGCTAGGCTCTGTCCGGAACAAGCAGCTCCCACCACTGCCACAGAGCTTGCGACGGTTTCGCTTGCGATGCCTCGGCTACGAGCTCAGCCTGCCTGACCTGCCGCCAGCGCTCGAAGTCCTGTCACTGGAGTACTACAGCGGGCCGCTACCGGAGCTGCCGGCAACGTTGAAGCAGCTTGGGTTGCTTGACTGCACAGTTCAACTCCCCCCTGTGCTGCCAGCAAGCCTGCGCTCTGTGGACTCATCGAACTACGACGATCCGGAGCTGCAGCTGCCAGGGTTCCGCCACGTTTACGGTGATTTCTGGGTGCGCATCGGTGAAGAGGGAGAGGCGAGCAGCACAGGGAGCGGGGCGTGAACTCGGGGGGCGGTGGGGGACCTTACACTGCAGGTGACAGGGCAAGATCCCTCTGCCTGCCGAGTGCTTGTCTGTCGTTGCGGAAGTTCTGTAGACGAGACCAGGCGTCAACGAACAGAGTACTACGCTCAGTGCTGCTGCCGCTGGCGTGCGGTATTGCAGTTTGCGCGCGGGCAACAGCTGTAGGTGAAAATCTGCACTTGCGCACATCTTGGCCGCAGGCCTCCGTCCTGCAGTGCTGCACGCGCATGGTGCGCCGGATGCAACAGCGTCGCATCGCGCAGCGTGTACATGTGCAGGAGGTGCACATCAGTTTCAGCAAATTGTTGGTGTGCCGATGGCCATGCGGCAGCAGTCTGGAGGTGTCAGACTGTCCACATTTGCGCAAGCCTTGTGGCTCTTGCTTGTCCGGAGGAGATGCTAATTACCAATGTGGGTGCGCACCGTTGCTGCGCCGTCCTGCACGTGTTAGGGCGTCGTTGTATCGATGCGTGCTGTATGGGTTCATGTCGTGCGCAATGTTCACAGTCATTTCGAACTGCACTTGGTGACGGCCGTAGCTCGTCCCCAGAGCATGGAGTCGTGCACACACTCATTGTGCTGACATCATTGCGTTGGGTACAGATTGAGCTGTGTTTCCCATTATTATGCTTCCCGATTAGGTTTCAACACGCGCGGCTCTTTGGTGAATGTTGATTGATGGTACATGTAACACGTACGTTTCAATGCACACGCTTCTTGGGTTAAGCAGCAATGTGGCACGAACCTCAAGACTTGTTGAACCAACACCACAGAGCGTTTGCTCCTCAACACATCCCCCCATCATAGGGTTTGCTGCCGCATTGCGGACCGCAATGCTCATAGTTGATGCTGACCACATGCATGCACTGGGACACATCCCTTTGACATCTCAAAAGAAACTCCCTCAGTGCTGCTGCATGTGATTTCAGGGAAGGCAATGTTGGCAGTGCTGCTCAGACTGGCGCTGGAATTGACAACTTCAATTGCAAAGGCTTGAAGTGCTCCTGTAGCTGGAACTGTCCGGTGGCATGTGTAATACATTGTGTATACTTTTTGTTCATTCCTGCTTAGGGCGCGAAAAGAAGCCCAGATGGCGGATATCCAGCCTGCAACCATAGTCTTACACGTGGCTTGTAATCATATTGACAGTGTATCAATGCGCATTGCATGTGTACATACTTCACAAATGCACAGACATCAGGCAATGCACTGCATTTAGGCCAGAGCACACACCCACCAGCTTGCTGTAATGCAGCATTTGTTGGTATATAGGAACACACATGCACGACTGTTGGGTTGAAGGTCTTGAGTACACACCTAATCTCTCTGCAGCACACACACAGAATCGCCTAATCGTGATCGTGGTGCACTAAGCAGAGCACGTCCGGCCAGGCATACAGGCACGCATGCAAGTCAGTGACAGTCTTTCGGTCCACAGTTGCGAGCAGGATGCAAGACTAATGGGCATTTCTCAGTGGTGGAACATAAGCAGTGCTGGTGTACATGGGTCATGAACGCCTATGTGATGCTGTGTGCCATGCTGGCAAACTGTCATGTCGACGCACATGTGCTGCGGAGGCAAACTTTAAACAACATGCTTTGCAGGAGTCATGCGACTGGAATCAAAATTACTGAATTCACATGCATACAGGGCATCAACTCTCCCTGAGTCAAAGTGCGGTTGAGCATGACAGTTGCAAATGGTGACACGGAGACACGCGGTTTAACGTGTGCAAACGCAGGCAGCAAGCACAACGCGCCTTCAGGGAATGGCAGGGCGCGTGCACGCTCTGGGCGGCAACACCACAAAATGTTGTTCTTTCAAAGCAGAGTCTGCAACAACAACAGCAGCAGGCAGCAAGAGTGCTTCCCTGCCCCCCCGCACCTCCTACCCCCCTTCTCACATCATCTGGCTCTCTATGACCGCCTGCGCCGCGCACGGCCGCAGCGCGATCGTCGCCGTCGAAACGGCGCCCGACCTGAGCGCTGACGCGTGCGCGCTGAGGCGTGCCACGGCGCGCGCGCTACCGCAGCTATATGCCCACCGTGGTGGACTGATTGGACTTGGCGGCGAGGTACGCCTTCCAGCCGCTCGCCTCCATCGCCTCGGCCTTGGCGAGCACTTCTTGCTCCTGCTCACCCATGAAGTCGGCCATCTGGGGATTGGGGGGGGTAGGGGGGGGTATGCACTCTTGAGCGTCTAGCAGCCACATGATTGTATAAGTTCAGCTAAAGTCTACGCTGAAGTACTGCAATGCTGCAAGGAAGTGTGCATTCCAGGGACTGCAATTGTCACCTGAATTGCCAACTGGCACCTTGTAACCAACTACGATGAGAACATGTGGCGTCCCGTGACCCCAATGTTGACGCCACACTCCCAAGGAACATGGTGATTGAGCCATTGCTCTGCAGCCTGCTCATCCACGCCAGGCATGACAGCAGAAGCGCCCGGTCGTCGCAGCTTTCAAGCGCTCATCAGAACCTTGCCCGCCTAGCGCCGCGACTTGCACTACGACACTGGCGCCCCCCCGATTGAGGCGGGTGCATCGACAATGCATAGGCGGACAATCGCTGCGTACTGCAGGTCGTGTAGACGTGGCGATACGTGATGGAGCGTCACACATTGAAAAAATAGACAGTCCACCCCAGATTGAAGCGGACGCATCGACACCGCATGGTCGCACGACCGCTGCGCGCTGCAGGAGTCTTGTAGACGCGACGATACGAGGTGGAGCGTCACATGTTGATCACTAATTTCCAAGCACGCGCGCTCACCTGCGAGAGCAGCTTGGCGTCGGCCATGCCCAGCATGCGCACCGCCAGCAGGCCCGCGTTCATCTGAGACAGCCGACAGAAAACAACAGCAACCCATGCGCAGAGGTGTGATGAGACTTGAAATGCGAAAAGCAACAGCCGCCCGCGCGTGCAGCGTCCGCGGGAGACGTGGGGGTTGCGCAGTGTGGCCGTCTGATCTTGAGCCTCGGCAGTGCGGACGACGCAGTGCACGGGCGCCTTTGTGCTGGTCACAGCACTCACTCGCAACTGGCTGCATGTTACGAGCAACAATCTTCAATTGAGTATGAGTGCTGAGAGCCGGCGCGGGTAGTGCCTGCCAGTGAATCGTCAATCGAGCGAGGCAAGAAGCAAGTCTGCATAGGCGGCAGGGACCAAGCGGGGTCTAGACGCACTGCCGTCGCCGCAGATAGAGGACGCCGTCCTGACTGAGGCCCCTCTGCAAGCTATAGAGTTAGCTGCAGTCCCATGCTGGAGGTTTTTGAAATAATGGGTAGACCGGGCACACTCACCGCAATGCCGATGGCGACCGTCGCAACGGCGGCATCTGCACACACGACGCTGCGCTGCCGTGCTCGCGCCGCTGAGCACTGAGGCTCACTCACTGACTCACTAGCTCACTCACTCCATGAGTCACACTCACCGCGTTGCCGATGGCGACCGTCGCGACCGGCACGCCGCGCGGCATCTGCACAATGCTGTGCAGCGAGTCCACGCCGCTGAGCGTGGACGTCTTGACGGGCACGCCGATCACGGGCAGCGGCGTCATGGCGGCGCACATGCCCGGCAGGTGCGCGGCGCCGCCGGCGCCGGCGATGATGACGCGCAGACCGCGCGCCGCCGCCGTCTGCAATGATGCGACGCAGCATCGCGGCAGCGCGTGCGAGGTTGAGAGCCGCACTTGTGGTGGGGGGGGGGGGGGGCAAAGTGAGTGCGCTTGCGACGTCGCGCGACGTCGATCTCCATGGCCGTCACAATGCTCATGGCGGTGAGTGTTGTGCCGCTACAACAGGTGCCGGGCAGCGATGAGCGCAGCGCACCCGCCGCCACCGTCTGCGATGATGCGGCGCAGCAGCGACGCGGCAGCGCGCGCGAGGTTGAGAGGCGCGCGTGTGGTTGGGAGGGTGGGGGTGAAAGTGAGTGCGCTTGCGACATCGCTCGCTGAGACCGTTGCCATGCTTACCCAGGCCTCATGTGCGTTGGTGAGGGTTAGGGTTGCCCCTTGCTTAACCCCAGGGCCTGGTGCCGTACGTGCAAGGTGGCGTTGCGAGCTTGGCGACTATCTGCAAGTTGTCGGCAGCGCATGCGTTTACCCCACGCACTGTGCTTCGATTCACTATGAGGGCAGACTAGGCGGTGTGCAGCTGCCCCAGGTGCTCTCCTCCGCAATCCACCGCGACGGCACGTGGCGACAGAGGCGCGTCACCATACGTACTGCTGTTCCGCAGCTGCCCCGCGCGCGTACTATCCGCCCAATCGGACGCGGCGCGTGAACGGAGAGGCGGGCTCGCTTCGCAGCGCGCGCTTCGCGGCCTCCGCCTCAGCGCTAAGTACCTGGGAATAGGTGCCGAGCCGCGCTCACATAGGAGAGTCACACGGTGCGTAGCGTGCAGCGGCTCCACGTGCTCTCCACAAGGCATCTCAGTGGTACACGGCAACAGTGGTGCGTCGCGGCATGACGCACGACAGTCCTCTGCGCTCGGTACCTGGGAGTAGGTGACGAGGAGCGTGCGCGTGCGGCGCTGCTTCGAGAGATGTCCACATTCGAGAAACCTGTGGGGAGAAACCTGTGGGCACGTTAAGATGGCCGTGCTGGCACGTGTGGCCATCCCATGAACTCCTTCGCGGGGGCGGCTCACTCGGTGCGCAGCGCGCAGCTGCTGCATCGCGACAGTGCATGGCGACAGCGTTGCATCACAGCATGAGACGTTCAAGTCCAGCGTGTCCTTGAAGTCCTCTGCACTTGGGTACCTGGGAGTAGGTGACGAGCCGCGCGGGCGTGCGGTGCGCGCTGACGATGGTGAGCTCGTACGGCACGCCGAACCGCTCCAGCGCGTCCGCCGCGGCCTTCATCGTAGGCAGGTCAGAGTCGCTGCGCAAGAAGCGAGGGGCACCGGGGGGGGGAATGCGAGTGAGCGGACAATACAAGGGGGAGGATAGAGGGGGGGGGGGCGGCGGGGGGTGTGTGTGTGGCAAGTGACACAAAGATCACAATTAGCTCGTATGGCACGCCGAAGCACTCCAGCGCGTCCGCCGCAGCCTTCATCGTCGGCAGGTCGGAGTCGCTGCGCGAGGAGCAAAGGGCGGGGAATGTGGGGGGCATTGCTCGGAGATGAGCTTGGAAATTACCTTGCGTCGAAGTGTTTTGTGTGGGCAAGGATGCACGTAATTGGATGTCGGGCGTTCACACAAGGGGGGGGGGGGGCGTTTAGACATGGGGGGATGTTGAGACATAAGCTCACAATCAGGTTGTGTTGAAGTGTTCCGTGCTGGCGAGGGTGTGCATCATCGCATGCCGGCTCGGAGGCGGCAGCGGCGCCGTTGACCGGTGGGAACAGGGCCTGAGGGGGAACGGAGCGAGGGCTAGAGGGGGGGGCAGCGGCGCTCCACACAGAGCTGGCGCATGTTCAGCGCACGCTCACAGAGCGTGTGTGCTGTCATTTGCTTCAGTATGCACGTCTTGCCCTCTCTCAGGAGCAGGACGCGTGCGGCTTGCGCCGTGCCAGCTGTGAGGGTTAGGGTTAAAGCACCACGGGTTGGTCAAGTGTTAGGGTTAGGGTTAGGGCTGCGACGCCCAGCAGCGTGCAGTTCTCAAACCCTACGTGCTCCCCGAGCCCTAGTTCAACACGACACAGACATGCCCTCCGTCGTGTCGTCACAGAATGGTCATAGCAATTGTCACAGCGGACGCGCTGTGTCCTGGCGCCCATAGCACGCGATGCTCGCAAGCATCGCGTGACGACGCATGCCGCAGTCCAGATGAGGGTTAGGGTTAGGACATCAGTCAAGAATGATCGTTGAACACGAAACACGCAGCAGACACTGGATATGCTCGCGAGGCAGGCCCCTGTGCATTGTGAGGAGCACCTTGACGGACTCACGTTGAAGTTATTGTGTACAAGGGCGCTCTCTGGCATGGGAGCGGATGCGAACTGCCTATCAAGGGCGGCGTGGTACACATACATACTGTATGCGGCAGCTACTGTCATTGCGCATGTACTGACATGCGAGCGGCTCATAGCGCTGACCTTCCCATGATGATGCCCACCAGCGCCGTGGAGTGCTGCTGCGGCGCGCCGTCCTGCAGCAGGCCGTACGGCGCAACGCGCGCGCGTAGTTCCTCCATCGTGTCCGCGCAGAACGTAATGTGCGCCATCTGCGGGGCATCACGAAAAGCGAGTGGCATGCATCACATCGCTCTTCCATTTCGTGTTGTGAAGATGCGGGACATGCCGGCTTTTTGAGAGGCTATGCCGTGTCCGCGCGGGACGTGAAATGCGCCATCTGCGGCAGCGGCACCAAAGCGATGTGTCACGCGGTGAGCACGTCGCGATGGCGTTGCGCATGGCGCGCCAGTTGTGTGAACAGTGGAACAGAGCGAGTGTCAGGCACGCCGCCTGCTGACACACTAGCTGCGAAAGCAGAACCAGAACCTCCGCCATGTTTGCGCAGAACGAGATGTGCGCCATCTGCGGAGCGGCACGCGCTTCACCCTCATGCATTGCTTTCTCTTCCGACAGAGTGTAAAGTAGCGACGAGCACCGCGCATGCGTCGCGGACTCACCTTGCGGCCCTTGCGCGCCTCCGCCTTGCCGTACCAGTGGAGCGCCGCGCCGGGGATCGCCAGCGCCTTGCTCATGAGCGCCTTGGTCTCCGCCATGTCGCCGTTGCCGAGGACGTTGAGCATCATGCTGCGGGGGCGAACGGCGCGGCGGCAAGCGGCGGCGGCGGCGCGTGCGGAGGTGAAGTTTGTGAGCGGCTGGGCGTTCAGAGAGCACGCATGCAGCTGCGAGGCGCGCAGCTGCGCAGCAGCAGCATATGCAGCGGCGCGGCAGCAGCGAACGCAGCGGTGCGGCAGCGGCGCAGAGCAGCGCGTGCCGCGCGCACGACGCGACGCGGCTCATCGTGGCCCCGTGCGACGCGCGCACGATTACGGGAGCAGGCGCTTACGCCTCGGACGCCCGAGCCAACCGCGAGGAGCCAGCGTGCCAGCAGGCTGAACAGAGCCTGGTTGGCAGCGCCGCCTCCGCCGGAGGAGACTCGAGCATCCGAGGCGCCGTGGATAGCGTCCTGTAGCGTGACGGGGCAAGTGTCCATTGTTTGCTGCATGCGCGCCACAGCGGCTTCAATGCTAGTTTGGCGCGCACCCCACTCGTCGCTCGCCTTCGCCCCCTCCGCTCGCGCTGCTGCCGCCTCGGTGAGCGCGCTGCGGCAAATGGCGCTCGAGTTTGCGATGCGACGGTGTCAATAGGAGGCCCTCAGGCGCGGCGGGAGGCGCCCCGAGGCACGGCCACCCACGGCCGCAGACTTCAATGCGGCATCCAACAGCCAGCGTAACTTATACTTTCTTGTGGTCAAGACCTTCCATGAGCTCGCTGGCTGCACGAGCATTGCTACATGCGTGGCGGACCAGAGGGCGGCGGACGTGGCCAACAAGCTCCACAGGCCCGTAGACACCGTCGCAACCTTGAGCGCCAACTGCCACAGCGCCCTCATCGAGGCGGCAGCAGCGCGAGCGGAGGGGGCGAAGGCGAGCGACAAGTGGGGTGCGCGCCCAACGAGTAGCGCTGAAACCGCTGTGCCCCCCCTGCAAGCGCGCGCCGCGATACTATGACGCGCTCTCCGCAGTGGTGCGCGAGCAGGTGGTGTGCGTGTCAGCACCGATCGACGCTCATACCTATGTACCACGCGCCCGCGCGCAGCCTCGTGCCGCCGAGCGGCAGCCGAGGATCGCGCGCAGCTGCATACACGTCACAGCCCGTCGCGACAGCTCAATACACACCTCTACATACATGCATATATACACACATGCGTACCTCGCGCCCACGCGCAGCCGCGTGCCGCCGAGCGGCAGCCCTAGGATCGCGCGCAGGTGGTTCTCAAACTGGTCGCACTCGCAGGCCTCGTACGTGTAGTGCCCCGTGTTGTGGGGGCGCGGCGCGACCTCGTTGAGGAGGACGTCCCCCTCGGGCGTGAGGAACATCTCTACGCCGAAGATGCCCGCACCCCAGAGCGACGCGACGGCCTGCGGGGGGGGGAGGGGGGGGGGGGGACAAGGAGGAAGTGGGGGGGGGGAAGGGGGGGCCGGGGGCAGAAAAAGAGGGGGTGGGAGGGTGTTAGCGATTTATTCATGCTGGACGGTAAGTGGTGACCAGCTCTGCGGTGTTGTGGCACACGCATGAGCCCCGGGTGGAAGCGCTAGACGCGCATGCACTGAGGCATAGCCCCCCTCGGGCGTGATGAACATCTCCACGCCAAAGATGCCCGCGCCCCAGAGCGAGGCGACGGCCTATGGGGGGGAGGGGGGGGGGGGGGGGTATCAGTAAGTGCCCGATGGTCCGCTCCTCTGCGTCGTGGCACAGGCGTGCGCTAGCAGTGCTTGGGGAAGCATATCGAGGGACAAATGGAACTGTCACCAACCACTTGAGTGCACACATACGCTCAAACTTGAAGCATGAAGATTTACACGGCAGGACAGTTAGGTCACTGGCCCGGCGCCACACCCCATCTTCGTGAACTATTGAGATGCCAAATTGAGAAGAGATAAGCTTGCAACAAGGGAGATGTAGTGCAACGAGCGTCAGAAAACACTGGTGATCTTTCCTGAGGCACACTCGGTGAGATCCGCGGACTGCCGACTGCCACTCAGCGACGAGGAAGGAAACCTTACACAGAAGGAGTGTTTTAATACACTTGTAGACAGGGTAGATGCACTTGTACACAGGGTAGAAAGGCATACATGTGCTCCATGGAGTATACCTGAAGTACACATACATACCTTGGAGGCGAGGGCGCTGGCCTGCTCTGTGAGCGCGGCGCCCACGTCCGCATACGAGTACACTTTACGAGAGCGGACAATTCATACATACTTGAAGCAGGAAAGAAAATAGATCACCACCTTGGAGGCGAGCGCGCTGGCCTGCTCTGCAAGCGCGGCGCCCACATCTGCGGGCGCGAGCGTCGTGTGGCAGATGCTGTCCAGCTGCACGGCGTCGACCAGGGGGTACGCCGCCGTCTCGCCGCCGTCGCTGCGCACCACCTGCGGCAAGGGATTGTGACGCAGCGCGGTCATGAAAAGCAGGAAATTTGAATCGGCGTTCACACGCTGCAGGCGTGTGCGTAGCGCATGCTGCAATGTCGCGGGGGGGCACACGCACGGGGTTACGCCGTAGTCGCTGCGCACCACCTGCGGGGGGGCGGTCATCAAAGGCGGACAGCTTTGACTGAGCACTGTTGATCGGTCGTCGTCAACATGCTGTCGAGCTGCACAGCGTCGACCAGGGGGTACGCCGCCGTCTCGCCGCCGTCGCTGCGCACCTCCTGCGGGCGCGGTCATCGCAGGCGCGCAGCTTTGACTGACCGAGATGCTAGCGCCGCGTGCCCCATGCCAGATTGGACACTTCTGAATGCTGAGCACTGTGACCTGGCACTCTGATCGATCGCCGTCCACATGCTGCGGGCGCGTGCATAGCGGTCGCTGCACAGACCAGGGGGTACGCCGCCGTCTCGCCGCCGTCGCTGCGCACGACCTGGGGGTGGGCAGTTTTGCGGGGGTTCCAGCGCGTTGCAATCAGCAACTGCGAGCAGTTTCAATGTAGCATCTTTGCACATTGCGGGCATATGGGTAACCCTCACCTAACCTACCCCTACATGATTCTGACCTCGTCCCTGCCGTCGCACCATGAAGGCGCCTCTACAGTGAACGGCAATCGCTTCCCCGCACGCCTGTTTTTGAACCAAACCCTCGTCTCAACTCAAATCCCAACCTGGGTCGGCTTTACCATTAACTTTGTTGTGGTGTCTCACCATGACGTCAACCCTGTTGGTGAACGTCCTGATCTGAATTTTAAACCTACCCTGACCGTACACCACACCCTCCCTCAGACCTGACCTCATGTCATTCTGCACCTCACACCATGATGGGGATCTCCGTGGTGTGAAGGGCGCCCACTTCTCTGCAAACAGGTCCTGACACATACCCCAACCCTAATTTTGACCCGTACGTTCAACCGTAAAGCAACCCTACATTGGCTCTGTCTCGCCATCTCACCATGATGGCAACCTCCTTGGTGAACATGCTGATACGTACCCCAAGCCCTAACCTCAAACCCTAGCTTCACCCCCACCCCCGGCCAAACCCCACAAATCTCTTGACCCTGCCCCGCCACCGCACCGTGATGGCAGCCTCCTTGGTGAAGGGCCCCCACTCCTCAGCGCACAGGTCCCTGCTGCATGCCCCTACCCTGACCACAACCCTAACTTCAATCCCAATCCCGGCCAAACCCTATATACCCCTGACTTTGTCTCGCCGCCTCACCATGATGGCAACCTCCTTGGTGAAGGGCACCCACTTCTCGGCGTACAGGTCCTTGCCACCGAGCTTCGCGAACGCCTCGGACACCCCTGCCGCGTCCTTAACGACGGCGTTGCCCTGTGGAGCATCCGCGCAGCAGGGGGAGCGGCCGGGCAGGTGTTTGGGTCAGTGTTGACTGAACTCATATTTCCAGTATGCGGCTGCCAAACACCGCACGGCATTTGCGAGTCAGAAAGTGGGGTTAGGGTAGGGGTAAGGTTAGGGCTAGAGTTAGGGCCTCGGACACCCCTGCCGCGTCCTTCGCGACGGCGCTGCGCTGCGGAGCGCCCGTGCCGCACCGGGGAGGAGCGGCGGGGGGGTTCGTAGCGGGTCATGCCGTGCCACAGGGCTGAGCGCTGAGCACATCGGCACGTCACCTGTGAAGTTGGAACGATCTACGCTACTGCACCAGCGAACAGCAGCCGAACACCGCATTGCAATTGTGAGTCAGACAGCAGAGTTAGCGTCGTTGTGTCAAACGCACGAATCAGCGTTGTTGTGCCCAACGCATCAGTCAACGTTGTTGTTCTTCGCCCCGCACATACTGTACGGATGATGGATGCAAGCAGAGGCGCTCTTCTGTCACGGTGCAGGTTCTGTGTCTGCAGCACCGCCCGATGCCCGCACGCCTCCCTCCGCTCATTGCGCACAGTGGACGAATGCCGACTGGCTACTGAAAAGGACAGCACATGCGCACGCCACTCTTCATCATAAGAACATCACATTGGCACCGTCGCCCTATATCATACACTTCTCCGTGAAGTGTATCTTGTCACCATGTATCATACTGTGAAGTCAACTTCTCCTTGAAGTGTGACCTTGGAGTGCATATTGAGATGTATCGCGTGCGCCTGACCGGTCCATCGTACGCCAGCTTCTTGGCCTTGAGAATGAGCACGAATGCCGATTCGTTGCTGAAAATGACATCTCATGCGCACAGTCACCCTATATTATGAGGACGTCATAGGCGTTATGTCGCCCTACATGACACTCTCCTCCTTGAAGGGTATCTTGTCACCTTATATCATACTTTGAAGTAAACTTCTCCTTGAAGTGTATCTTGAAGTGCATCACGTGCGCCTCACCCGTCCGTCATACGCCAGCTTCTTGGCCTTGAGCATGATGATCGCGTGCATACATCACCCTATATCATAAGGACATTACATGCGTATGTCGCCCTAAACCATGTACAATTCTGCGAGGTATACGTCTCACCCTTCCGTCGTACGCCAGCTTCTTGGCTTTGAGCATTAGCGGGTAGCCCCACCGCTCCCCCGCCTTTGCCACGTCCTGCTCCGTCGGCGTGTCCATGAAGTCGCCGACCGCAATGCCGCTCTGCAAGCGCACGCGAATTGCGACACCAACAACATTGAGAGTCTCGTTCCACATGGAGTTGACATTTCAACATGTGTTGAAATTCCTGCGCACATGTTGTAATTTCTGCGTTGGTCCAATCAGACCAATTATATCGTTTTTGGGCGAGCACATTGCGAGGCACGTCTCAGCTGCTGCCTGCAGTACCAGTTCTCACGCGCTTGGTGTTTCGTGAATGAAGGCTCCCAAAGGGAGGCCGGGTGTCCGGTGTGTTCCCAACATGCGCATCGTATACAGGAAGACAATCTTGAATCATGCTGCGCGCGCCACTCCAAATACGAGTTCGATGTGGTGCATTACATGAAGGCGAGTGCAAGCGGCGACTTGAGGTTCAAGTTAAAATTGAAGTTGAAGTTGTAAATACTCGTGAGCGAAGGGCCAGCTGTCATGCAGAGGTTCTGTGATCTCAGGCATTTGGCAAACACTTCTCAAAGCAGAGGAACAGACACAATTTTTCGAGCATTCTGCTGCTGCCGAATGTCAATGTTTCATATCGTGCAATCATGTACACTAGACAACACTGGTGAGACATGGATGTGTGCTGTTGGAATATGTACTCCACTCCACATGTAGCAGAACTGGAGTGAAAGTCTGAGGAGGTGGGAGTAGCGTGTCATGTGTTTCTGCATTTGCGTACGCGCCTCGACCATGTGCTGCTTCTGCAGGTACTCATCCTTTATGGTGCGCACTGTGTGGCTGCTCTGCTGCACGCACACGCGACGTCCCTCTTTACTGTCAATGTACACCTCGGCCATGTGCTGCTTCTGCAGGTACTCATCCTGTATGGTGCGCACAGTGTGGCTGCTCTGCTGCACGCACACGCGACGTCCCTCTGTACTGTCAATGTACACTTCACCTCATCGCGGTGAATTCATTATTTGTGATGATCATACGCGCGCGTGCACGCGCCTCGACCATCTGCTGCTTCTGCACTTACTTGTCCTGTATCGTGCGCACGGTGCGGCTGCTGGGCTCCACGCTACATACCCTCTGTCGGCAGATCAGCTTGCAAATATACCTGAAGCATCTGCATTATTCGATGTCACCACGATTGCTCGCCTCGACCATGTGCTGTTTCTGAAGGTACTTGTCCTGAATCGTGCGCACGGTGCGGCTGCTGGGCTCCACGCGCACGCCACGTCCCTCCAGCTCCTCCAGTATCTCGCAGTTCACGTGCTCGATCTCCATGGTGAGGATGTCGCACAGCGACGCCAGCTCGCTGAGCGATGGTGCGTGCGCAGCGCAGCAGCGAGCAGCAGAATTAGGCACATAGGGGGGGGGTGTAGGCAGGATGGGAGCAAGCATAAAATTCAGCTCCATATAATTATGCTGCAGCACAAGATTGGTTACGCACAACAGGACGTGTCTGAGGACAACGCACAGTGACGCTAGCTTGCTGAGCGGTGTTGCTTAGCGTGGCAGCAAGCAGCGGCATCAGGCGCGTCTGGGGGTATGTGCGCATCGCAGAAGGCGCGTGCAGTTGCGCGCCGCGCTGCTGAAGCCCACCTGACACCTCGCGCTCGGCAAGCCTACTTCTACATTGACTTGAGTTGAAGATGCAGTAATGATGGATTTGAAGTTACAACAATACCGGTGCACCGCTTCAAGCCCATTCACGGGCTCGTGCTTGACGAAGCCTACATGGATGTTGTCAGAAACAAGTAGTAGCCAGATGAGAAAAACTACAGCAGATTCGTGCATGGGTGTGCTAAATGTGCAAAACCTACCAGGAAAGGAATTTTCGTCCTCGTAACAATGGACACAGGAAAACAAAGCCTGCTGTAGACGTGAATAGCACCATATGTATGAGCCTGAAAATGCGAGCTCAACAAGATTGTGACTGAAGTCTGCTAGAGCGGATGTGCACTGCTGTAAGCGCTAGCCTCGAGCACTCGGATGTGACAGTACCCACAATGGCTGGCACTGCTCCTCTGACAGTTTCCAACGAGATCTACAGACTCTATCAAGAAGCTCGCTTTGTGCTGCAGCACATACCATACAGCACCTGCAGGAACCTGAGTCACCGTGTGAGATCAGGGTACCGACATGCCGATGCTGAGTTTTGAAATAAATATGACTGCGTATTACTTGTTGACCCCAGCAAGGTGACGAAGCATGACTACGGCAGCAGCATGAGCCTATGAAAGCTGACTTTCCTGTACTGTGTGCTTTATGTATAGCCTGGTACAAGAGGGTCAGAGCAGAGCTGCAACGAGGCAGACTGAGATGGACGAGACATTACTAAGAGCCACGTGACCTTGAGCAGAACTGTGCACCAGCACAACTGTCGAGCAAATTTGATGCACTACTAGTGGATAAGTCACTGCACAGATGTCTTTCATGCCAAGAAGCATCTGTGTGGGTGCCACCTGAATCGATAACTCATGCGATGTGTCATACACACTACCGTAGAATAGCAATTATCGAACACCATTGATCATATGCAAATATTACTATTTGTTCCTTGGACGCACTTGATTTTTTCTGGGTCCCGGAAGCTGCCCTCTACAGCCAGCTCAGCCACCTGCCCCGCTGGCGATGCCTTGCCCTCGGGATCCAGTGGTATTAGCTTGACGCCGAGCCTGTGGGCGGCTTCCGCCATCATCCGGCCCAGCTGGCCCCCTCCCAGGACGCCCACAACACGCTCGTCCATGGTCCTATGCACTGGGTCAGCCTGGCCCCCGGTGTGCACCAATGTCAACTTCACCTGTGAAGTTTCGATTTTTTGAGATTGAGATCCTCCAGCTCATGATCAGCACACACAGGAGCCAAGGCCCGAACTCGGCTAGACCATTGCAGCATTGTAGACGCAGACGTAGCGAGCACAGTTCATGAGGTATGAATACCTTGATGCTTCGGTGGCACGAGCACAGGTGGCACGGTGACATCATCAAGACAGTTGAAGTTGATGTTGATGGGCAGGTGGCTCAGCGCACACGTCGCCGTATGCATACAAACTCATTTGTCAAATCAAATTCAGGATTGACAGACACGGCAATACAGCACATCCGACACCCATGCGGACAGTTGTTTTGGTGGATACTATGACATCTCGCAATATGCTGTTAATTATCCGTTTTGACACTTTGTCAAGTGTGCTTAATCGTGCCACCGGAGGCGAGGCACTGCAGTACTGCTGCGCAGTGTGGGCTGCGACCCTACACCTGGATGCGAACAAAGGACAAAAGGAGTCTGCTGACATTCATTTTAAATAACTCTGATGACCAGGGAGCTGGTCGTAAGTGCAGCATGTGCTGCTGACGCGTGCGCGCCAATTTGCGAGGCGCCTCACACCAACGCGCCCTCATACTCAATGCGTACACGCCAATCTGGGAGGCGCCTGCGATTCCCACTGGGCGCTGCCAATGGCAGCCCATCGCCTGCGATGGCGCAGCGCGTCTCCCTTCACCGCCATTTACGACCAGCGCCCCCCCCGCCTCCCCCCCACCCCTAGTCGGGCCCCATCTTAAAAATGCGGCGAACCGTATTGCCCCTCGATGTAGCGGCATTGCGCTGCTGCCCACTGATGCGAATTTTGCAGTCGACGTTTCAGATATCGTGCAGCAATCATCTTGCGGCGCCGCCGTCACCGCAAAATGCGCAGTGGACGAGTCAGACATTGCGCAGCAATGATCGCACGGCGCCGCCATCACCGGAAGAAGGGGTTGATCTGCTCCGCCTGCGGGTTGTCGTCGAACGTCGCCAGGGGGACGTACTCCTCGCCGCCGCCCATGACCTCGTCGCGGCGGAAGAGGACGTACGGCTCGTTCGGTCCTGACTTCATGACGGCGCCCTGCGCGGCGCGCACGGCAGACGCATGTTGAAGTGCAGCATGTATTTATGAATAAACTCAATAAATAAATTTTAGTGCATGGTTCAAGTTCAAGGTGAATGTTAAAGTTGAGTTGCTGCCTCTGCAGCGTCATGAGACGCCTGCGCAGCATCACCAGCCGGGGTGAGGCCTGGCGAGCGGTGGGGATTTGTCACCATGCAACAGAGTGGACCCATCCGCATGAGGGTGTGCACGGGCACGGCGCAAACAGCGTACTTCACAGTAAACTTCAAAGCCAGGTACGGTCATGGGGTCACCGTCACTGCCGTCAGTCTGATTACCAGTGGAGGGTACCGTCATGTCGCTATTTAAGCCGGCGGGCACGTAATTGAGACGATACTTGGCCCCAGAACTATTTAAGCCTGGGTAATACATTTGCTGGATTCAACTTAAGCCGACCCCCCCTGTTGCTGGTGAGGCATGTAGCTGCTTGCACTGCACGCTGAGCTGTAAGTTGCTGTTATTGCACTGCACGAGTGGCAGAGGGCGCCCTCTTGAAGATTATATGTGATGCAGCACTGCCATCCAACTCTGCGGCCCTTCTGCTTCAGCTTCACCAAGCTCACGCAAAACTTCACGCGAAAGCTCAACAACAACTTGAACTAAAAAGAAAACGCCGCGGGTGCCCCCAGCGAATTCGCGAAACAGCAATCGTATGGGGCCTGTTGTGTGGTGTTGAATGGTGTCTGATACAGGCGGGCCTAGTTTAAGCCTGGGGATACAAAGGCTTGTTCAATTAGCTTGTCCAAGTTATACAAACGCCTGTTTTAATTAGGTGCCGCGCCGGCTTAAATAGCGACATGACGGTACAGGCTGGTGCCGCCGCGCTGCACGCCCCCCCCCCTCCCCCCCCCACCCACCCAAGGCTCACCTTGATGGGGAACATGGCAGCGCTCGCGGGGTACACGAGCCTGAAGTGGAAGGCGTCCTGGAAGGACGCCGCAAATTCGAGCCTGCGCACAAGGGAGGGGGGGGGGGGGGGAGAGCAGCGGTAGTGTCATTGATGTCACTAGTCTACCCGTTCGTACGCATGTACGATCGGTGGTGTGGGACTGTGCAGCATGATCAGAGTAAACACTGCATCTCAGGCTGGCCGCAGCAATAGCGTTGTGCCTCTGCCCCTGAACCTGTCCCCTCTCCTACGCAATTCTTGAACAAGACCTACACCACCTCAGCCGGCGGTCGGCGCCGATCGGATGCGAGCGCCGACGCACCCTGGTCCGGGGACAACGCGCTGCTGCTGCCAACGGCAGGGTCTGGCGAGCACATTTGCGCTGGCAAGGCGACCAGTTCGTGTGGTCATCCGCGCATGTGCACATGAGCGGCAAGTGGCGCACGCTGAAGCGGTGAACCAGCATTGAACTTTACAGACGCGAAGCAACGCTAGCTCCACGATTCAACTGCTGCATACTGCCACAAATTGGGAGAATCGTGCAATTGAGTGCGAAACGCGCAGGGCGGCCGGCTAGCAGCACGTCGGAGACAACCGGGGGCCAGTCGCATTCCGCCATGAGCTCCGAGATCAGCCGGACGACGAGCGCGAGCGCGCGCGCGCACGGCGCGTTCGCACTCCACGGCGCCAACACCGCCGCGTCGACGCGCGCACGCGCGCGCTCACCTGTCGCCCCTCCCGCGCACGCTCATGATGCCGCCGCTGCTGGGGCGGTCCTTGAGGTTGGGGTTGACGAGGACGATCGGGCGGCCCCCCGCGGCACGCGCCATCTCGCTGAGCGACTCGTGGATGCTCGCGCCGACGATGCTCTGCGGCGCGATGATCTGGGGGCGAGCGTGAGCAGCGAGCAGCGGCAATGGCGGCGGCGGCAGAGGAGGAGGCTAGCGTGAGGCTGACGCGCAGGCAGCAGCGGCGGTGGAGGGCGTGGCGACGGTTTGAGAAGCAGTGCTCAGGTGCCGCAGCGCTCAGCGATGCGTGGATGCTCGTGCCGGCGATGCTCTGCGGCGCGATGAACTGAGGGCGAGCACGCGTGAGCGGCGAGCGGGCGCCGGCAGAGGCGGCGGCGGAGGAGGAGGAGGGGGCACCGGCGGGCGTCAGGCAGCAGCGGCGGCGGAGGGCTTGACAAGGGTTCAAGGCGCGGTGATGGTCGTGCGCCCACGTGCCGCAGTGTTCAGCAATGCGTGGATGCTCGCGCCGACGATGCTCTGCGGCGCGATGATCTAGGGGCGCGCGCAAGCAGCGAGCGGCGGCAATGACGGCGGCAGGGGGGGGGCCAGCGGCGGGCGTGAGGGTGACGCGCAGGCAGCAGCAGCGGAGGGCGTGACGAGGCTTCAATGCGCGGTCATGGTCCCGCGCTGAGCGACTCATGATTGCACAGCAGCAGCGGCAGCGGCGGCGGCAGCTGCGGCGGCAGCAGCGGCGGCGGAGGAGGGGGCAGCGGCGGGCGTGAGCCGATGCACGGGCGGCAACGGTTGCAGGGCAGGTCGTAGCGCTCAGCTCGCATGCATAGTGCTCAGCAGCGCGGCCATCAGCCGGCGCAGGCGCGCGGCGGCAGCGGCGGCAAAGGAGGGCATAAGGACGGGCACGAGCTATGGGCGTGCACGCGGACACTGGCTCTGGGGGGATTATGAGAGTTGATGACGCTCTGCAGCTACACGGCGCGTGAGCGTGTGAGGCACGCACGGGGAAAGAGAAAACTCCCATGACGAGCTCCAGCTGTGGACCCGTCAGCGGCGCATGCCACGCCGCAGGCCGCCCAGCTGAGCGGCGGTGTCGTCTCTACGGTGAACAAAATCCAACCACATGCCACTCTGTGTTCTTTTGGAAGCGTTTGCACGCGCGCTAAACACTGATCACGTCGTCGCATCGTGCTCACGCGCATCGGGCTGCTATGCTCAGCAAAGCCGGCAGAGCGCGCGCCGGCCGTGCCACGCTACAGCAGGCAACGGAGCGCGTACACGGCTGGCAGTAATCAGCCGCGCAACCTCACCCCACCAACTCTCCAGGTGTGACGTCCTGACTTGCTGCGCGCTGCCGCATGAAGCACCGGGCTTCAATGGTGTTCCGCCGCAAGCCACTTCGCGTGCTCGCAGCGGTGAGATACGCTCACCTCGATGACGCCGTCCTCCGGGTCGACGAACTCTTGATCACGTCGTCGCATCACGCTCACGCATATGACGTGACGCGCGCCGCGCCGCCGCGCGGTGCCGTCTCTACGGTCAACCAATTTCAGCCACATACCGCGCTGTTCTCTTGTGAGAAGCGTTTTCGCGTGCACTCACCATGATGACGTCATCCTCAGGGTCAACGAACTCGGCGCCGACCTTGCCAAAGTTGACGGACGCGCCGACGTAGCCCTCGCCCCAGTCCATGCGCTCCATGATGGCGCGCGTGCCGCTCAGCGACAGCGGCAGCCCCGTGAAGATGCCGACGCCCATGCTGCCCTGCACGCACACCCTGCGCAGCGGCAAGCGCGCGACAAGCGACATGGTTGCGGACCAGCGCTGCGTGAGTCAGCGCACCCGCTGGGCGTCGAGGTCCCGCGTGCGGAACCGCCGTGGTCTTGGTTTTCGAAATGTGTACATTTCAGACATCGGCACGCAGCGGGCGCATGCTGCCCTGCAAGCAGACCCTGTGCGCGCACCACGCTGACAGGCGCTGTGCGAGTCAGCGTGCACCGGCCTGGCATTGTGGTCATGCGGGACCAGTCTTAGTTTGAGATGTGAAGGATCCCATGTCAGCATTCAGTGAGCCAACAACGCGCGTCGCGATGCGGGACCAGTCTTAGTTTGAGATGTGAAGGATCCCATGTCAGCATTCAGTGAGCCAACAACGCGCGTCGCGGACGCTGAGCAGTCGGCGCACGCGCCCGGCGTCGTCACGGGCGCGCATGCGAGACTCAACGTCGCCCCTTGTGCTAGGGCTTTGCGGCGCCGACGCTCACTCATACCTACATACCCACTGCGGCGCCGCGCGGCCGGCCGAGGACATTGTGTACGCAACCACACGTGCCGTGAACTCGCGCCGCCAGGCGACTCGTGACTCTGAACCTTGACTCGACTCATGACTCACTTGACTCTCTTGCCCTCGTCCGCGAGCCCTGTGGCCAACTCGCGCACCAGCTCCAGCATGGTGCCGACGCGGTAGGTGTCCTGCGCGATAGCGGCAAGGGGTAGGATAGTATGCACGTGAGCGCAGACAGACACATCAGGGGTACCGCAGCGCGCTGCTCCATGACGTACGTAAACGTGCCATCGAGCTTCCGCTTTCAGCAACGCACTTCGCGACTGTCTGTGTTGTTGGGACAGCGCAGTCTTGATGTGCAGCGGGAGGTAGTCACAGGCACTACAAACATTGCTCTCGGAGGTGACTCTACCAGATGCACGATAGTTGTGGAGTAACTTCCATCATGCGAAGCCACGCCTAGAGACAGTGCGGCGGAGTTGGCCCCCTCCGCGACCTACAAAACAGAGAACCCAATCACGCCACCTGCGAAGGCGACGAGTCAAAAGAGGACAAAACCCGCACGCAACGACATAAAATTCTTCCTCATGAAAACTACTTCTTCCAGCACGGTGCTTGCAGTGCACGCTCTGGCACTTTTTCGCGAGGACGGCGGCGACGTGTCATGCGCAAGGCGTATGGCAGCGGGCACGGGGGCCTCGAGCGCACACGGCTCTCCCGCGTCGTGGAAGGCCGCCGTCAGCTGCGGCGTGCACCACCTCTGGGCGTGCTCTGTCGACCGGCGACGGCGGACGAGGCACGGACACCCGATACTTCATTTGCAGTTGAAGTTTCAATTGGTTAAAGTTATACTTCAATGTTGAAGTTGAAGTTCACTTGACGAAATTAGTGCTCGCGCTGCTGGTGCGCGCTGCAGCGCCAGCACGTGTGCCCAGCGCACGCAGCGACGTACCCCCCAAGCAACCACAAGATAGCTGGAGCTCTGCGATCTTTTAATTTGTTTCCATAGATACAGTGCCATGTACTTCCAGAGTAGTTGAGATGCACAAGGAAGGCCCTCCCTTAATCCTCCGGAGGTAGGGGGCGAGGGACCCATACCCATTGTGTGGAGAAGGCTAGCAACGGGCAAGCTGCGCTCAAAGCGGGTCAGAGACCATCGCTCCCACCTCAGCAAAGGGTTTTAGAACGTGCGTCAAATGCTGCTTTGCGTTGAACATGTGAGCGTTCATAAAACTACGTACACCTTGCGAGCATGGATTCTGCCTTCTTGTGAGACCGAACGTCGGCAAAATCCAACAACGCGCAATGACGCGTTAAAACGCGCTGCGAACGCACTCGAGTGCGTTAATGCGCATTTCTGCCACAAGCTCGCGTGCACCTTGCCACATGTTTGTGCGTGAAAGAGAGCCATGACGCGTTCAAACGCGTTATAATTAGTTTTCCGAAAAAAACGCACTACAATGCGTTTTGCCCGTGTTGAGGTTTCAATGCTGCTTGAGGTCAAAAACGCACTTTAACGCGTTATATTTCTGACAGTGGAGCGTGCCACAAATGCGCTATAATGCGTTTTGCCGTCGTGTGGAGAACGCACTATAGCGCGCTATAACGCACTGAAACGCGCGTTGTGTGGAGAATGCGCTATAGCGCGATACGCACGTACGCATACCCGCTCGCAAAAACCAGCACGCCCAGATGCATCGGAAGTGTGGAGAATCGCGCGCGCGCCGAAATACCTAAGAAGGCTCGCGCCCTGAAGGGTCCCTCGCCTATAACGTGCACTTAATGTAGTAGTAGCTCTCAAGTACCACGCGTCATGCAACAGCACTCACAATCTCGAAATTGAGCTCCGGCACGGTGCAGCGCACCGTCATGCGACGCGGGAACGCATCGTCGTCGATGGCCTTGAACAGCGCAGCGCACGCGCCGCGGTAGATGAACGTGCCACGTATCTCAAAGTAATCATGATACACGTGATGTAATTGTAGCTTTCAAATACCATGAGTCACGAAGCAGCGCTCACCAAATCAAATTTGAGCTCTGGCGCACCGTCATGCGGCGCGAAAAGGAATCATCGTCGATGGCCTTGAACAGCGCCGCGCACGCGCCGCGGTAGATTCAGCACCACATACTCCAAAGTAATTACGATACACATAGGGTGATTGCCACGAGTCCGCAGCAGCACTCACCATCTCAAAATTGAGCTCCGGCACGGTGCAGCGGACCGTCATGCGGCGCGAAAAGGAATCGTCGTCGATGGCCTTGAACAGCGCCGCGCACGCGCCGTGGTAGATGAAGGCGCGCGCCAGGCGGCTGTGCGGCACGTTGTTGAGGCGCAGGTTCTTGGGCAGCCCGCTGTAGCTGCCGACGGGCATGTTGTAGATGGTGGCGGTGGCGGCGGACAGGCCCTGCGTGGGGGGGGGGGGGGGGGGGGGGGTAAAGGATACCGGGTATGTACGTAGATGTGGTGTGTACACCTGTAGACATTCATGTAGATATAGGACAGGCCCTGCATTGCGTCGGGGGGAGGGGGGGGGCGGGGGGCGATAGACTTGTACAGGTATGTATGCAGGGTGTGTGTTGTAGATGGTGGCGGTGGCGGCGGACAGGACCTGCATTGCGCGCGGGGGGGGGCGGGGGGGGGGGGGGGTAGAGTTGTACATGGAGCGTATGCAGGCTGTATGCCTCAGGCATGGCTGGCAGGGAGGGGGGCATGGTGTCAAACTCAATTGACGCACAAGGTGTGTATGCCTTGACATGGTGGGCAGGTGTATACATACATGGTAGATAGGTATCCATGTGCGCGTGTGAGTATGCTCAGGGGGTTGTACGTGCAAATGCATGCGTGCCGCCTGCGGCACACCGCGAGGATGCTCCCGATTCTGCAGAAACATTCTCAACCAGTGAGAGATATGCCTGCTACTGTACACGCTTGAGCTGGCCACATGGGCAGGGCGTGGGACGTCTTAGAAGCTCGCAACCCCCCCCCCTTCCCTCCCTGGCCGCCGCCAGCCACGGTTCACCGGCAGGAGACGACATGCGCGGAATCACCACGAGACACGCCATTGAGCAGCGGAGCGCGCACAGCCCTGCTGAGCGCTGCTGCCACTGACGCGCCCACCTGCCGCCGGCTTATCTTTGTGACCCAGCGCTCGATGCCCTCCGCGGTCGTGCTATACGTACCTTCACGTGTAGGAATTATACCTACCTGTACGCACCTGCCGCTGGCTCATCTCCACGAGGCAGCGCTTGATGCCCTGCACGGTACCTACCCTCATGTGTAAGTGTCAGATCTACGTACCCATCCCCACCTGCCGCCGGCTCATCTCCATGAGGCAGCGCTCGATGCCCTCCGCGCGGTCGTGCTACGCCCATCCTCACGTATAAGTACTGTACATACCTACCCGTACGCACCTGCCGCCGGCTCATCTCCATGAGGCAACGCTTAATGCCCTCCGCGGTCGTCACCTCGCGCGCCCACGGCAGCGCCACGCGCACGTCGCGCTCCTCGTGCGTAACGCGCCCGAAGAACGTGCGCCGCGACACCCGCGCCCTGCGCAGCGGTGGCGGCGGTGGCGGCGGCAGCAGCGGCGGCGGCGAGGAGCGCACGGCGCGCTGTTACGCGGGTCGAGAAGTAGTGCTGCGGCCGAGGCCGCTGCGGGCAGAGGCATGCGAGCAATGCCCGGGCGCCATACAGAGGCACTGCGCGCTGTCATGCTGCGCCCCCCACAGCAGCGCCTCATGCACATGCATGCCAACACAGCGTCGACGCCGTGAAAGCGTGCTCGCCGCTCATGCGCCCGCTGGCTAACGCGCCGCGCCAAGCATTCCGTGACTGTTAAGGCGCCGCGCGTGGCGATCGGAGCGCGCGTCTCCGCTGCTGGTGGACCGCTGCCACTTGCTTAGGGCTAGGGTAAGGGTTAGGGTTAAGCCGCCCCGCTTCGTGTCACGCGCGCCCCGCGCTCGGCGCCGCGTTCCCCCCCCAAAACAAAAAACAAAGTGTACTGCCTGTACAACGGTGGACCCCAAAGACCCGCTGGCCGACGGGGGCGGCATTACCTGATGGTTGGAGGAGCGTCTCCACTCTGCGCCGGCGCGGACGAGCCCCCCCGGGCCGGTATTTGCCGCGGCACACACCTGTTTGTCAGTGCATGCGCGGCTGCCCAGCGCCGTGAGTGTCGCGCCGTTGAGCACGAATGCGCCCCCGCTCCAGCCGTCGGCACGCGACAGTGCGCAGCACACCTGCCGCCCACCTCGACCAAGCACTGAAGCGCAGCGCGCACCTGATCATCATTGCGCAGCCGTCCAGCGCCGTGAGCGCCGTGCCGCTGTGTACGAACGCGGCCCGGCTCCAGCCGCTGGCGCGCGACGGCGCGCAGCACCCCCTCCCACACACACACACACCAATAAACCAATGAAGCACCGATCGCTGCAGTGCACCTTATCGTCAGCGCGCGGCCGTCCAACGCCGTGAGCGTCGCGTTGGCGCACGAATGCACGAACGCGCCACAGCTCCAGCCGTTGGCACGCGACAGCGCGCAGCACACACCCCCACCCCATCAACCACTGAAGCACTGATCAACACAGCAGACACCTTGTCGTCTCCGCGCAGCACCAATCACCACAGCGGCGCACCTTATCGTCAGCGCACGGCCGTCCAGCGCCGTGAGCGTCGCGCTGTCGAGCACAAACGCGCCCTGGCTCCATCCGTTCGCGCGCGCCGCCTCCTCGCCGAGCTCCGTGTAAGCTGCGCGTGCGCGGCGCAGCGCGCGGAGCGGCGTCAGCAGGATGCCTATGCTGTGCAGGTCTGACTGCTGCTTGAAAAGGTATGCTACTTCAAGTTGATGTACATTATGCTTCGGAGGAGGGAGGGGGGGGGGTGCGCGTCTTGCGCGTGAGAGGCGTCCGAGCCTTGAGATTGCGCAGCTGCCTCTCCAGCATGCGCTTCATTGGGGAGAATGCCTGTCGCGCGGTAAGCGTGTGTGTGCCTTCCCCCAGTGGTGCAGTGGGGGAGAACGCGTCGACAGCGTGTGTGTGCAAATTCTAAAGCCGAAGATTGTGCTCCGCACGAGCTCATGCTCGCACGCCTTGTAGATGCGCATGCGTTGCAACTGTGCTGCTGCGACCGTGAGTACGGCTGCAAGACAGAGCCGCACTCAGGATCCGTGCTCTCGCAGACGCAGGGTGTTGGAAAGGCACGCTAGCCGCAGCAGCCAGCTGCAATGCTCCGCGTCTTGTACAATGATAGGAGGGGGAAGTAGATGCGGCTGCTGCGGCGCCACCTCTGTGCTGCCTGCAGGTTCAAATGCTTGCAACTAGCAATGGAGCTGTTGACACCTTCATGACTGTCACCAAACATACGAGCCAGAGCCATGCTATTTAAAATCTTGTGCATCAAAGAAGCATTCCAGAATGTGATGGCAGGCACGTCACGCCACCGGATTTCTAACAGGGCTCGTAGCGTGCAGCCGACAGCTGTGCATGATGAGTGAGGGAAGTTCTGAATTGAGGCTGGCAGATGCATCAACATCAGCAGGTACGTTTCAGCATGTGCTGACGTGGCTCCGAGAGAGCTGCTGTTGCATGCTGACACCGTGTGTACATGTTTTACGCAAGCAGTACTGCTGTACTCACCGAGCACATACGCACTGATATCTTCTGAGTTGTACTGGTTCATGTAGCTTATGATGGTGTTAATGTCCTCCGTGCTGAGCGTCGACTCTTCTGTTGCCAGGACTGCGAGGTCAGCAGTTTCAGGAGATGACGCCACTACATCTGCAGCTGTCGAGGCCGTCTCTTGCTGTGCCATCTGGTGTGCCGAGCTCACGCGTCTCGCATGTTGCTGTAATGCCAGTGGCATTGGCAACATCCAGGCTGACGCTGGGTGAAGGCCTGCAACAGCGATAGCTGCCAGCGCATAGAGCGCGGCATGTCTGCTGTCAAGGCCCATCGTGCCTGGCTTTGAGGCACAGAGCACTAAGGATGTCACTAGTTGAAGCTCGAGTTGAAGCTCGAGTTGAAGCTTCAACTTCATGTAAGTGCCGCATACTGTCGAAACCCTTAGTAATGAAATGCATGCAACTCTCTGTCCACGCAAAGAGTACCATCCGAACACCATTTTATTTGTTGATTATTCAGGAGCACTTAAATTTGTCGGCTGAAGAGGCCGCACATCCGCTTCTGCTCTGTCGCATGTTGAAGTTGATATGCTCTGTGCAAGTGAAGGGGGGCGCCACATGACCATGATCCGACTTTGTGAAGATTCCACATGGCTCTTTCAAGCATGCTCAGCTACTAGTCGTCCGTACTTTATTCATCGTAGGATGTGGATTCACGAGAGCGGATTCCGCATGTTGGCAAGGTGGTTTAAGCACAGAACAACATTCATCACGGCCTGCATGCTGGCAATAAGCGGTGCGGACACGAAGACGGTTGAATCAGAGCAAGCTGCTGGAGGGAGAAGAAGGTTAAAGAGGTCAAACTTCAAGTTCACTTCCGAGCAGCCAGCTTCTGCTAGCATGCGGGTCTGCTATGGCCTCAAATACAGCCGCCGGCACACGTGGACTACATAGATGGGGTCTACACGCAGGGGCGCTACAATCAGTGGGCGTGTGATGTTTGCGTGCAAAGGCATCATGCACGATGCGGGCGGCGCGGGCGTGTGTGCGATGCACACGCCGTCGGGGACGAATATCGGAGTAGGCCGTCACCAGCAGACGGCTGATGTTTCGTAGCTAGCTGCGCGCTGTAAATGTCTCGTAATTGGGGGTGAGGGGGGGGGGGGGGGGGGAGGGGGCACACGTATGCACCGCCGCGCGCCGCACGGCACGCTAAACATGCAAGGAAGCTAGGAAGGAAGGGGAATCAGCAGCTGCTGGCTCCGTAACGCGCTGCCGCCGGCGCTGCACACAGTGTTGCGCCGCCTCCACCGCGCTCGGTGGCAGAAGGCGCGGGGGGCAGCTACTGACAGCAACAACTAGTACAACCTGAGCGAAGAGGCGTGCTGCGGCTGCAGCTCCGGCGGTGGTTGTTGCGACGCCTCATGGTGCGACTCTATGCGCCGCAGCGGCGACATTAGACGTTGTTGCGGCGGCGGCGCCGCTGCCGCCGCCGCCGGCAGCCACTGCTGCTGCGACTGCCGCTGCGCCGCCAGCAGCGGCGGTGCCTCCACGTCCGCCACCGTGACGTCTTCGTCATCGTCCAGGGGCAGCACTTTGAGCGACCCCTCGTGCCGGGTCTGCGGCTGCTGCTGCTGCCGCTGCTGCTGCTGCTGCTGCTGCCGCTGCTGCTGCCGCTGTTCCACAGAAGCATCTGCGTCTTCGCTCGCCGTGCTGATGAAGTCAACAGCAATGACGCCCCCGCTGGCGTCCGGCGGCAGCACCTGGCGAGCTGTGTGTACGTCGGCGGCAGACGCGGCACTGGCGCCGCCGCCGCCGCCAACGCCGCCGCCACTGCCGCTGCTGCAGCCAACAGGTGCAGCTGTGCTGCGCTGCACGTCGTCGGAGTCGCTGCTGCACGATATGCGCGCCTGCCCCTGGCGGACACTTCTGAACGTCGCCACAGGGCTCCTGGCAGCTGGGCATCAGGGGGGCGGGACGTGACAAGGTGGAGGAGTCAGAGGCGCGGACAGCAGTGAGGTTTGCGTTGTGTGACGGCGATGTGATCTCGCGGAAGTCGGATGCGCACGCGAGGACCTCAGCGCATGTCGCCGCCACAGACACGTGCGAATCAGCAGAGCGGCGGCGACGTGCCCGCACGCGCTGCTGCACTGCTCGAGGCAACCGTGGGCGACGCTGCGCAGCGCGCCGTCGGCGCTGCGCAGCGCGCCGCCGGCGCTGCGCAGCGCCGCCCCCGCCGGCGCCCGCAAGAGCGTTGCGCGCACGCGTGCGCCCGTACTACTACGCAGTGCGGGCGCGCGGCGGACACTCACTGGTCGGCCCGCATGCGCAGCTGCTGCTGTAGCCGCTGCTAAACGCGCTGCTGTGCTCGGCAGACTGCGGCAGGCTCATGCGCTCGGCCCGCACGGGGCGCGCCGCCGGCGACCCCAGCAGCGGCGAGTTCTGCGCCGTCAGCGCGCCGCCGCCGCCGCCGCCGCTGCCGGTGACGCTGCGGCGGTCTTGGTACCGCGCGGCGCCGCCGCCGGTGGTGGCGGCGAGGGCGTTGACCTTGTACGCCGTCTCGCTGTTGCTGCCGGCGCTGCCGCGCGTCTCGGGGCCGGCAGCCTTGCGCGTGCGCTTAAGGGGGCCTATCTTCACCTGCGAGGAGGGGGGGGCGAGGGGGGGGGGGGGGGGGGGCGCAATCCGCCGTTAGCACGCATTCTAATGCGGGGGCGTCTCCGCCGCGGCTGCATGCGCTGTGTATTCCTGGACTCGCACTGTGGCGCTGTACCCGATGCCGAGGGGTGGCACGTGATGGCTCTGCGGTGCAGGAGAGGGCCACTGATAGCCAGCTGCGCTGGTGTAAAACAGTGGGCCACTGTCGTATTGCCGTGTAACCGGCAGAGTCGTCATCTGCTGAATCTTAGTCGAAATGCCACCTGCAGCCATCGGACGCCGCCGCCAAGGGACGACGACTACCTCATTCCACGCGCATTGCAAAAGAGTCTCTCTTAATGCCGGCGCGGCCCTGCTGTTGCGCTGCTGCTGCGGGCCACCGTGCCATGACATTGTGAGGCATTGAAGTGGTCTTCTTGCCAGCTGGTTGCAGTGCCATGGTCACCGTGTGCTAGGCGCCCTTTGTACAAGCGCCGCGATGGTGAGGTACGCCTTTCAACGCGACTGCAATAGCGCTAGTGATTCAGTGCATAGGAAATGGATGCACAGGCAGTGCAAGCAGCAAGGCAGTGCAGGCAGCGCCGCTGCGGCGCGCCCTTTCGTGGACTCGCCGGCATCGTACTTCGAAATGGCACGCGACTGGTGGCAGTCGCACTGCCGGTGCCCCTGCAGCAGTGCGCGGCACATGCTCGCTGCTGCGAGTAGGGGCTCAGGCGACGCCGAGCCTGCGATTCATCAGCACTCCCCGGCCTTCAGCCACACCGCACCGGGGCGGCGCAAAGAGCTCGCTGGGGTGCACACTGAGTGCTGCTGGTCACAACACTCATCCCGGGTGGACCTTCTTTCTAAGTCTCGTCTCTAGCCCTCAGCAGAAAACTTTGAACGATTCCACGCCTCTTCTTGCACCTGTTACGCCAACACGTGATGCTTCGTGTTCGATGTGTCGTAAATGTGTACAAACTTGGGAATGTGATTGATGTGGTGCCGGGGGCGGCACGCGCCGCGCCCCCCCCCTCCCCTGAACCTCAAGTTTGAACTTCGTGTTTGAACTTGCCTGGTTCCCCTCCGACGCGTCGTCCTCGCCGGCGTCGCGCAGCACCTTGTACGCCTTGGGCGCGAAGAAGAGCGTCGTCGCGATGAGGCAGCCCGCATTGATGGTGACAGAGTGCACGAGCGCGCCCACCGTGGGGCTGCCGACGAGCGCGTACACCATGCTGTTGATCAGCACCAGCACGCTGATGTTGTAGAAGCTGGAGGGCTGCGAGGGGAGGGGGGGGGGCAGGCACGACCATCAGCACGTTGAACTCAGATGGCGAGCGCAGGCAGAGGCACCACAGCGTGGATCAGTAGCAGCACGCTGATGTTGTAGAAGGTTTTGTGGGGGGCGGGCGGGCACACTGCGTTCGCGAACAAACTGTAGGAAAAGCGTCTCGAACTCGGGCAGCGAGGCTGAACAGAGCTGTTGCACTAGCAAGATGGCTGTCAGTCGGTGACGCGCGGCCGCGGCAGTGAGGAGCGCTGCGGCAGCGCTGACTGAGTTTTGCGCTGCCAGCTGCCGCCGTGCCTCAGGTAAGTACACTTGCACCGACGAACGCAGCACGGCCGCTCCAAGATGGCGTCTGCCTCGGCGGCAGAGGCCATCACTCTCTTGACGTCGCGGACATCTGGTGCCGAGGGTGGGGCGCGCACGTCAACGCAGCGAAGGCAGCTGTCAGGGGCGTGAGGCCGCGACCGACAGCGCAGCGTGCGCCAGAGCGCAGCGCTTTCGTGTGTCCGCGCGAGACTGACCGCTGCGCATCTGTTGTAGTACATCGGACCGCGCTCGTGCGTGACTGCCCGGAAGCGACAGCCGCTGCTTGCAATAGGCGACCGTGCGCACGCACGCAGTTACGGCAAGGGCACAAACGCACACGCAAACGCCACCCCGCCGTCTGCGGCGGCGGCGGCGGCGGCAGCAACGAAGGCAGCGGCAGCGGCAGCGGCGGCAGCGGCGGCGGCGGCGGCAGCAGCGGCAGCGGCGGTGGCGCACCTATCGGTTTCGACTCCGCGACCGTGTCCTGCAGGTTCCACGTCTTGGCGGACAGGTAGAGGCCGACGACCATGAGCAGCGCCTTGTACGCCCACAGCGCCGTCGCAAAGGCGGGCGCACGCGTGCGGCACGCCGCGTGCGGCACGACGGCAAACTGGTCCAGCGCCGTCGTGTGCGCGACGTACGGCGGGGAGATGCTGTACCAGAGGGTCAGGATAAGGACGTCGACACTGCAGAGCACTGGGGGAGGAGGGGGATGTCGGGGGGGTGCAGGGGGGCCGGGGGGGGGGGGCGTGAGGAGTGCCGCGTGTGTCGCGGTACCACAGGAATCGAGGTGCGAAGAAGAGACTACAAGATGTGCCACGCCGACAGAGAGACCTGCCTGCCGAAGGCGGCACATGATGTGACACCGAGGACCTGCAGTCGGTTCAGCACATCTCTCATATTGCATATCGATACATGGGTACCCAAACTGCTGCAAATCCGCACGCATTGAAGCCGCCTTCGTATCGTCTACACAACATCTGCATAGCGCTACCGTCGCTCGTTCTCGAACACAATACATAGTATTACATATATACACACATGCATACATGTGGGAGTACAGCCATGGGCGCGCTCGCACTCACGCGCAATGCTCCTGACGAGGTCCCTGTTGGAGATCTTGATGCGCTTCAGGCCGTTCTTGAAGCTGAAGAGGCGCCATGCGCGGTGCAGCTTCACCAGTATGCAGCTGAGCGTGAAGGTCAGCAGCACGTGCTGCAGCCACGGGCGCGCCATGCACACCGCTGCGCATGTGACGACAAGCACGCCCGGGGGGGGGGGGGGGGGGGGCGGGGCGGGAGGGGGGTATTGAGTGACAAAAAAGAGGGATGCGAAGGGGTGGGAATGGAGGGTGAGGAGGTGGGGGGTGGGAGGATTAAGAGTGACGTGACAAAAAGAGGGCTGCAAAGGCGCCCTGGCCCAGGGGACGTGACAGCACGGCCTGCACAGACTCGTGTGGCCAGTAATGCAACGCCGGCCGGCAGCTGCAGCCGCGCAGGGTCGAGGTAGAGTTATGGTTAAGGTCAGGGTGAGCTTAGACCAAAAGGTCAGGGTTAGGAGCACTGCGCACGCACGGGGCGAGGGCTCTATGAGCGTCAGAGCCGCATGGCACGGAGCGCCGCGACAAGCCACGCTGAGCAATGCGATGTGCAGCAGAGAGGCTCGCAAGTGTGAACACATCAAGGCAGCGCACACAGCGGCATGGCCAGCGGGCTACGGCCGCGACGACGCAGCTCGCCCCGATACGCGTATCGCATGCACTGTACCGTACAATATGCGCCCCCCCCCCCCCCCCCCCCCCCCCCCCATGCGCGATCATGCAACTTGAAGCCCGACTTCACCGCGCCGCGCGCGGCGCCGCCGCGCACCTGGCGTCGCGGGCCCCAGGTGCAGCACCGTCGCGCCCCGCGAGCGCCGCGCACCCGCCCAGGAACATACCGCAGAAGAGCGGCTGCGAGTAGCGCACGACCCAGTGGTCGCGCCCGCCGCACGATGAACGCCGCGAAGCCCCCCGCGTACAGCGCGGTGAAGGCGGCGAGCGCCGTGAGCCCCGCCCCCGCGCGCGACGCGAGCGGGATCTCGTCGCACTCCACGCGGGCGCGGCGCGGGCAGCGGCATGCCGCCGCTGCAGGGGCCCGCGCCGCCGCCGCCGCCGCCGCTGCGCCACGAGTACGTGACAGGGCGCCGCGCGTCGCCGCCGCACGCGCCGACGGCGGACGCGACGTCGCCCGCGTTGCACTCGCGCAGGCCGACCACATACACCTCGAAGGGGCTACCGGATATGTGGCTGTAGGCGTGGTCCGCGGCGGCGGTGGTCGCTGCGGCGGCGGCGGTCGTGGCGGCGCCGCCAGTGGACGGTTTCATGGGCGGAGGTGCCGCGAGCAAAGTTGAAGTTGACGCAGTGGTGGCGGCGGCGTCAGCGGCGGCGTCCTCGATCAGATAGACGGACAGGTACTGCGTGCCCTTGCCGATGAACGTGGCGGTGACGGCGACCGTGCCGTTGCCGTAGTCGGTGATGTTTGCGGCCTGTGGCGACGGCAGCGGCGGCAGCACGCGGAGAGAGCGCGTTACAAAGGCAACAATGGAGTCTCGGGCACGCACGTGTACACTGCACAGAAAACAACGGCCGGCGGCGCTCTGCGCGTCATCTACATTGCTGCTGTTCGTTGCAACACGCAGCAGTGATCACTGAGCAAACGACAAGCGGCGCTGCATGCAACGCATGGCACGAGCCTCTCAGTGTCCTCCGACAACAACATGCAGCAGGCCGACGCCGCAGCACACAATCGCAAGGCAGTCAACTCCGCCGAGGCAAACGACTACTCTGAGGCAAATGACTCCTCTGATGTATCTGGCATCGATTCGCCGCCGCCGCCGCCACCGCCGCCGCCGCCGCCCGCCGCCGCCGCCGCCGCCGCCGCCGCCGCCGCCGCCGCCGCCCGCCGCAGCAGCAGCAGCAGCAGCACCAGCACCAGCACCAACAACTACAGCAACAGAAACAGCAGCAGCGCATGCGCCGCGCCCGCACTCACGCTGCTGCCAGCGTCCGCGCCGGAGATGGCGGCGTGGAACGCCGTGCCGCCCGCGGGCAGCGCGTTCGCGTAGCGGTCGCGCGCGCGCGCAGCAGCAGCGTCGCCGCCGCGCCCGTCGCCACGCTCGACGGCGCCGCGGCGAGGACCTCCGTGGAGGGCGCGTGCGCGGCGGACGCGCGCACCGCGAGCGGCAGCTCGCCGAGCGAGACGCCGCTCGTGAGCGCAAGCGCGACGGTGTGGTCCCCCGCGACGGGTACGAGGACGCTGACCTGCGGCGGCGGCGGCGGCGGCGGCAGAGGGCGGAAGGGGAGGGAGAGCACTCGTGTGTGAGGAGGGAATGCGCAGATCGCGTGTGCAGCGTACGAGCAGCACTCTGTCGGTCTAGTCGTACGCAGGTTGCTCACCACCGCCCCGTGGCCTGACGCTGTGGAGGCAGCACGCGCAGCGCGAGCCGCACGTTTGCAGCCGCTCGGCGACCGCTCCTCCTCCGACTTTTGCCTGGTGCGGGGCGATGACTCCCCCCCCCCCCCGGCGCTGTCTCAAACACGCACGCACCTGCGTCCGCATGACGGAACCCCCCCCCCCCCCCCCCCCATGGCACACGCGCGCACACGCACCTGCGTCCCCGCGGCCCCCATGGCGTCTGTTGCGCCCTCAAACGACACGCGTGCGGGCACTCCGAGGTAGCCCAGCGGCGCCTGCGTCGTGGACACGGCAACGGGGAAGCCGCGCCCCGTCGGCGCGCACGCGCCACCCGTCTCGCGATCGACGTCGACCAGAAATGACGCCGTGGATGGGAGGACGGCAGGCGCGCCGGGCGGCGGGTGGCGCTGCACGACGGTCACGCCGCAGAGGTAGAAGTGCCTGCAGGCACGAGAAGGGGGGGGGAGAGAGGGGGGGGGGGGTCGTGACAACAGTCGAGCAGAAGGGGGTGCACGCGCCTGCGGTCACCTCCCATGGTGGTAGGGAAGTGCCGGGCGGCGGGTGGCGCTGCGCGACGGTCACGCCGAGAGGTAGAAGTGCCTGCGGGGCGCGCGAGCAACGGCGGTTGCGGAGGGTTGCATTGGGGGGGGGGGGGGGTCGTGACAATGGTCAAGCGGAAGGGGGTACCCGCGCCTGCGGACGCATCGCACGGGTGGAAGGGAAGCGCCTGCGCGATCGGTGGCTGCTTTCAGGGTACAAGGCCGATGGTCACCGGTGGGTGGAAGTGCCTGCGGCACGCGCGAGCGGCGGTCGCGGTCGGATGGCAGGGTGGAGGGGCGGCAGGGCGGGGCGGGGCGAGGGGGGGGGGGGGGCGCGCTTGAGGTGAGAGTCGCGCCTACTGTACGTGACAGTCAAGCGCGGGGGGCGGGGGGGGGGGGGGGCTGGGGTCAGGCCGCACAGGCAGAGGCGCCATCAATGTACCGTTACAGTGCGGGGCGACTGGGGGGGGCAGGGGGGAAGGGGCACTCACGTGATCATCGCGAAGTTGTAGAGCTCGTTCATGGCGTACATGGCAGACAGGCGCCCTGCGCCGCCCATGTTGATCGCCATGGCGCCCCACTGATGACCCATGGTGCCCGGGCTCGCCGTGAACTCGGACATGTCCTCGCTGCCGACGAGGCACAGCAGCGGCTCGTACGTGCGGGCGCTGCGCGCCTCGGGGCGCGCCTCCATTGCTGCGCTGGGGTACACCCAGCTGCGCGGAGGGGTCAACAGAGGGGGGAGGGGGGGGGGGACTCAGAGGCATGCGAGTCAACGCGGGTCTGCTCGCGCTGCACCGCTCAGCATGCGTCCTGCTCGGGCACACCCAGCTGTGCACAGGGAGGCACGGTGGGGGAGGGGGACAGTGGCGCTAAGACGATGCCATCTGGCAGCGCTCTGGTGATGCTTGGCGCGCGCCTCTCTGGTGCAGTGCGCCAGTACCGCCGGCTGCACTGTGGGCAGCGCGGAAGGAAGCACGGGGGGGCGGGCAGGCAGGCACGAAGGGGGAGGGGGGCTACAGTAGCACTCAGACGATGCCGTCTGGTAGCGCTCCAGTGACGCTTGTGTCAGCGCTCTGATGCGGACCTTGCGCGTGTACAGAGAGCACCACCTGGGGCGCACCCCGCTTTGTTCGATAGAACTGGCGACGCCCACCGCCCGTGCCAGCGTACACCTCTGCAGCTTGGGGGGGCGGGGAAGGGGGGGGGAGGGAGGGGGCTCGGCGGCTCACGCCAGCCTGCCAGCAGCTGCAGAGGCGGAAACTCATGTAGGCTGCTCTGAGGATGTGGCTGCTTTTTCAGTGGGGCCGTGTGCCAGCTGGTTTGCGCTCCTGTGCGCGCGCGCGACGTGCATTGGCGCCTCGCCAAAATGCATGTCGTGGGCATCCGACGGCGTGCGCGCATGTCGCCAGCGCTCGGGGTGCAATGCAGCTCGTTGCGCGCGACGGCAAAGGTCGTGACTCTCCTCAATGGCATGATTCCGCGGGAGGAGCCCCGATGACACTCGTCTTCTTCGGCAAGGCTGCATGAGCTTGGCGCTACAGAGAGAGGGGAGTCACACCGGATTGGGTGCATGTGATTGGGCGGGCAGTTTCCGTTGGCGCGCGCAGTCGGCAACAGCGCAGCCTCCAGAAGAGAGTCACCGCTCACTCACCACAGGTTGGGGCTGTTGTCCAGAGCGGGCGCTCCAATCTGCAGGGGGCAGGTAGCAGCGGTTATGGCATAGCAGTGGGGGACACCAAGTGAGCCATGCGCGCGGAAGGTGGACTCACGACACGGGGTGTATCGACGAGCGTACGAGCTTCCGATCATTAAACTCCGATCATTCAAACAGGAACACCAAGGGAGGTATTGCAGCGGGTGACAGCAGCAGCTGCAGCAGCAGCCTGAGCAGCCGCAGCAGCAGCAGCAGCAGCCACTGCACATGGTGTGCAGCTGCAGCACTCTGGGGGTGCGTTTTTCAACCAATAGCCGCACATGCATGTGGTAAGCTGGGCCCAGCAGGACAGAGCAACGGCGATTGGTTCCAGATGTACGCAACCGCCGGAGCGCAGTGCGCACTCACTGCTGCTCCGCCTGGCGCACGCGCAAGCACGGCACTCGCAGCACCGTTTCCAAGAGCGACGTTCCCTCGGCCTCATTCGCCAGCACTGCAGAGACAGTGCTCTCCAAGTCACACACACGCGCACCGTGTTTGACCGCGACAGCGAGAAGGGCGCGCGCCAAGCCCGCTGAGCTGCGCTGTACGCGCATGCCTACTGCTCGGTGGGCACCGAGGCCAGCGGCGCACTCGCGCGTTGACGCACTCGCCTGCGCAATGCGTGTCAGGTCTCCTTCACGCGTGTGCACCTGCCCCAAGGGGCCGTAACGGCGACCTCCGTCGTGCACCCGTGCGGCATCCCTGTCACATGCTTATCGCGCGGGGGCGCGCTGCTGCTGCTGCTGCGGCGGCTGCCGGCCTCGCATACGCAGGGGCGGCGCGCCAACAGCTGACAGCGCGCACGACGCGCAAAAGCGCATCCTCGGCAAATGCTGACCTCAGTCCCACAATTCCTCTACCCCTCATAAAATGCGAGGGCGCGAAACCTAGCCATGTTGTCCAGCGGCGACGGACAGGTCTGCAACGAAGTCGAGTCGGTCGCCCCAACCCTGACCCTAGGTCTACCCCTGACCCCCCCCCCGCCTCTAAACCTACAAAGATTGCGCGAGGGGTGTTCTCCGGCGTTGCATCCGCAGACAGGTTCGCGACAAAGTTGATCCAGTCGCCCTAACCCTCACCCTCAGCCGAAGTTGAGCGGGTCGCCCCAACCCTGACCCTGGGTCTACCCCTGACCCCCCTAAGCTGCCCCCCCCCTCCCCCTCCCTAACCCTAAGAAGAGGGCGCGGGGGGGCTCACCGTGTTCTGCGGCGTCGCGTCAGCGGACAGGTCCGATCCGGTCGCCCTAGCCCTGACCGTATGTTGAGCCGGCCGCCCTAACCCTCGTCCTAGGTCTACCCCTGGCCCTAAGCTGAGACCCCCCCCCCCCCCTCCCCTCAAACCCTAAAAAGAGGGAGCGGGGGGGCTCACCGTATTCTCCGGCGTCGCATCCGCAGACAGGTTCGCGACGACGTTGATCCAGTCGCCCGGGTACGCGTCGATGGTCACCACGCTGTAGCGCAGCGTCACCGGCTCCACAATGTTCTTGTGCTCCACCGTCATGAAGTCGTACGGCGGCTGGTACACCTCCACGGTCACGCAATCGCGCGGCGCGCACGCCGACGCCGCCGCCAGAAAGATGCAGACCTGGGCGGGGGAGGGGCGGTTAGGGGGTGCACGAACAGAGGGAGTGTTAGCGCTGCAGGTGAACCTATGCGGCATTGGGGGGGGGGCGAGGGAGGGGCATGTTGAGAACTGTCATACATGAAACAAATATTCACAGCTTTCATGGACTGGCAAATTTGAATTTGTCAATGTTGCCCGGGGGTCTTGAGCTCAGTGGTGCTTCAACCACTTTGGGACTGCAGCACTCATGCGGAGTGCCAGTGTTGAAGCTTGAAGTTTGTGCGACGCCCGCTGTGCTGCGGGCGCGTGATGTCTGGTGGAGGCAGTGCTCTGCTGGGTTTGGCGCAGCGCGTCACCGCACGAGGCGTTCATCACCACAACAAATAGGCCACTGCCTGTGGCAAAGCTGGTGAGCCATCTATCCCTGGCCCTAATCTACGCATTTGACGCCGTGCCGCAAGCTTCTTCTTGCGAGCTTTGCAGTAGGTATCCCATGCAGAGCGCATGCCATTGGCGGCGCCGCTATGATTCAAACACCCTGCGGTAAGACACCATCACTTTAAAGCAGCTACAGCGGGGCACTGCCGCATCTGGTTACAGCGAGATTTGCACGTGATGCACTCCGCCGCACTACACAGCCGTGCTCTAGAGAGGCACCACAGTTTCACGACGAGCACCTGTCTGCAAAAAAAAAAGAAAAAAGCCGCCCATGACGAAACGCGCGTCCACTGGCGAGTCCCAGAAAGGAGGCCGGCGCTCTTTGGTCGCGCACGCCTCGCACACCGGCGGGCCTCTCGCAGGCAATTTTCCTATACACTTTGGGTATCGAAACATCCCCCTTTCAGAGCGGCCAAGGCAAGGCATTGGCGCACCTGCCTTCAGTAAGGTCTCGCATGCGATGCACTCTGCAGTGCTGCGCCATGCTTCAACAAGAGTACCACATTCGGGGGGATCTGCGGAGCAGCCGCCCAAGACAAAGCGCGCGTACGCTGTCGTGTCTCACGACGCAGCCTGGCGCTACTCGCGCGCCTCGCTCGCCGGCGGGCCTCTCGCAGGCGCACATGCGTTGCAGGGTCACTCCAGCACACCGCGTCGCAATAGGCCGCGGCGCGCTCTGCGACCCTCTGTTCAGCGTGCGCCTGCACACGCACACGGGTATGCATACGGTATCTACCTCTGGTGCAGCGCAGGAGCGAGCCGCGCTCCACACGTGGGGACCGCTGCTGTCGCGTCGACTCAGCCGTCTGCTGCGAGCCGCGCGCAGCCAGCGGTCGCTTGTCCGCGACACACTGCGACGCCATATTCAAGGTGGCAGCGCTCAGCTTTGATGCGGCAGCGCTCAACTGCGCAAGCGTGCACGCGACCGCCGTGCGCGCGCGGGGGCTGCCGCAGAGCGTGGCCGCGGCAGCAGCGGCGGCGGATCCGGAGCGCTGCGCGCGCCGTGCACAGTGCAGACCTTGAGCTCGAGATGTGCGCCTCAGTTGCCGCGCGCGGAGCAGCGGCTGCGACATGCACGCACGGACGCTGCGTGAGCGCGCTGCAAACCGCGCCAGCCGCCGCCCTGGACAGCTCGAAGAGAGGTGCAGCAGTGCTACAGTCTGCGCCCCCACTGCAGCCCCCCCCCCCCCCCCCCCCCCCCCCCCCCCCCTCCCACCCCCCGCTGGCAGATCATCAAATCCCCAGCACACGGGGCATCTCGCCCTGTCAGGTGGTGGCGCGTCACCAAACTTGAAGACTGCCCCCGATCTTCAGCGCGCGCGCGCCCGCAACTGAAACAGCCTCCGGACTTCAACACCAACACTGATCTTCAGTGCAGCACGCGGACGCGCGCACGCACCTGAAACAGTCCGACCTCCGACAGCACCACGCTCAGCGCGCCCGCGGTGCTCGGCGCCGCCGCTGCCGCTGCCGCCGCCGCCGCGTCCGCGTCCTGCCCCCCGCCCCCCCCTCCCCCCGCCCCCGCCGTATAAAACCACGCCGCGTTGTGCCGCACGTCCGCCGCCGCAAATGCCGTAGCATTCCAGAACGGCCCCCAGCGGTCGTACGCGTAGGGCTCGGGGGCGCCGCCGCCGTCCGCGCACCAGTCGGCGGCGCCGGCGGACGTGAAGTTGAAGTCTGCTGCCGCTGCCTCCAACGTGGCGTCGGCGGCGAGCCAGGGGTTCCACGCCGCGAGCCACGCGCGCGTCGCGGCGGCGTTCTCGTAGACGGCGATGCGGTCGAGCGCGGACGCCTCCGCGGCGGCGACGGACCACGCGACGGTCGCGGGCGCGTGCGCGTGCCACGCGTTCACTGTGAGGCGGCCGCCGGCGCTGACGAAGGTGCTGCAGCGGCGGCGGCAGGCGGCGGCGGCGGCGGCGGCGGGTGAGACGCGGCAGGGGCAGCGCGTCGGGGGGGTGTCGGGTGGTGGTGGTGCTGCGAGCGCAGCAGGGGGCGGCGCTGGCAGCGCGCTGCTGCGGGGAGGCATCGTGCGCAGCGGTGCTCTGGCTGCGTGCATGCCGGACAGCTGACCTCACTGCAGCAGCGTGTACAGCTCATCAGATTTAATTACAGTCAGACTACGCACAAAATCGAAGGTGTGACGCAGCACGCTGCAGTGCTTTGGCTGCTCGCGCCCCAGGCAGTTGGCGTCGCTGCCGCAGCGTAGCCCGACTCAACAGATTTCAATCAGATAGTGCACGAACATCAAGATACTGTTGCCAGGAGGCAGTCACCTGCTGGCATTTGCCACCACAGGCAAAGCGCTTTGCTCATCAGCTGCTGCATGGCTGGCTGCCAACAGCAGGCAGACCAGGCGTTGCAGCATCCACTTCATGGCATGCTCCTCTCAGCGTCCCATGTTGCTGCCCGGGACACCGATATGACGGGAGTGTGAGGGCAACGAGACAGGCAACGACATCGCATAGACGTAAGACTCTGCTTAACTAGCGCGATCATATGCGTGGCATAGAGATTGATTGAAATGTACCCATTCCACATTTTAGCGACGCTCGTGCACATGCTGCTGGCGCAGATGCCTTGCATGCCAGCTACTGGCACTCTAGGCGGTATGCCACACAACAGCTCACGTACGCCTGTTGGCGGCAGCCATCATCCGCCTTGGCAACAATTAGTTGACACACCGCCGTCCCGTCACTCACCGCCGCCGAGGTGATCGCTAAATTTGAGGACAGACCTGCAGCCCGTCTGGGACTGCAGTGCAAACCAGCACCAGCACCAGCTGCACGTCAAACACATAACCGTAGCTGGAAGAGTTGCTGCATGGCGGTGCCAGCCCCTGCAATCATCTGCGTCATAGTTGTCCAGCTTTGCTTTCACTTCTTCTCTCTCGCTTCTCCGGTTTCGGACATGTAACCGCCGTCTGCCTGGGGTATCTCGGTCAATAATGAGTTCCCGTATTGAGTAGGCTCACATCACCACAGTAAATCCGCTGGATTGTGCTCGTCTGACGTTCCACGAAGCCATTACGAGTTTGGTGGCGCTTCGGCGCCCCCTTCCAACCACCAGAGGTATCAGAAAAAAGTTTTGTGAAACCAGCCAGTAATACGCAACACTGAAAAAAGTTTTGTGAAACCAGCCAGTAATACGCAACACTCAGTGTTGCGTATTACTCAGTGTTGCGTATTACTGGCTGGTTTCACAAAACTTTTTCCGAGTATGGGTTGGCACATTGCGTATATTTGGATTTTGCATACCCGCATATATACGTATTTTTGGCGTACAATACGTATATACTGCGTATATTAGCGTATCTGACAAAGCCAAATCTCGCTACGACGACTTGTCGTCTTTAGATTTCTCTGAAACCAGGTGCATTCGAACGGGCTCAGGGTGCTGATCACAGACATGCAGACACTAGAAATAATTGCCTTCATAAAGTGTCATCAGAGCAACACTTGAAGTGTGGGATTTTCTTGAAGTTGGCCGAAATGCCAAAAGAAGCTTGGTTACGGCCTGAGTGCGCCGACCGCATGGTGCCGCTGAAAAGCTGCGCCTCGTCAGAGGGCAGCGTGTCTGTCAGCATGTGCAGCGACTCCCTTCCCATCGTCCTCTTTCACATCACCGACAGAACAAGCCGTGAAGGCTCATGCAGGCTCTGCTGGCCAGGTGCGAAGCTGCCTGAGCCACTGAATTGCCAAGTTCAGGCTGTGCAGGCGCCTTCTGTGGCTTGAGACCACCGCTCAGCCCTGCCTTTCCGCTTCTGGCCCCCAGATAGCCCTAGCCACCTTACCCTTGGCATGCGCTGGGCCACGGGCAGCGCTCGTGAGCACCACAGCGGTGCAAAAGCGTATACGCGAATATACGCCCCGTTTCGGCGTCTACGCGTATATATACGCGTATGTACCAATATACCGTATATATACTATCTACGCACGTGCCAACCCTGCCGGGCAACAGTCACTCACACCACATTGCATCATCAACACTCCTTCATACGGCTATGGCCGTGGCGGAGCAGCTCGATCAGCTTCGGTAGATGCAGTGCTAGAAGATGGGAGAGCTCGGGCGGCTCCAGCCACTACTTTGTGTTGGTGGTGCCTCATATACAGAGCACACCAAGACAGAACAACAAATGACGTCCACACTGTTCATTATTCACAGAGGATTTCAAATTTTTGCACACACGGACTGAGAGGCACGATTCTGGCCATAGTGACCACTCGCACGGACAGGAAGCACATACTCAAAGAGAATTGTCCACCACGGACTGAGAGGCACGATTCTGGCCATAGTGACCACTCTCACGGACAGGAAGCACATACTCAAAGAGAATTGTCCACCACAGCAGCACAGTAGCATTACTCCCATGTATTCAATGAGCAGCCTCAGTGGCAGGCGCACAAGCTCAACATTTGCCACCCCCTCACAGCGATCGTCCTTGCATGCACATGCTAGTTCTTTTCATAAAGGGCTTCTGCTACATTTGATACCTCTGCTCTGGTCTCCAAGGAGAGCACTGACACACTGGCCAAAGCTCAGGGCAGAGCAAGCGCCTCTGCCCGGCACCTAGGGCTTGCGGCGTGTGATTGGACGGTTGTGTGGCACCGCGGCAGCTGCTACAGGTACTGCCATCGGGGCGGAAATGCATTTGGAGCACGTCTCACGTGCACTGATAATAAGGTCTCAGGTGCTAACGTATGTTGTGTTGCTACTGTGCATGCACAAACTTACGAGCGGCCATGACAGAGGAGACGTCTGTCCGTCGACCACACCACTACAGGCGCCATAGCGCACCAAACAATTATATGATGGCGCATGGCTGCATATGCAGACTGCGCATCTGTTCACAAACGTGTAATGTCATCCACCACAGAGGGAATATAGGGTGGCGCCATCGTGATGGCCAACACACACGATACCTGTGTGCGCGCCTACGGCGCATCGTACAGCGCAAGCCCCAAAGGGCTGCGCACAACCGTGCCCCGCCGCAACGCGGGCTGCGGGCAACTGTGCCCCGCATCAGCGCAGCACCGCCGCCCAGCCCTGCATGACAGCGTGAGCACCTATAGGATCGTCAGAGTCGCCGCTGCGCCGGCGCAAGTAGCCGTCGCCACCGCACCGCACGCCACGTGTAGTCGCTTTAACCATCGGCATCGTGCACCGGCGCCCTGCAGCCGGGCACGCGCTCAGATGCAGCAGCCGCAGCTGCAGCGACCGCAGCCTGGATGGCGGCAGCATCAGGCTCGACAGCCTCGCTGCTGCCGCCGCCGCCGCCGCCGCCGCCGCTGCCGCGCAGCAGCACGGGCTGCGTGGGCAGGTCGGGCGCGAGCGCGAGCGACGCGCGCAGCGTGAGCGCGACGCGCGCCAGGAAGGCGTGCGTGCGCCAGCGCTCGTTGGCGTCCTGCCACGACTGCACCTGTTGAAGAGGGAGGCGGAGGGGGGGGAGGGGGGGGGGGGAGCACGAGTGCATAATCAGTGCCTGCGTCTTCCGCGGTTTTGGAGATGGCAGCACGGCACGCCGGCGCACGCTTAGCGCGTGCGTACGTTCCGCGCTTGCGTTGATGCATTTTTTGTAGCGCCGCAATGGGGACAGTTGGTGCATGAGGACAGCCCGCATGACATTGCTGCAGACCGGCACTGGCGGACAGACTGTTGGCACAAACACCCAACAGAGTCAGCGCCCTCGGCGGTCTGCACACGCTCAGCGTCCCCCAATGCAAGACTCAGCAACTGGGCACAGAGCGTTCGTCCATGCGCGCTGCGCACGCCAGCCTCGGCGGCGCGCTTGTACACCGGCAAACGGCGGCGGCACGCAATCTGCAGCCCGGCTCGGCTCGCAGCAGCGGCGACGCTGACTTCAATGCGAAGTGCCGCGACTCTCAAGAGAGTACGTGCGATACATCATTCATCAAAGTCGTATTTTATGACATAGAGCAAAGGGCTGGCATGCTCTCCTTAAGTTGAGCATGCAAGGGGCGACCTTCGCGCCGCGCCGACAGGCATCGGAAGCATTCGAGTACCACCAGACGCGAGACGCGTGCCCCCAGCCTCCGCTGACATGAAGCCCTCGACGGACAATCACAGCGAGCGCGAAAGCGCGACAGCGACTGCACCACCGCACACGCGAACGCAGCATCCTCACCTGCGTGTACGACACGCACACCTCGAGGGCCGTGCCGCCGCCCGCGTCCGCGCGAAACGCGGCGCCGATGGAGTCGGGCACGAGGGCGTGGTCGCGCGGCGCGGCGCGCGCCGCCGCGCGCAGCGCGTCGCGGTACCGCGCGAGCGCCTCCGCGCTGGCGTCGCGTCTGGAGCGCAGGGGGGTAAGTAGGGGTTGGTTGGCTGGTAGGTAGGCAGGTGAGCATCAGCTTGTGCGGAGGTGCACATGCGCAGCGGCAGGGGCAGGCGTGATGTGAGACGTGGGGGCGTGGCGCGGCTGCGGCTGCCGCGCCCTTCGCTCATGCGCCCCTCACAGAGGCGCAGCAGGGGCCAGAGCGCAGGTACTGGGTGCCGCAGTGAGGCAAAGCCGCGAGGTGCCTAGGGTTAAGGAACACTAACCCTCAGCGCTGCCGTGCGGCGCGGCTTGGTGCTGCTTTGGCGCTGGCGCCGATGCCGGCACGTCGCGCGGCAGACAAACACACGACGCACACATGCGGCGTCTTTCAGAGTCGACGACTGCGCGTGGCGGAGGCGCATCTCTCAACGGAGGCATGCTGCTTGCGGCAGCAGTTGCGATGTGCATATGTGTGCGCGGGCGGTGGCACGCAGAAGGCCCGTGTTGACGCAGGCCCGGAGACGGTGACGGTGAGGGCGTTTGACTGCGGCCCGCTGCGCAGCACGGCACGGTGCAGAAAGCAGGGGTGCTGCATAACTGCAGCTTCGCAGCGATCAAACTTCAACTGGCTGTTCCGGGGTGCTGCGCGACTGCACTGCCGCGAGCGGCAGTCATCAAGACTCAAATTGAACCTCAAGTTGCTGTTCCCGGGGCACGCAGTGCACCTGACGTCGACGGCAAGGGTGTTGGACTGCGGGCCGCTGCGGCGCATGTTGCAGCACAAATGCAGCGTCACAGCAATCACATTTTAACTGGCTGTTCCGTGGTGCCGCGCGACTGCACTGCCACTGCAGGCAGGTGATGAAATCTCAAGTTGCGGTTCCGGAGGCGCTGCAGTGCGTACCTGACGAAGACGGTGAGGGTGTTGGACTGCGGACCGCTGCGGCGCATGTTGCGGATCTCGCGCAGAGCCAGGAAGCGGTTCGGCCAGACCACGTACTGGCCATCCCAGCGCTTGAGGACCGTCGAGAGGAGGTTGATGCGCTGTTTGGGGAGGGGGGGCAGGGGGGGAGGGGTGAGAGCCACTGCTGTCTGATAATGATCACAAAATTGATGTACTTACAGTTGAATTTCAGCCACATCAAAGCGGCACTTGCTCCGCAAGCACTGAGTGCACAGCCCCTTATCTCCGTATTGCATGCTTGCATCCTGCACCGTGAATGCACACGCGCAGATGGAGCAGCTCACTTGCAGCATCCGAGCGTCGTTCCGGGCCGAGTCCGAGCAACGGCGGAAGCGCGACACACTTCAACGCCGGCGCGCGACTCACGTGCACCACGAAGACGTTGTCCTGGCCCATGTCGTCGCGGAAGTGCTACGCGCTTCGCCGTTAACTACATACGCGAGTGCATGCGCCACATGCGGCACACGAGCGGCAGGCGACTGACTCACGTGCACCACGAAGACGTTGTCCTGGCCCATGTCGTCGCGGAAGTGGACGCCGTCGCCGACGTCGAACGGGCGCGTGACGAAGATGAAGACGAAGCTCTCGCACAGGCCCTGCGCGGACGTGCTGAAGACGAAGCTGCCCGCCAGCAGCAGCGAGACCCACGAGACGCCCAGGCCCACGACCCCCTGCAGTTGGGGGGTTAGGGTTAGGGGCAGGGTCAGTTCAGGGTGAGGGTTAGGGTAACGGTGGCGGCGCGGGCGCGTGGAGGAAACGCGGGTGGCACGTCACGTGGTGAGGTATGTGCATCGGGCATGGTGTACTGTGAAGTAGGTGGGGGCGCCCTGTGTGCGGCGCGCACGGCGCGTGCGGGGTAAGACGGAGATGCGCTGTGCTGGTGTTGCTCAATGCGCAGAAGTGTAAGGTGATGTGGGGCTCCAGGGTCGCGTCAAGGAGCCATTCGGTGCCGTCTTGCCGACGAGCTTGACGGGCAGGCTGTCCTACATGGTCTCGCGGTGTCTACAGAGAGACCCGCGCCAAGGGGGCGTCGCGGCGGCGGAATGCAGAACGAGCAGAGTGCGAGTGATGACAGCAGGTCGGCATCATCAGAGGCGCCGACAATTTCCTTCAATCTCCTGCCGTACATGGACAATGGCCATTTCCATTGCGTCCGCTGTGTAAGCCAGAACTTGTCCAATGAGCCACTCGATGCGGTGCTTGAATGCTTCTTGACCATTCTTGCCAGCGCTTCCACGATAACCACATGAAGTTAACTTATCCTAATCTACATAGCAGAGGCCTCTCTGTCAACAAGTTCACTCTCTTAAAGTGAAGTGCAACGCCGATGCATACAGACACCACCGCCGCATCAACAGCACTACCTTCGGTAAACATTGCTATCCTGACAGCCCTGATGAATAGTTGAGGTGTGCCGTACACCGCAGCAAGCAAATGCTGAGGTCTGCATGTTACCACAACTCCAACTTTTAACCTCAACTTCAGCAGCGCAGCGTTCGCGAGCGCGCGCACGCACCTGGCCGAAGATCCACAGACACACGAACAGCAGGAAGACGGCGAAGCCGACGCTGAGCATGTACGACAACTTGCGCAGTATGATCTCGTAATCCTGCAGCGACAGGCTCAGCGAGCGGCGCTTCTGGTAGACGCGCACGATGGCGCTCACGAACTCGTCCTCCGTGATGGTGGCGTCCGCGTTGGCGTCGAGCAGCTGCGTGGGGGGGGGGGGGGGGAGGAAGGGGGGGGGGAGGGGGGGGAGGGGAGTGACAAGGGAGAAGAAAGCGTGAGTGAAGACTTGCATTAGAATCGAGCAGGTGCGCAGATGGGGGGGGGAGGGGGTGTGGGGGTGGGGGGGGCGGCGGCAGCGGCACAACGTTAAGCGTGAGTGGATGTCCCCGTTGGCGTTTGAGCAGCTGCATCAAGGCGGTGGGGGGGGGGGGGGCGATGGGGTGGGGGGGGGGGGGGGCAGCAACCGCAGAGCGTGAGTAAAATATGTATAGGTGCGGGAGTCGCTGAAACTGTTCGACGCGGCTGCAGCTGTGCACTGCGCCGCTGCTTCAAACCACACGCGCACTTACGGCAGACGCGCACGGTGCACCGGAGAACGCATGAGCAGGATGCTCAGCACCAGGAGCGTGGCGGCTGCGGCGGCGACGCAGCGCACCGGCTCACCCTCGCGGCGCGACCGCACGCGCCGCTCGGCGGCGACACGCAACAGCAGCACCCGCGCGCATGTGTCCACCAGTCAACGCTGATGACGCGTCGCTACCTGATACAAACCTGCCCTCATGCTTCTACCTACATGCGTACCTCCAGGGTCTTGCGCGCCAGCGGCTTGCACATGGCGGGCCGCAACGAGCGCAGCGTGAGCACGCCCGCCAGCGCCGCTGCGGCGTCGCCGCTCGGGACGTCGGTCCCCGACGCGCGCCGGCGCGGCTCAGCGGCAGCAGCCCGGCTGCCGTTGCCGCCGCCGCCGCCGCCGCTGCTGCCGCCGCCGACGGTGCCGCCCGTGCCGCCACCGCCGCTGCCGCTGCCGCCGCCGCTGCCGACGTCGCCGCTCGTGCGCGCGCTCTTGACGGTGCCGCCGCCGCTGCCGTCCACGCGCAGGAGGCCTCGCACAACCTGCCACTGTGCGAGCGGCGGCGTCGGTGGCGCACGCTCCGCGGCGGCGATCGACGTAGTGACGCTCGACCACGGGCGCGCAGCGGCGCGCACCGCTCTGGCGGCGCCGCCGCCGCCGCCGCCGCCGCCCTTGCGCGGCCGCGCGCACTGCGCGATGACGCTCCTGAAGAGCACCGCGGCGAACTCGCGCGCGGTGCGCTTGCTCTGGATCGCCGCCGCGCCGCTGAGGCGCTGGCTCGGCACGAAGGACATGGCCTGGCTGATGGCGTAGCTGGGGAGGGAAAGGGGGGGGCGGGGGGGAGGGGGAGGGGAGTGCGTCTTTAACTTGAGGCAAGAGGGGGGGGGGAGGGGGGGGGAGCGGCGTGCGTGCAGCACGTTGCCACATGCGTGCACGGACCATGCGTATGCACTCACAGGCTAGTGCTGTGCCAGCTGGCCTCGCCGTCAGCGGAGTACAAGATGATGCGCACGCACGCGGGCGCATACCGCACCGCACCGCTGCACGCGCATGCGCCTCATGTACTCTTTATTCAATCTTGGTTAGGGCGCAACAAAGCCCAGACGGTAGATATCCAGCTTGTGGCCAGACTCCACACGTGTCCTGTGATAACTTGAAAGGGTCTCAATGCGCACTGGCGATCACATGCAAACCACATCGCCAAACTGGCGCCACGTGTGCTTCGAGGCAGACATGTACTTTATTCAATTCCGCTTGAGGGGGCGCAAACCCTATGAAAAGTGCAAGATGTGCACCCCTTGTGCTCGCCTCAAGCGCGTGCTCGTACGCATTCGTGAGCGTGCCGGAACATGTGTGCTCTACTCACAGGCTCGTGCCGTGCCGGTCGGCCGCGTTGGGCCGCTGAACGCGCGACGACGCGCAACGCACACACGCGCGCACGCCGCACTACACAGCACTTCGCGCGCACGCACGACATTACCACGGTTACTGGCGGAAGGCATTCGATTTGACGTAAAAACCACCCCTTGTCACCTACTGCACTTGGAGCTCTACGATATTTTGATTCGCTTCCATGTACTTCGAGGCAGGCGTGTGCACTCACAGGCTCATGTTGTGCCAGTTGGCCTCGTTGGCGGCATACTGCAGCGCGACGGCCTGGTCTACGGCGCCGCAGCGGCGCCCGTCCATTGCAAACTCGCTGAGCATCATGATGACGTACTGCGCAAAGATGCTCGCCTGCACGCGCGCGAGGTACGGCGCCCACAGCGTGCGGTGCGCGACCTCCTGCACGACGAAGTCCTTGACGAGCCAGCTGCGCGCAGGCGTAAGGAGGGGGGTCGGGGGGGGGGGGGAAGCAGGGTGCGTGGGGGGGGGGGCTATGTTTGTGGAGGATGCTGATGAGGGGGCGCAGCAGCAGCAGCACAGCCAGTGCTTGGCGGCCAGCGGGGGCAGGCGCAGCCGCCTAGTGACATGCGATCAGAGACGGTCTGTAACGAGTATCGGTTTACTACATTACCAGGTGCTGCAATGACATACACACATGGTCCTGCATGCGAGGTGTCACGTCAGTAGCTTCTGAACCCTGCCGTCAAGAAATGCTTCTATGCATCAAGAGAAAAGGCCCCGTTTGATCAACCATACCACATACTGTACTGCCCTCGAGCAGCATGGTCCTGACGTGGCACGTCTGTACCTTCTGAACCCTGCCGCCAAAAGATATGCACGAAGAGAATTAGCCCAATCTCACGCACTACATCACATACTGCACTGCACTTGAGCAGCAGTGCTCACATGGTCCTGGCACGTCAGTGGCTTCAAAACCCCAACACTTAAAATGATGCTTCTATGCACCAAGAGAAAAGACCCAACCTGATCACCCACTTTCACACAACACTCTGTCCTATCCTTGGGCAGCAGCGCTCACATGGTCCTAAAAGCGAGGTGGCACGCGAGGAGCCTCTCGAACGCGCTGCCGCCGCCGCCGAGCCCGCGCACGCGCGGCGCGACGAGCCGCTGCCACAGCAGGAACAGCAGCAGCGCCCAGAGGAACGCGGCGACGCGGCGCGCGAGCCGCAGCGCAAAGTAGACGTGCGTGACGTGCACGAGGCGCGTGCGCGCGATGGCCGCGCCCGCGGCGCGCACCGCGAGCTGCAGCGACGGGTACGCGGCGACGGCGACAAAGGCGGCGACGGCCCAGAGGCCTGCGCGGCGCGGCGCGGAAGGCGGCGAAGCGCAGCGGCAGGCAGCGAGAATGAGAATGCGCGCGCATCGGGGGGGGGGGGGGGGGGGTCAGGTGTGGATGCGCGTGGGGGGCTCAGTGAGAGGCGGGCCGTCGCGACAGCCGTGCTTTCGCAGTATGCCGGCCTGAGCGGCGCGGTGCGGAGAGGGGTGCGTGGCGGCAGCGAGAGCGCGCGCGACGGAGGCGGGGTCAGGGGCGGATGGACGCGGACAGAGAGGGGGGTGGACGTGGACAGAGAGGGGGGTGGACTGGCGTGAGAGCCTTTTGCGGTGTGCCACGAGGAATGCAAGCGACGGCACAGAGGCTTGTGCAGGCTTGTGCAGCGCGGCGCAGCGCGGCGCAGCACAGAGAAGGGCGCGCGGCAGCGAAAACGAGAACGCGCGCATTGGAGGGGGGGTCAGGGGCGGATGGGCGTCGACGGAGAGGGGGTGGAAATGGCGGGGGGGGGGGGGGGGGGGGGGGGGGGGACTGCAAGCGCGAGGGACGACGTGCGTCGCGGGATAGAACGGTGACGCCCGCAGTGCGCAGAGTGCGCCGCGAGCTGCAGGATTGGGTAGTTCGCAACGGAGACGGGTGCAGCAGCCGCTCGGAGAGGTGGGGAACGGAGCAAGTGAGGTGGGGTATTGAAAGTTGCAGCCGGAGCTCAAACTGGCACAAGTTGATGACTTTTATGTCTGCGCCGCCACAGTCGCCGGTTGCAAGAGGGGCGACACGAGACAGCAGCAGTGGCCTCACATCGCTGCTGAGCGATGCAGCCGCAGCAGCGTTCGAGGAGGCCTAGCTAGGCCCAGGCGCAGCACGCGTACTGATGGCAACGCCGATAGTGCAGCACACAGCGGTACGTACGCCGTGCAGTTCCACTGCCGCCCGCCGGTGCGCAGCCTTTGCGCAGGTGCGGCAGCAGCATACGAGAAGGAACGTTCAAAACGCAGCAAATCCAACCGACGAGGTGCAACTTGCACCCCTCTCACCGATGCACAGCCCCTGTATCGGCACGCAGCCGCGGACGGCGGACGCCACCTGCCCCGGCAGCAGCAGCGCGAGCGCCGCCGCCCAGTACCACGCCATCGTACGGCACTCCGCGCCCCAGTCCGGCGCAGGCATGCTGGCGAGCCCCTGTGGCGGCGCAGCGATTCGCACAGAGGTTAGCGCTGATGATACATGGCGCCGCACTGCGTCAAGAGACCGCATTTGTGAGGGTTGGCGCCGGCAATGGACCAGCGCCGCACTGCACTACCGAGTGAGTGCTCTGCCGTCCAGGATTGAAGATGTGGTGAACATTGCCTGCTGTTGATGGGCTGGTGTGGCGCGGCGCGCAAGGTGCAGCTGGCGAGCCCCTGCGACGGATACGCGCAGAGGCGAGCGCGTTGTGCAGAGGTGCCGCATTGAGGAAACGCATTTGTTGTGAGGGTTATTGCCGATCGCGGCGCAGCGGCGCGCCGCCGCGCACGACCGAGTGAGTGTTCTGCCATCATCTGTGGTTGAAGGCACGTGGCCGATGTCGCAGGCTGTCGGTAGGCGGGTGCAGCACGGCGCGCGCGGCGCAGTTTGCCACACGCTTGGTGCGCCATCTCACCAGACATGTGCTCACAGAGCTTAGCGGGACATAGATCTCAGCAGCGTTCATCCTCAAGGAGCCTGCCGGTGCTGCGCTGGTGCACCAGAGGAGCCAGCGCGGTCAAAGGTCCGCCGGACACTCGCTACTTCAAGTACTTGCACTACGCCCCCCCCCCCCCGCACGCACCCATGCACGCACCTCGAATGACTCCGCCAACATGTCATCGTCCACCATGACCTCGTCCTCGCCGTCTCGCTGCCGCGCCGCGCGCCGCCGCCGCCGCCGTCGCCGCCGCCGCCGCCGCTGCCGTCATCATCGTCGTCGTCGTCATCGTCCCACGACGTGTCGCGCTCCGACACGAGGCGACCGAGGCCCAGTGCAAGCTTGCTGGTGGTGCTGCCGGGGCGGCGGCCGCAGCGGCGAGGGCGCCAGGGGCACCACCAGCAGCAGCGCTCCTGCGGCGGCGGCGGCAGCGGCGCCGCGGAGTCTGCGTCGCGGCGCTCGCTGAGCAGCTGCACCAGGTCCCTATAGCAGGGGGGGGGGGGGGGGGAGGGAGGGGGGGAGCACAAGCAAGCATTTGCTTATAGTCAGCGGCGCGGTGCGAGAGCAGATGCAGCAGCAGCAGCCGAGCTGCGCAGCGCGAGAGGCAGTGCTCAGGCGATGCGCCGACGCTGCAGCAGTCGCTCAGTAGCTGTAGCAGGGGCTGAGGGTGCGGGCGGGGGGGGGGCGAGGGGAGCATCGGATGCGCTGATGTGCTGGCCAATTAAATGGGGACCGCATCAGACGCAGCATTGTCATCTGCTGCAGATCATCACCAGCAGCGCTCTCACATGTATTGCCTGCCTGCTCGACGCGTGTCTGTCAGCAGCAGGCTCACGCAGCAGCCGTCTGGTGCCAAAACCGCTCTTTGCCGCCGGAGCGTCACAGGGTGAAGGTCGCACATAGTGTCAAGTGTGAGAGGGCGTTGCTTTTAGCCACTCAAAGGGAGTGTGGCGACGCACGACGTGAGATGCCGTGCGCTGTGCGAATGACGTGTGCTGCTCTGGTAGTCCGCTTATCCTGTGCCACCAGCACTAACAACACCCCCTACCTGTGCCACAATCATCACGCTTCTGGATACTGCAGTAGTGAGCATCGTGCTGAATGCCAAGGCACTGGAGCCTGCTCCGCACTGAGAGATTCAAAAACACCAGATCTGCTACACGAGGGCAGCACAGTAGCCGAACACCTGGCAGCAGGAGTAAACGAGCTCACTGACTGCCGTTTGCAGTATGCGCGCCTACCTCATCTGGGTCGCCGTGTGCGATGGCGCTCGCTTTGGTGCTGCTGATGTACGATCGCGGTCGAACGATCCTCTGAAAGAGGGATGCGTGCCCGAGCGAGATGATCTAGGCGACGGCAGCCGCGACTTCGAAGTGTCCAGGGGAGGAGGGGATGAAGTGGGAGGGGGGGTGACAATGAACTCGTGCGATCTGGGATTGTGTTCCATTGAGCTAAGGAGCTTCTCCTGCGACTTGTGCCAGGAGCGCTTTGCATAGCCGCATTCCACATCCCCGCTGCCTCCGTCCATGACTTGATGTGTGATACCAGTGTGGCCAAACTGTGTGATATTGTTGCCTACACAGGAGCTGCAGCAGCCTGCGTAGAGCGTACAATAAACAATCTAGAAGCCGCCACGTTCCCATTGTCACCAACCAAGGTCCATCCATCACGTCCAACGACGCGGACCCCGGTCACCATATATTCCGACTTTTGCCGTTGCCGGGGGTCGCGGGGTCCCCGCGAAGGTCTCGGATGATGCTCAGGCACTTCATTTTCAAAATGACATTTTGTGCTGTCCTCGGCGGCGGGTTCGGTGTGCAGTGGCCTTGTGCGAAAAGCTGAGCGTTATATGAACACCCCACAAAACAAGCAGGCATTTGCGTTTTGGGAGGAACATTTGGAACTTTGGAGGAATTCGGTGCCTTTACCATCCTCGCCGGCCACGTGTTCATTGGTCGAATTCAGCACAGTAAGGACAGTGCAAACTGGCGTTGACGCAAGCTTTTCGATTGCGCAGGCAACCCGGCCTCCCTTGGGCCTTTATAAATACAAGTCCATACGTACAAACTGGCGCGGTTTGTGCAGCGCAGATGGAACTCACATTCAAGTTGTATTAAATTTCAATTCGCCTCCGTGGTCGGCCCCCACAGGGGCCCCGCACTTTGAGCGGCTGTACACGCTACCTCACTTGCATCTTATGTGTTACACGTCATCATGTGCATGAACGTGTCCGCTGAACGCGATTTCTCGCCATGCCGGCCCTGCGCCATGGTCGTGCCGGCTTGCGCAAAAAGTGCAACCTCAAGGTTGAGGTTGCCCCCGTTCCCCCCTCGCCCCCGCCCCCAAGCGCGAGCACGCATGCCCCCACATCAATACTGATTGGAACATATCCCCTCCCTCCCTTCCCCACTCCCCCCGCCCCCTTACCCCTTACCCCTTTTCCAGCCAAGCCTAGTGTACACATTCCGTCGGTGACCGGCATACACCAACAGGCTTCGACAACGGTCGCAAACAATAAGAACGACACGGCCCCACGGCCGCGCGCAGCCATCTCCGTTGCGCAGTGCGCGTGGCTCTCCACGCTGAGCATCAGCACCCCTCGAACGTGAACGCGCTGGGCTTGGGCGACGACGGCGCGCCCGCAATGCCCTGCAGCTCGGGGGATATGTAGAGGCTGCCCCTGCGCGGTACGCGGCGGCGGCGCAGCGGCGGCAGAGGCATCGTTAGCGTCGCGATCGCTCAACGATGGTGTTTTGAAACATGCATGTTTGCGTGCAGCTGTGGGGGGGGGGGCAGCCGGTGTGTCCAGCGACCGCAGTGCGTCCGGCGAACGTCGGCAGTTTTGAAGCAGACGCACATGCAGCAACACTAATTGTGTACTGCACAACTGCCCAGCAGCGCCCAGGCAACCCGCCTGTGCCCCACCTTGCCCCCAACCCGGGCCAGCAGAATATGTGCATGTGAATGCAAAGCGTGAGCACTTTGGTGACGCGTCTAAAGCACCTCAGAACCCGTACGGCAATGTACAGATGCCCAAGATGCATCCACTGCAGCATCCGCCCCTGGCTGCACCAAGCGCCACGAGACCCTTTCCGCGATGAGCCGCTAGCGTCCTCTGCAGCGTGTTTTCTTCTTTGCGCGCCAATCAGCCACCCCCAACCGCCTCATCCTGCCCATCGTCTTGCGGCGGTGGACGTAAAGACAGCAACGCTCAGCGCGCCACGTATACCTACGTACCTCTCGGCCTCGTCGCCGACCTCCGGCAGCGACGCCAGCGACGTCGGCGACAGGTGCCCGGCGCTGTTGCGGTGCGGCGGCGTGCGGCACATCATGCGCCGCACGGGCGACGACGGGTTGCTGCCGCCGCCGCCGCCGCCGCCGCCGCTGCCGCTGCCGCCGCCGCCGCCGCCGCCGCCGCTGCCGCTGCCGCCGCCGCCGCCGCCGCCGCCGCCGCCGCCGCTGCCGCCGCCCACCGGGAACGCCTCCGGCGCCGCGCCGCCGCCGCCCTGCGACGGCAGCACTCCGGGGCTCATGCCGCCGCTGTTGTACGCCATCGGCGACGCCGGCGGCGTGAACAGCCCGCCAATGCGCGAGAATGCCTGCTGCAGGCGCACGATGGACGACTTGCGCCGCTGCTGGCGCTTGCGCGCGGCCATGGTGTCCGCGGCGGCGGCGGCGGCGGCGGCGCTGCGGCCGCCGCCGCTGCCGCTGCTGTCCGCGCTGGCGCCGCTGGCAGCGCGGCTGCCCCTCTCGCCGCTGCGGCGCGCGCGCCGCCGGCGCTGCGGCTGTCGTCGTCGGCCTCGGAGGCGGTGCGCGGGCGGCGCGGCGCGCTGCCGTCGCCGTCCGAGTCAGACTCCGACTCGGACTCGGAGTTGTTGGCGCTGGCGTCGCTGTCGCCGCGCGTGTCGAGCCGCGGCTGCGATAAAGGGGGGGGGGAAGAAGGGGAAGGGGGGGGGGACGGCTCAATGTTTGCAATGTGGGGGAATCGGGCAATGCAACATGGCGTCAGTGGCGCACATCAAAGTGTCCAGCGGCACAAGGAGGTGCCACCACGACGTTGCGCCTGCGCAATCGCAAGGGCCACGGCCTTGTTACCGCTAGCGCCTTCGGTTGCTGCGCCCGCCCGCCCGATCGCTGCACGACTGGCGCCCGCCCGCCCGATCGCTGCACGACTGGCGCATACCTAGTTACGCCATGCCCCCATCCCCAGGCAGCGCCGCAGCACTGAGACACACGTGCGCGTCGCCGCCAGGAAGGCGCCAATGGCGTAACTTTAATCTGTGCGCTGGTGTCCAAGCCCTATCCCTACGCCTGACCCTAAGCCTATTGCTAACCTTGACTCCCACACCGACCTCAACCTCATGTCTAACCCTAAATCTGACCCCAATTTCAATTCTAACCTCAGGTTGCGCAAGATGTGCGCACTGACGTGTCACAGCGGCAGGGTCAGGGTCAGGCCCCAGGGTTTCACGATCAAGCTAAATCTATGGTCACGCCGATGCTACCCAGCACACAGCATTTTGCATTGGCTTGAATTACAGGCGGTGACACATGAGTCCTCTGCAGTACACTTAGAATACACCCGCTGTACACCTTACAGCGTGCGCACCGCCAACCGCGCGCGCGACAACGCGCGGGCTGACCCTAAACGCAACCCTCAATCTCCACCCCACCCCACTCACAGGCGACGCCGCGGTGGGGCTGCCGATGACGGTCTTGGGCGTCGTCGCCGGCGACGCTGCCGCCGCCTCGGGCTTCTTCGCCAGCGCCTCCGCCGCCGCGCCGCCGCCCACGGGCGCGGACTCGCGGCGCGAGAACCAGCTGCTCCTGCGCGCGGATGCGGCGGCGGCGGCGTGCGCCCTGCGGCGGCGGCGGCGGCGGCGCGGGGGGGCGGCGTGAGCGTCGAGTTAGTGCAGTGCGTGCGCTTTGTGTCCGCCTCGGCGAGGGGCGTGCTCGTGCATGCGCGGGCGTTTGTTGAGGTCGAAGTATGCAGGCGTGTGCAGAGACGCGTCGTGCGACGGAGGGAGGGGGTGGGGGGGGGCTTTGCGGCGGCGCGCGCCGGCGCACGGAAAGGATTGAGGCAGATGGTGTCGCGCAATTCGCGAGTCGCATTGCGCGTCCGCGCGCCGACCGTCCGTCGCCAAAGTGCGGCAGGCGTGCGCATGCAACACGGCAAGAAGCTGACCGCCATGACGACTCGCACGACAAATGCCGTACGGCATGATGCGCGCAAGCAAGACCTGCAGCGCTCCGCAGCAGCCGGACCGCTACCTGATAGGTGCATGCTGGGAGCCCACGACCTCCACCGAGTGCTGGGCCTCCACGACCGCCTGTGGTTGTGGCGTCATGCTGCGTGCGCTGACAGTGCGCAGTGCTATAGACAGCCAACGGAATCCTAGGGACGGTGCCGAAGCGAGTCGCCCAGCACGTCGTGTGTTCAGGCAGTGCGCTGAAGTGCGCATGGCCTGCCCGCGGCCGCGCAGCGCCGCAAGCGCACGCACGCACGCACGCACTCGGCAGAACAGTTGCAACTTACGTGCGCAGCGAAGGCGCCGTTTGCGGGCCGACCGCAAGACTGCACGAGGCGCTTCAAGTTCAAGCAGCAGCGACGCAACGCTGCGCACGCACCTCGCGGCGGCCGCCTCCGCGGCGGCGCGGGCCTCCAGCGCCGCCTCCAGCTCGCGCAGTTCGCGCACGACCGCGGAGAAGCTGGGGCGGCGGTCGACGTCGGTGAGCCAGCAGCGCGCGACGAGCTCGCCCAGGCGCCGCGGCCAGTGCGCCGCGCGCAGCGGCGGGCGCACGCCGCCCTGGACGACGTCGACGCTGCGGGGGGGGGCGCAAGGGGGGGGGAGGGGGGGGGAGAGCGGAGGGGGGAGGGGGGGGGGAAGGGGTTGAGTGCTGTCAGGGATGGGTGGCGTGGCGGCGGAACGACGAGAGCGGGTGCTTTTGCGGAGGGAAGGGAAGGGTGTGGTGGGGTGTGTAGGGGGGTGGGCGGAGGGTGCGGGGGGTTCGCGTGTCTAGCCACTGTTTCAATGACGGAGAGACCTGTCACCCATCGTGCGCATGCTCACGGGGACTGATGCCGCGGCTGCGCACTGCGCAGCGGAGTGTTAGCGTGGCACGAAAGATGCGTTGGGTGGACCGAGAGGCGGGGAGAGCAGCGCAGTCACCGAAGCCCCAGCACAATGTGCCTGCAGCCGCTGGCTCTTTCGCACAGACGAACGACCCCTGCCGCATTCACTGCTTGCCAGCCTAACACTCCCTGCCTGGAGCCACGGCACGCGATGGAGCGGCTTGCGCGACGCAGCCAACTGCTGCGGGGCGACAAGTGTCGCGAAAAAAGTTTAATAACACAGTTGAAGTTACAGTTGAAGTCATCCTCATGAGGGGCGCAGCGCCTCTCACCGGAATGTCTTGAGGCTCTTGGCGTCCTTGAAGGGCACCTCCAGCTCCACCATCTCCCACATGCACATGCCGAAGCTGCAGGGCGGGCGCAAAGGGGGGGGGGGGGGTAGGGGTGTCCTTCGATGTCAATGGCCGGCAGCTTCTGCGGACCGTCATATGCGCTCTGGTGATGATGGTGATGACTCTAAAAGCAGTATGCAGCGAGCATAACGCAGCGTCAGCGTACTCCCCAAATTAGGAGACAAGCCGGATGTGACTCTCCGTCGGCCCTTGCCCGACCAGGCCGCACTGCGCACGCCTGACGCCCAAACCTCAACCTGATCTTACTCTCACGCCAGCCCAGAGCCAGCCTTGGTCCAATCCCAGCCCGCACCTGTACGCGTCAATGTTCTTGATGCACGGCATGTTAAGGTGACACTCCGGCTCCATGCAATCCCAACTCTACCCCTGAGTCACCCCTAAACCGTAACCCTAACCCTAGCCCTAGCCCTCACCTGTACACGTCCGCTTGCTCGTTGTACGGCAAGTTGAGGTGACACTCCGGCACCATGCAGTCTCAACCTTAACCCTGATTCCACCCCTAAAACCCCAACATAACCCTAGCCTAAACCCTCACCTGTACACGTCCACCTTCTCATTGTACGGCAAGTTGAGGCAACACTTCGGCGCCATGTAGACCCCGTCTCGCCCAAGAGATTCTTGCATCGATTCACGTTATTGTCCAAAGAACACGCTGGTATCAGGCACTTCATGCTGTCTCTCACGTAGGCCGGTAATCTCAATGGCTGTATTTCACGAAGGCAGACGCGCTTGAAGTTCACCTGCACACGTCCACCTTCTCATTGTACGGCAAGTTGAGGTGACACTCCGGCCTGGCCTAACCCTGATTCCACCCCTAAAAGCCTAATACATGCTTACCCTGATTTTCCACCCCTAAATCCTAGCCTAACCCTAGTGTAACCCTAGCCCTCACCTGTACACGTCCACCTTCTCATTGTACGGCAAGTTGAGGTGACACTCTGGCGCCATGTAGCGCGGCGATCCCGTCTCGCCCGTCATCTGGTAGCGCGCGAGGGGCTTGCCGTGGCAGTCGGCGCGCGAGCGCTTCACGAGCTTCGCGAGCCCGAAGTCGATGACCTTGAGCGTGCGCACCTCCGCGCCGGCCTTGTCCTGCCGCAAGGGGGATAAATAGAGTGCATGTGCATTGCTCAGCAAATGCCCTTTTGAGAGATAGCTCCCTGCCCCCGCCGCATGCGAAAGTTAGGGTGTTGCGGAGAGACTCGGAAAGCACAGCTCGGCACGCAGCTGCAGCACAGAGCGTTGATGCGACCTCGAGCGTGCGCACCTTGGCGTCGGCCTTGTCCTGCCGCGAGAGCAAGGGAGGCGTTGCAGCATTGCTCAACAAATAAGACCCTGTCAGCAGGAGAACGCGATAATTCAACTGTTCTGGAGAGACTCGGGACACCCAACAGGGAACATAGCTGCGGCAGAGGCCTACAGCGCCGGCCTTGTCCTGCCGCGACAGCGTGAGAGGCGGTGCACGCGCGTTGCTCAGCGAACACCCTGTCAGCAGGCAGATCCCTGCCGCAGTGTGCAAGAGTTCGAGTGTTCCGGAGAGCAGTGCATCAGGCTACGTACTGCGCGTGAGCGCCGCGCCCAACTTGTACACGCTGAAGGCGATGATGTCCGGCTTAGGTGAACAAATATGTCCACGTTAGGGTTAGGGTTGGGTCAGGAAGTAGGGTCGCGTACTGATTGCGTACTGAGCGGCGCGCTCACCTTGTGCACGCTGAAGGCAATATTGTCCGTTTGAGGTCCACAACTGCTGTCAGAGTTAGGGTCAGGGCTGGGTCGTGGCTTAGGGTTACGAACTGCGCATGGGCGCCGCGCTCACCGTGTGCACGCCGAAGGCGATGTTTGTCCGGCTTTAGATTCAGGTTGGGGATCAGGTTGGGGATCAGGGTTAGGGTTGGGGTCTGGGCTGGTTTGTGAAGTAGGGTTAGGGCTGGGTCATGAAGCAGGGTTGCGCACTCTGCGTGAACGCCGCGCTCACCTTGTGCACGCTGAACGCGATGTTGTCCGGCTTGAGGTCGCGGTGCATGAGCACGTAGCCGTCGATCGCGGTGCAGTGCAGGTGGCGCATGGCGCGCGCCAGCGACAGCGCGTTGCGCACGACCTGCGGCGGCGGTTACGGCAGTTACGCGTGCGCGGGGGGGGGGGGTTGAGGGGCGCACGCGTGTATACCGCCGCGAGTGCATATGGGCGTCTGAGTGTGAGACCTGATGGTTGTGGCCAATGGCAAGGCACTGGTCCGATTGACTGCCCAATGCGGGCAGCAGAACGTCAGCCGCAAGGTGCATCTACACGAGCACAAGCCTATGCCTTTGATGATGTGCCATCAGCTGCAATGGTGCAGGACCATTGACTGTCGCCATCAGTGTTTGCAAACAGAGTGCTGCCATGCGGCGCCGTGGGGTGCGATCGCTGCAGCGTGCGCGTCGCAGCCACAAACGCACTAGCAATGTGATCGTGCACGGCAGTACAGTGCGGGGAGTGGCATGCGCGGCGCGCCGGAAAGAGGCCATCACGCTGCCCCTTCTGGAGGAGGGTGAGACTCTTTGGGCTAGCGCAAGCCAGCTTTGAGCTCGACAAAATGTGTGGATGCATCGCGGACGCGTGCGTCTTCGAGTCAACACAGCACGCCTCAAAGCCATCGGCAGCATTCGGGTTCTGCTGCGATGCGCAGTGCGTGCATGCGCCGCAGAGTAGACTGAACGCATGGCGCGGCATATCTGGCAGGACGTATTTGGGGGTATGAGTTCTTTGCACCGTCGACTGCTGCAACATGCGTGCAATATGCGCACTTGACCGAACCCTTACTAGCACAGTCAGGCAAACCAGGGGGCATGGCTTCAGCGCCTGCTGCTGCTGCTGCTGCCCGCCGCCGCCGCCGCCGCTGCCTGCCTAATGTGCGCGTATGAGCACTGCTGCCATGCGTATCATTCACAACCTGCGATATGCATTGTTTTTGGCCATGACGCATGGTTGCGCATGATCCTGGGCATCTGCGCGGCGTAGAGCAGTACGCGCCAGCCGCGCCCGCTGCTTAAGCCCCATTACCACTTCCCGTCACAACTTCAACTTCAACTCAACGAAGCATCGCGCGATGCGCCAGGAAGCGCAAGCTCTACACGCCTCAAACCGCAACGCTATCACTTGTCAAGAGTTGCAGTGTCACAACATCAACTCAACGGAGCGTCACAACTTGCGCGGAAGCTCACCTCAATCAGGCGCTCGAGGGTCGGCGGCGGCAGCGGCCGCGCCTCCTCCGCCGGCTCCCCTGCCGCCGCCGCCGCCGCGTGCTCCGAGGCCTGCTTGCTGTGCTTCGGGCTGCGCGGCGGCGGAGGGCAGCGGCATGCACGCGCGCATGCGTTAGCGTCGGGCACGCAGCTGCTGCAGTACTTGGAAGCATATGGTGTCGACTCGGCAGCGCGCGGCAACCTCTGCCCCGCGCGGCGGCCATGACCCAACCCTAACCCTAACCCTAGCAGCGCACGATGGACTGCGCCACGGTTGGAGAGAGGGGGGGCGTTCCCAGCGCCTGCGAATACTGCACTGCGCTGGAGCAAGCGGGTCGACCCTGAGGGTCGCCGCAACCGTAGTCGCGTCCATCTACTCTGACCTTCAGCCGCAAACCGCGGCTGATACTCGGCAGCGCTCAGCAATGCAGCACTGTGCCCTTGAGCATCCCGCTCGTTCCTTTCCTACCTCACCTGAAAGCAGCCCTGACCCTGATTGTGAGGCCGGGGCTGGCAGCTGTCAGCGCCCGAGCGCCGCGGCACGCCCAGCTTGGGTCGCAGGCTCGATCTAACCCTAGCGCCAACCCAAGCCCTAACCCTACTTTAAAATGCCAACCCTGAGGCGGTGGCCTGCACCTGTCAGCGCTCGAGCGCCGCGGCACGCCCAGCTTCAATCGCAGGCTCGCAGTGCGTGGGCCGCGCGCCATGGTCGGCCCCCTGATCTCCGCCTCCCTGCGGCGGCGGCGGCAGCGGCAGCGGCGGCGGCGGCAGCAGCGCGGAGGTCAGCAATGTACTATGCACGTAGAGGGAGCCATCGGTGACGATGCTCGCGTCAAGAGAGGATGAGAGCTGGGCGGGGGAGGCGGAGCTGCAAGGCGGCTGCGACGCGCGCCGGCGCGCCGCGCCAGCGCGTGCACGGTGGTCGCGCAATGGGCGCGCAGCACGCGCTCGTCGTCCCGGGGGGGGGGACTGCGACAGCGACGCGCCGATGCCATGGGGCTGCGCGCGCGGGGCGCGGAGCGAGACCGCGCGAGCGAGACGTGCGCACGGCGGGGTGCGCGCTGCGGGCAGGGGCGCCGAGCGGCGACGCCGCGGCGACGCGCGACCGCGCGCAGGCGGGCGCTGCCGAAGAGTACGTCGAGTGCGAGGCGTTTCCGCACACGTGAAGTGCGCAGCGCGTCGTCCGGGGGGGGGGGACCGCGGCGGCGGCGGCGGCGCTGACGCGAGGGCGCGGCGCTGCTGCGAGCGCCGCGCTTGCGCGCCCTCAGCGCGCCTGCTGCAAGGCCGTCCCCCGAGCCCAGTCAGCCGCCGCGCGGGGCATGTTCCCCGCCGTGCACAACCACACGGTGTGCGCCGAGCGCCGAGTGCGCCGGCCAGGCACACGCGTCGTGAGACCACATGCAGCAGTGGCGCATGCTTGTTGAGCGCTTATGGCCTGGCTATGACGGCGCCAAATGCTGATTACGTCACCACTCATGGGCACTCTGTCTACGGTCCGCAACAGCATGCACGGCTCAGCCGCACCCGGCGTCGCCCAGCCGCCGAGGCGCAGTTGAGGGCTGCTGGCGTGCGGCGGATGCCGCGCGTGCAGCAGCGGGCGCGCACGCCACCGCGACTCTGCAGCGTCGCGGCAGCCGCCGCCGCGGCAGCTGCCGCAGCAGCAGCCGGACGTCAGCGGCCGCGTTGTCCACGACAGCGCGCGGTCGCGCCGCCGCCCTTCTGGCCGGCGCCCGCGCAGCACACAGGTACAAATGCGCTGGGGAACGTTCGCCGCGGGCGCGTTGTCAGCACGGTGATGATGGTTATGGAAGTTTGGTTGTATTCTCTGAGCGCTGCCACGCGCGCGACTCACTTGCGCTGGAGCTCCAGCCTGTCGCTGAGGGTGCCGCCGTGCAGGCGCTCCAGCAGCAGGAAGCGCCCCCTGCGGGGGTGTATGCCGGCGCCCAGGAGCCGCACCACGTTGGGGTGCCTCAGCTTGCGCAGCACCTGGGGGGGGGGGGGGGGGGGGGGGGGGCGCGGACGGCGCAGCGCACGCGCTGAGCTGATCATCGATGATGTTCGTCATGAGTACTTCAGAGTACGTGAGTGCAGATTTGCAGGCTGTGGACCTTCTGTCTTAGCGCTAATGCGTGCAGGCCGAGGTGCTCTTCAGCTGCCGCGGTGCGCGACAATGCGCGTGGCGCGCCAATCTCAGCGCTGCGCTCAGCACGCGCGCGGCACCACAAGGCACTTGGCAGCGTCTGCAATGGGCACATGCGCGCGACGCACCCGGCGCATGCACCACATGGGCGCTGCGTGGCAGCAAGACATCTCTCGCTGTTGGGTAAAGCAGCCACCGATAACACCGTTCCGCGTCTTGCGGCCTTGCCCAGCATGAGGTGGCGCTACGGGCAACAGCCAGCTCATACAAGACGGCGGCGCTGCCACCCCGGTGACGACATGTGTCCAAACGTTGCCGGCTGCGAGGCAATCATCCATGCTTACCTGCAGCTCCAGCTCCAGGTCGCTGGCCGCCACCTCAGGGTCCGCGCAGTCCGTCCTCACCAGCTTCGCCACCACGTCCGGCGATCCCCTCCACGTACACGTGAAGATGGAGCACATGGAGCCGCTGTTGAGGTGCGACATGTCTTTCAGCTCCTGCCAGTCGACGTCTAAAACGGGCTCGCCGTGGTGTCGTGATGTGGCCCCCCTCTGACCCAGCCATACGTCCTCCATCTCATCGTCACTGGGGTAGGCCGGGCCGCATTCGCCGATGGCTAGCAGCTCGGGTGGGTCCGCACTGACTTGTGCCGCTGCCCATGCGTCCTTGACGGAGAGCGAGGCGATGGGCTTGGGGTACGGCGCGCATGACGCGGTACTCATGTTGCCTTCCGGGGTGTGCACGCGTGCCTGCGAGGCTCTTTAGTTCACGTTCTCTACGCTAAAGCTTTGGCCAGCCCCAGCTGGTGGCCTATGCGTATTGCTTCTTTATGTGTGATGCATGCTGGCTGACCACCTGTCGTATGCTCTCCGCCTCGCCACTGCTACTATGACAGCAAGTTGATGATCGGAATTTGCGAGTGGTTCAGGCGAGGTACGCCAAGAAAGCCAGGCCTAACTTGTTCGCGAGCAGGCGTTACAAAAATGGCAAGTTCCTTGAAGTTTGGTGTAAAACTTCCACTGCCGTGAAGCTCGTGTGCTCTACATAGTGGAGAAGAGAAGCCGCAGAGTAGTTCATCAGCTCAACACAAGTGTGCCTGATCTTATCTGCACAACTGGATAGTGCCGAGGTCGGTGGCTGGGGACATTCAGTAGCAGGCAATGGGAGACAATCTTGACGAAGGCGACTGGGTGGAGGAAGTCGCAGAGGCCACAGCAGAGGCGGACCTCGTGGAGGGCGATTCAGACGCTGCAGGAAGCGATGGAGACACCTCATATGCATCCGACGCATCCGATGTGCAATTGTCAGACGACGAGAGACCTCAACATACGCAGCCACCCAGCAGTCCTCCGACCAAGGGCAAGAAGCGAAAACTGCCAGAAGACTCCGGTGTAGATACTCAGAAGGCCGCAAAGAAGGCTGCGAAATTAAAAGAACTGAAGCTGAAAACACAAGCAAAGCGGCAAGAAGCATCAGCGGAGCAAAGTAGCAATGGCCGCGGCAGCAGCGATGCCTCCGCGTTGACGGCGCAGCAGGCGGCGGATGCGGTGTGGGAGCGGTGCTGTGCGGTACTGGGGCCCCAACTGGCAGAAATTGAGCTGCTGACGCCGTGGGTGGAGGCGGAGGACATGGCGGTGTTGGAGCAGTTTGGCGCGCACACCATCGCCAAGCTGCCCGGCTACATCAAAGGTGAGCATCGCTGGTAGACAAGAACCCGCATGGCTCTTCTCGTAGTGGCAGCTGATGGCGTCTCGATATCGCCTGAATGAGTTGCTCGAATGAGATCTTTGCAGTGCTCCCTGTGCACAGTGGTCATCCCCCGAGCAAAGACGCCAGAGCTCGGGCGGTGCCGACACGGCAGGGCGCAGGCAGGGGCCTTGAGAGCACCGCGAGAAGGACGATCTGGTTGACTGCCGTGCAGTGTTTGAAGTAGTGACTGGTGAATGTCATGCGGGCGCGCAGGCGCCAGTTTGTGCGCTTAAGCGCTGGCGTCCAGAGCCAACTGACTGTGGTGACTCTCCTGCGACTTTCTCAATACACACAGCCTGCATCAACTGTCGGCGCGGCAATGCGCTGCCGCACCGATGGCTGGCAAGGCAAAGGGGAGAGGACGGTGCCGTCGGATGCAGGGCTGTGAACTCACTGTAGCGTCACTTGTAGCGTCACTTCAACGCGCCACATCACGCAGGGCTCACCTGTCGCGGAAACGCAACCCTCGTGCTGACGCGTACAGAGTCATGTACTCTGCGACGGCCGAAGGTTGACGCTGGACTGCGAAAGGCACCTTGCACTGCGACGTCACGCGCTTTTGTGCCAAGTCTAATCTGAGTTGGGTTTGTAGGCCCTGGGATCTCGTCCGTGAGCGTGGCGGGCAGGCTCTGCGCCTGATAAGGTTCGACTACACTTTTGACTGGCAACAGAACTGCTAGTGCCACAGCAGCATTTGTGGGTGCCGCATTCAGATGAGCTACTCGTGAAGATGTACGGCAAGGGGAGGGGTCAGCGATTATGCACCGCATGCCGTCACTCCGCCAGTGTGACACATGGTGACTGATGAAGACGTCAAACTGCTTTTGGGCACACCAGTCAACATTCATCGCTGCGCCGTCGGCGTCAGTCACCAGTGGACGGTGACTCAAAATACACGATTCACCACTCTTTCGGCATGCGTCGTTGTCCTGCGGCGCCCGCGACTGCACGCACGCGTATGCCCATTCTGCGCAGCAGCACGCCGTCGTAGAAGAAATGCACACGCGTCCGCTGTGCTGGTGACGCAGCTGTCACGCGCCTCAGCAGCTGCGCTCACGCGCCACCTGCTTGCCCCCCCCCGCCCCCCCCCTGCCCCTCGCACCCACCGACAAACCAAACAGCCACGCTCCCCAACTGGCGCGCGCTGACTGCCGCGGCGCCGGCGAAGGACAGAGGCAGCGGCGGCGCGGTGAAGTGGGGGGCGGGGAAGCCCAGGGGGGGGGGCGCCAAGCCGCCCGCGCCGGGCGCCGGCAGCCCGCCGATCGTCATCGTCTGCAGCGGCGCGCGGCGCTGCATGGAGGTGATCAAGGCGCTGTCGCCGTTCCGCTGCCAGGTGCTCAAGCTCTTCGCCAAGCACCTCAAGCCCGCGGAGCAGGCCAAGATGCTGCGCCGCTACTTCCCCATCGCGGTCGGGTGAGTGAGGCAGTGAGTGAGTGAGTGAGTGAGGCAAGGATGCTGCGCCGCTACTTCCCCATTGCGGCCGGGTGAGTGAGTGAGTGAGTGAGTGAGTGAGTCCGCGCCCAGCGGCGTGTGCGCTGTGGTCCGCCATGCGCCCTCCACGTCAACGCGGTGAGGGGAGGCCCGCAAGTCCGGCTACGGCGCACGGAGTGGAAGCACTGTGGCCCCCGCTGCTCCGCGCTGCGCGCCGACGCATGCGGCAACCGTGCGATCTCCACGATGAATGCGGTGTCCGGCAGTCAACGCCAGATGCATGCGCCTGGCCCTCCGCTCGCCGCCGGCGCCGGCCGCCGTCATGCCGCGCTCCCCCACCGCGCTGACCCCCCCCCCCCCCCCCCTCCCCCGCGCGCACGCAGCACCCCCGGCCGCGTGCTGAAGCTCGCCGCGGAGGGCGCCGTCGCGCTCGGCGGCACGCAGCTGCTGCTGCTGGACGCGGCGCGCGACGCCAAGGGCCGCAGCGTGCTGGACATGGCCGGCGCGCGCGAGGACCTGTGCGAGCTGCTGCGCGCGCACGTGCGGCCGCACCTGCGCAGCGCGCCCGGCCCCGGCGCGCTGCAGCTGGGACTGTACTAGTCAAAATTTAATGCCGGGGGGGGGAGGGGGGGGGGGGGTCATTGTTGAAGTTGGCGGGCCTTGTGAGCGCGCCCGGCCCCGGCGCGCTGCGGCTGGGCCTGTACTAGTTGATGCTCACCGGGGGGGGGGGGGGTCATTGTTGAAGTTGGCGAGCAGAGGTTGTGCCGTCGAGCGATGTGTGCCACGGTTTCGTGACTCGCGCAGCGCTTGACGCAGCTCTGTTCAGCGCGTACAGCTGCGGAGACCGGGGGGGGGGTAGGGGACAGGTTTCGTAATGCATTGAGGGCTGCGCCCTGATCCGTCATGTCATGCCGCCCCTGCGTGTTGCGTCCGCCCTTCCCTGCTGCGTCGTGTCGCGCCTGTGTCTGGCTGTGCGCCATGGCCTGGTAGACCCGAGGTGATGCACGATGCGTAGCTGCGGCTTTCAGGTTCGCATCCCCCCCCCAAGGCTGCGGTGCGGGGGTGTCTACTGTCCCTGGAGGCTTGTCTGCTGCATGGAGCTTGTGTTCTTGCCTGCATGACAGCTTTCACTTTCAGTGGGGCCTTGTATATGCAAAATTTCGTGGCACTGTGCGCACCTGCTGTACGCACCTGTATATATACATGTTAATCAACTACATCAATGAATACATGTGGCCATCAACAAGGAAAAACTATAGCTACTCTATAAGAGAGTTTTAGCTGTTGCTCACAACAATACACGTGTCATCAGTGACTCAAAAACAACCTGTGACTTTTCATTCATTCAAGCCAACTTTTTGGGGCAGTAGCGGGGCCGAAGGGCGGCAAGAGGGGTGGAGAGCGTGATGCAAAGAAGAAGTTGTCGCCAGCGGCGGTGATCCCACACCAGTGATCGCCGCTCGGCTGGCGCCAGCACCTCTGAAGCAGCACGCACACAGACACACACGACAATGACTACGCCTTTCACAGTGAGTGCACCCTTTGCCTGTGCGCGCTCTGCACTGCAGCTGCCGGCATTTTTGCTGAGCGGTGGAGTGGCGCTACACTGATCACGGCGTTCCCAGGCCCCTCCCTCAGCCTAGCCTACTGCGCCTTTGGTGTTTCGCGAGAAGCTGTCCTACAAAAGCGGAGCGTGCAAACTGCCAATTCAATTCCCGCTCACACACAAGCATGCCAACATGCCTGCCTGCTGCGCCGCAGCCGCAGCAGCCATCCTTTGGCACAAACAGGCCCCAGCCGCGGCCGGCGGGCGCAGGCGGCGGCGGTGCTGGCGAGATGGAGTTGGACTTTCAGCTCCTCGCCAACTACTTGATGGAAGATCCTAGCAATCAAGGTCAGTCATGCGTGCACGCATGCCGAGGCTGCTCAGGACTGCGCTGGAGCCATGCTCAGCGACACCAGGAACGTTTCCGTCTCATGCAGCCGAGCCTGGCTATTCGTCCGCGCCGCATGTACAAGTTCCGAGTTGTGTCTACTATTTGCAGACGGCGGCTGTATGTGCCGTCGTTCATGACGCTTATCATCATCATCGCTGCCTGCGCTGCACAGGGGCGGGCATGGTGTATGGAGCGCCGTTCGCAAACGGCCTCCCCCCGCCGCCCCCCACGCTGCCGCGGCCCCATGCCCTGCACCACCTGCACGCCTTCCAAGGAGCTGGCGGGGGGCTGCCGCTGCCTCCGCACGCGCAGGCGCAGCTCGCGGCGGCAGCGGCGCGCCAACATCAACAACAACAGCAGCAACAGCAGCAGCAACAGCAGCACCGTGACGGGCAGCATCAGCCGGACGGTGCAGGCGGCGGCGGCGGTGGCGCTGGGGGAGGGCCCCCGCCGTCTTTTCTCTCTCGGATGCCGATGGGCATGCAGCCGTTTATGCGCATGCCGGGCGCGGGGGGCGGCGGCATGCCGCCGCGGCTGCCGGGCATGTCCATGGGCCCTGTGATGGGCCTCAGCCCGCCGCCGCTCTCGCCGCAGATGCTGCAGCACATGAGCGCGCTGCCGCCGGCGCTCGCCATGCAGATGGGCATGGGCATGGGCATGGGGATGCAGCAGGCGCACGTCGCGGCGGCGGCGGCGGCGCTCGCGCAGCAGCAGCAGCAGCAGGCCGCGGCGGCGGCGGTGGCGGCGGCGGCGGCGGCGGCGGCGCAGCAGCAACAGCAGCAGCAGATGCAGATGCAGATGCAGAAGTCAGCAGCGGGAGCAGCAGCAACCCCGTCGCCAACACCGGCGGCGGCAGCGCCGGCAGCGGTGGCAAGAGCAGGGGCGGCGGCAGGGGCAGGGGGTGTGGGAAAAGGTCGTACGCCACAGGCGCTGGGATTGGGCGGTGAGGGACGAGGTGGTGGAGCAACTGGCGCTACAGGTGCGAGAATCAGCAACTTGCTAGACATATGCTGCGTCGTGTATCTGTACGGTGTAGTGACGAAGACCCCGAATCGACAGGTCCCTCGGGCAGCAGCAGTGCAGTGTGCGATCTGTGCCGCAGCGCGTGCGCGCGTGGCGACGGCGTTGTGCGCCAGGCGTGTTGTTGGCCTCCGCAGAATGGGGGGGGGGGGTAGGATGCACAGTGACATGTCATGGGGCGTTCAGCAGCCTCTGCGGAGCGCTGAGTGAAGCCAAATCAGGTACCTTGCTGCTGGTCATGGTGTGCAAGCGTGTCACGGCGCTCATCACCAGAGGCAGATCAGCAACAGCGATTCAAGAATAAACCCAGAGCAGGGCCGAGCAGTGAAGTAGCCTTACCCCTGACCCCAAGCTGTGCGGTCCCGTCTGCCATCCCATCAGCGGTTCGCGCCGCCCTGCACATCTGCTGCTCGGTGACCGCTTTCACTGAAGTTCCACACCAGTACAGCCTCAGCGCGCCCGGCAATCGCTACGCAGTAGTACCCCTGCTCGGCGCCAGCCACCGCAAGCAGTTACACTTGCACCAGCTACACTTGCACCAGCCGCGGTAGACTGCGCCACAGATGTTCACGTGCGGCGCCGCTCACGTGCCGCCAGGCGGCGCTGAGCTGCGCGCCAACGCCGCACGCGCGCCTGCGCAGCGCGGCGGCGCTCTGACGGTGGCTGCGTGTCTCACACACGGTAAGCGCACACCAACACACTGTCGGTCGCAAGCGCTCTTCATGCGTGAAGACCGCGGCTCTTGTCTCAAGCGGGCTGCAGCGTTATGCTCCAGCAGGCGGCAACCGGCACTGTACGCGTGACGAGCGCAATGCGTTCGCAGCAGCGTGCGCAAATCCGCTGAAGCACCTCGCCGCTGCAGCGGGCCCGTCTGCAATGAAGTGTCAGTGCATCCATATTGCTGCGCCTGAGGGCCCCCGTGGCGGCACTTCAGCGGCAGTCGTGGCCCCTGCAAGCGGAGGGAGGGCGGCAGCGCCGACTCGCAGTGTAGACCATCTTGACTGGCACGCCTGTCACCAGAGACAGCTGTGCGACATTCATGAAACCTCTGCTTCCCACCTAACTTCACCTGATTTACACGCCAATTTTCTCAGTGGGATGTGCGGGCAGCAGACTCTGCTGAACAGCAGATGTCTCTGGGCTTCAGCCTCGCCAGGTTCGTGTAGGCAGCCATGTGAGCTTCTGGCAGACTGGACATGCTGACATTGCAGCCGTGTGCGGGAGGTTACGCCATGTCCCATTGCCCATGCCTTGCTTTCAACAAGTCGATCCCATATTGGTCGTTGCAGAAACACACTTTCACAGCGTCGATAGCTCCTTGAGGTCCAATCTCGCAGCCGCTTCCGTAAATGACCGGCGCTGGCAACCAGCGGCCGCTCTGCTGCGCTGGGGGTCCAACAATTGTGTGGCTTTAACTTCAATTTTAAGGTTGAAGTTGCAAGCAGACATGGTCCGTAAAGCAGAGACTAGCAACTGCGGCGGTGGCGCTTCAGCGCTCAGCTGCAGAATGTGGCCTCGGCGCCGCGCCGAATCTGACGCGCTGCTCAGTCGACCGCATTCATGCCCACTGTGTGCGCGCGTGTGCCCTGCTGCGCGCTCGCCGCCGCCTCCCGCAGGCAAGAAGCGCGCGCTCAACAAGGACACCTCGGACCTGGAGGCGGTGGCGCAGATCAAGGCGCACAAGGTGAGGGCGGGGGCGGGATGCACGCGCCGCGCAGCGCCGCTGCCGGCGCGCATGTTACGCGGCGCAAAGCGGTAGCCCTCATGCAGCATCCAGAACTGGCGGGGAGGGCGCCGTGCAGCGCTGTGGTGCACGTCACGGTGCGCGCGATGCGGCAGCGCTCGCGCACCTTTCAGTCGGCCGTTGGCAGCGCCGCGTGACGACTTGATCTCGGCCCCTTTGTGTGCGGCGGCGGCGGTGCGCCCGGCCACCTGCGCGTCGCATCTCATCAGCGCCGCCTGTCTGGTCCTCGAGCGCCTTGTCAATGACAGTGTCATGTGCGTCGGCTTCTTTACGGTACGTGCGCATCGTGTCGGCGGGCGGCAAGTGCAGACGGCGGGGGCGCCGGTGGTCGCGGGGAATGCCTGCGCGCGCAATGCAGCGGTGCCGCGTGCGCTGCCGCACGTGAAATCATTAGAGATGTGTGCGCCAGCTTTGTTTGTATGCATGCACTAGCCACCCTTGCTTGCCAGCGCTGCCCCTGCAATTCTGCTCACGGGGACCAGGGGGCTCCCAGGCGCGCCTATCTGTGAGTCCACTGTGAGTACACACACGGTGGGTGCCGCCGCACTCGCTGAAGCTCGGACGTGTACCGGCGCGCCGGCGCAGGCGCGTTACTTGGCAGTGCTGTGCCCGCCTTTCCGCTCACGGGGACCGGGGGCTGACGCTCGCCTCTTAGGCTGCTGCGTGCCCTCCTTTCACCAGTATGTACACAGTACACCGCCGCACTTGCTGAACTTCAAACGTGTACCGGCGCGCCGGCGCAGGCGCGCGAGCAGGCGGAGCGGCGGCGCGAGCGCAACAAGCTGCTCGCGCGCAAGACGCGCCTGCGCAAGAAGTTCTTCTACGAGGCGCTGCAGGAGCAGGTGCGCGGCCTGCGCTCGCTCAACCTGCGCTACAAGCGGCTGCTGCGCGACCGCCTGGGCGAGAAGGCGGACACGGTGCGTACGGTAGGCTTGCGCGCGCGCGTACCTATGGCAGAACCCACTTATATGTGTATGCACGGCCGGACGTACGGTATGTACGCATGCACGGCGGCTGCTGAAGTGTATGCGTATGGCCGTCCTGTGAGTGCGTTGGAAGCACATGGCGGCTGCGCGCGCGTATGAGATGACCCCCATGTATTCATACGCATAGCCGGATGTACGCTACGCGGTAGTGCGCTCTGTTCCATACGTAAGGGGGCCGCGCTTGGAGCGGCAGCGCTCAGCACGTGCGCACGCACGGCGGCTGCTGAAGTGCACGTGTACGACTTTTCCTGTTGGCGCGTTGAAGCACTCGGCAAGCATGAAGGCGCGACCGAAACAGTAAGCGGGCCCCGTCCTCTGCGTGTCTGGCTGGGATGTGGGCGCATGCGGCATGCGCGTGCATGCCTGCCGCTTCACGCACAGGTGTCACATGGCGTGTCTGCGACGTTGCACATGCTGGGGGAGAAGGGGGAGGGGATGACTGCGTGGTCGGCGCTGCCTCACCCAGATACGCCCGTTAAGCCATGTCTCGCGTGCCACAGCGCTCAGGAGCGTGGAGACAGCAGCGCTCACCCCCCTCCGGCGCACGCGTGCAGTCCGCTGGCGCGCGTCTGCCGTCTCTACGAGTGTATGTTTTGCGAGTGCGACGCGCTGCGCCTCTATCGTGTGGGTGGCGCGCCAAACCCTGAGCCCTGTTTCAACCCTCCATCCAAGCCGCGACCTCGCCCGCCGCGGCCTGCACCCCATCTTTGTGTCTCGCGCGGCGCTGCGAGCCGCGCGCATTGAGGGGTACATGCCACATGGTGCAGCATCTACTCATCGACCACCGCACGTGTGCTCTCGCACTTGCGCCTCTGCGCGCACCGCTGCCACACGCGCGCGCAGATTCTGGAGCAGTGCGCCGTGGTTCCACTGGTGCGACTCGCTGCGCCTCCGTTGCGTGGGCGGTGCGCCAGACCCTGAGCCCTACCGCAATTCTTCAATTGAGCCGTGACCCTGCCCGCTCGCTGCGCGTGTGCGCGCGCGCAGATTCTGGAGCAGTGCGCCGTGGTGTCGCCGGAGCTGCTGGCGCTGGAGGGGCAGGAGTCGACCGCGGACCTGGAGAGGGGGGACTTCCAGCTCATGCAGTACCTGCAGCTGGCGCAGCAGGTGAGCACGCCGCCGCTGCTGCTGCTGCGGCAGCCGCGGGCGCTCACCCAACTGCTGTTGCTTGAAGTTGAGCTTGAGAAGCTCAACATGTATGTGAGCCCAGAAATGTATGTGAGCCGCGGTGCAGCAGCTCGACAGCTGACGGCGCTGCAGGTGCGCGCTGCGCTGCTGCAGCCGCGCGCACGCGAGGCGGCGGCGGCGACGCTGATCCTGAAGTTTGCGGCGCGTGTCTTGGGCGCTTGCTGTTGATGCGGTGCTACGCGTGAGGGGTGTACGTGAGGTGCGGCTGCCAGCTCATGCCGTACCTACAGCTGGCGCAGCACGTGAGCGTGCCGCAGCTGGCGCCGCTGCTGCTGGTGCAGGCGCGCGTTGTGCTGCGTGCCGGGGGGCGTCAAAACGTGCTGCCTGCACGTGCGGTGCTTCTTAATTAGGTTCTCTCGAGGAGGAAGAAGTGTACTTCAAGTACGTGAGCTGTGGTGCAAGTTACACTCGAAGAGGCAGTGCTTCAAGGGTGTGAGCTGTGGTCATGCAGCTCACCCGCCGCTGGCGCTGCAGGCGAGCGCTGCGCTGCTGCCGCGCGGCGGCGGGCCGGCGGCGACGACGCTGATTGTTTAGTCTGCGACGTGTCGGGGGCGTCAGCAGCTGCCGTTGGTGTGGTGCTGCGCTACAGTGAAACGCGAGAAAGAAATAAGTGTACGTGAGGTGTGGCTTTCAACACATGCAGCACCTACAGTTGGCGCAGCAGGTGAGCGCTGCAGCTGTGGGTGCGGATGTGAAACTGAGGGTTTGATACTGGCGGCATTGGAGGCGGCAGAAGCTGCTGCTGCGCGCTTGAACTTGAAGTGGAGGAGCACAGTTGAGCAATAATGCGGGACGTGGCGGTCGGTGTGTCGAGGCATCAGAATCTGCCTGTGTCGTGTTTTGACACGGGCGCTTGAAGTTGAACACCGGATGAGCACTGAATCAAAGAGGGGCATCAGTTGAGCGTGGGGGGCAGTGAGAGCACTGACAGACAGTTTCAAGTTGAAGTGATGTTTGGATCGATTATCACGCTTGCAAACCATTTAGCGCTGGCGACTGGCTCATCAGTCGGCCAGCTGGGGGGGCGGGATGTTGAAGTTGAATGGTGTGTCACAGAAAATGCTCCCTACACGTGCAGTACTGCTGCGAGGCCATGACCTCTCGTTGTAGATAACGGTGAGGATCAGGGGGTCACCAGGGTGTCTCACTGAGGGCTTGTAACATCTCCGCAAAGGCTGCATGCATGGCGTTTTGTGATTCAAATGGCTTCACACCATGGATCTGCTCTGCATTCTTTGTAGCAACCTTGGTTGCTCACACGCTTGAAGCGCAGTGTAGATGTTGCAACAGTGTGTCACATGCTGTGCTGATAGGTTCATGATGGGTACGGCCATATCATGGTGACAGCACCAGCTCTCGTCCGATTGCCGAAGTTAAGCACCCTTGAGCGGAGCTAGCACTACGGTGGGGGATCACGTGGGAAGCCTCCGTGCTGTACTCTTCTTTTTTCCGCCCTCGCTTACGCACGGGAATGAACAATGGCTTTGCGCACATCACATCCCCCTTCCCTACACAACCTACCAAAATGCACAACCTAACCCCAACTTCAATACTACTTGCGCTGCACTCTGCCCTTCGCTACATGCCTGACGCATGCTCCCCCCTCCCCCCCCCCCCTGCGCGCGCGCCCGCTGCCGCAGTCCTTCGTGGTCACCGACCCGAACCTCCCGGACAACCCCATTGTGTACGCGAGCCAGGGGTTCCTGGACCTGACGGGGTACGCGCGCGACCACGTCATCGGGCGTAACTGCCGCTTCCTGCAGGGTCCCAACACGGACCAGCGCGCCGTGGAGCACGTGCGCAAGGGGCTCAGCGAGGGCGTCGACACGAGCGTGTGCCTGCTCAACTACAAGGTGCGACACGCCGCAGCGTACCCTGATTTGTCGGACGACCTGTATAATGTGTTGGAGAGGCGACGTCAGTGGACCAACGTTCGGTGGAGTGCGTGCACTCAGCGGGGGGTGACACGCGCGTGTACCTGCTGAACTACAAGTTGTGATGATAAACGTCTCGTTGAATTGGATTATGCCCGACCTACCTACTGTAAACTTCGAAGTATATTGCGAGCCGAGCACGGACCAGAGCAGGCGCTCAGGGGGCTGAGGGAGGGACCGGACGCGTGCGTGCATGTGTCTGCTCTCAACTACAAGGCGACGCGCCACCGATCATCCCGTTTCAACTCGGGAGAAACACCGCACTCCGAGCGCCGGAAGCGCGAGGCGGAGGCGCATTTTCTGACTCCGCTCCGCGCCGCTGCCGCTGCGTGCGCGCCGCTCCCGCGCGCAGGCCGACGGCACGCCGTTCTGGAACAGCTTCTTCTGCGCCGCGCTGCGCGACGCGCAGCGCCGCGTCGTCAACTACGTCGGCGTGCAGAGCCCGGTGCCGGGGCCGCCTAAGGAGCCGTACCCCGGCGCGGACGCGGCGAGCGCTGCTGCTGCTGCGGATGCCGCGCCAGCGGCGGCGGCGGAGCGCGGCGACGGCGAGCCCTCCGTGCAGTCGCCGCGGCCATCCGGCAGCAGGTACGCATGGCCACCACTGCGTCGCGTCCCATTTTGCGTAGAGCTCTCCATGCGCGATGGACCGCGCGCGCTGTGCATTTCGCAGGGATGGTCGCCGGCCGCGCCTCCCGCGCATGCAGTCACAACCGCACATGCGCATGGCTTCGTGTGGCAAGGACTCAACTCATGCTTCGCTCCATGCAATGCGTGCGCTGGTGTGCTCGTCGCTTTCGCGCAGATCGCAGTCGGCGGCGCCGGCGCACACCGCCGCTGCGCCGCACGCTTCCTCGACGGCGAACGCCGCCGGCGTCGACGTCTCGCAGCACACGCCGCCGCCGCCGCGACCGCCGCCGCCGCAGCAGCAGCAGCAGCAGCAGCATCCTCAGCATCAGCAGACGCGCTCCCCAGGCGGCGCGATGCTGGTGTGAAAACGCGCCGTCACGGCAGCGGCGGCGCGTAGCACTCTGTTCGCCGCCGCAGCGCGCAGCACGCGATGATGCGAAGTGCTGCGGCTGCAGCGGCAGCAGGAGCGACCAGCAGCAGCGATGGCGCATCACGACCCTTAGTATGAGGCGTCTGGACGGTGGCGATGGCGCCGGTGCGACAGCAGCGGTGACGGTGGCGGCGGCAGGCGAAGTGGCGGCAGCGGTGGCAGCAGCAGCGGCGGCAGCAGCGGCATCCGCAGCGGCACTGGTGGCGGCCCCTGTGGCGGCGGCACCAGCAGCGGCAAGGCGGTGCTGGGCGAGGCACTGCTGCAGAAGCCATGGCAGCTGTGCGCGCTGCAGCGGCAGCATTGGCTGCAGCAGCAGCGCATGTAAGGACGGGAGCGGCGGCAGCGCGGAGTGCACACGCAGAAGCTGAGGGCCGCAACAGACGGCGATACCGGGCTGGTTGGGCTGCCACGCGATCGCAGCAGCAGCGCGCCCGGCAGCAGGAGGCACGCGAGCAGCAGTGCGCCGCTGCCTCAGCACTGCGAGGCGGCGCTGCTGTTGCGGTGACGATTGGGCGGCAGCGGCGGCGGCAGCGCTGGTGCCTGCCGCCGCCGCCGCCGGCAGCACGACGCGCGCCTGCCAGGTGGTGTGTGGGCGCAGACAGCACCCGCGCGGGTGTTTGTGCCTGCGTGCGCATCCAGTTGTTTACAGCGCGGGGCGCGTCTGCCCTACGCCTCCTGAGCCCCCGGTCACGGGTCGGGAGCAGTTGCCCGTGCATTGCGCAGTGCGGGCGTGTTTACGAGCGAGCCTCTGCGTGTGTCGCCCCCCCCCAGCTGATTCGGGAAGCACCGGAGGGGGGGGGGGGGAGGGTGGGGGGAGGGGAGAGCACAGAGAGTTGTCGAGTGAGTTCAGAAATTGAGAGTGCGGCAGGGGCCTTGGGCGCCGTCTTTACAGTGCGTCGCTGCGCTGTGGCAGCACGACGGCACAGCACGCCTCTGCTGACATCGGGACGCTCGTTGCATGTGTTTGCCATATGGTTGTAGTGTGCTTTGGCGGTGGTCTGGGAAGCTTTTGAGGGAGGGGGGGGATAAGGGGTCATGCATAGTCGCCATGTCGTGGGGGGGCCTGTTTGTAGGACGGGGGGGGGGGGAGGGGGGGGTGGGGGGGGACAGATCACCAGGACGAGTCAGGTTCAACCGGAATACCTCTTGCACCTTAGATGGTGTGCGAGAGAGGAGGACGCGGCACACCTGCGGCACAGCGACGACGCCCTGTGCAGGTGCCACCGCGGAAGCAGTGCCTAGTGCCACGGCGGGGGGGGGGGGGGGGGGAGAGCAGAAGGGGGGGCGCGCGCTGCACTGCCGCCACACACCATATATTTATTATACAGCGAGCGTGCGCCGCCGCCGTCCTTGTAGAGCAGCGTCACCAAATGCCAGCTGTGTTTTTGCTGCGTGTGCTCGCCACCACCCTCTGTTTGTTCCTCTCTCTCTCTCTCTCTCTGGCGGTGCGGCTTTGTCTTGCGGGCATGCCCGGTGCACAGCGGGCGAGTTGCCGTGGCCGTGCCGCCTCCGGTTGCGCGTCGTGCCGCGTCATCGCAGCAACTGCAGGGTGTATGGGGCTTCATGTTTTGTATGTGCATGCGTGGGGGGGGGGGCAGCAGGGCACGGATCAATCAACATTTGGGATTTTTCTCGCACAGGGCGCGAAAAAGCCCAGATGAATGGCATCTAGCTTGAAGCTTGCTGTACAAAATCTACGGCGTGTCACAGTCTGAAAGTGTCTCAACGACAACCAGATCAGCGTACTTGAGAGGCCCCACTGGCAGGCTGCGACCAGGGCACAGGCAGCTTGAACACGAACGCATACGAACGGCATCGCATGCAAACAAACAGGTGATCATCACAATCACTACAGGGATGTGAGAGTCAGACAACCGATATCGGCCGATAATTGCACCAGAAGTCTAATGTCAGACATCACGCCCTTTCATGTGACAAGTTTGTTCCCAAAGGCTGCGTGGCATTAAAAAGTACATGAAGCATCTCTTCTCGGTAATAGCGTGTCAGAACCTGTCAAAGCAGCAGCAGCAGCAAGGCCAGCAGCTAGCTGTGCAGCAGCAGCAGCAGTGCTCAGTGTGTGTGTCAGAAGCTGTCAAAAATGGTGTCAGAAGCAGCAATGCAGCAGCAGCTGCAGCAGTGTCATCAGCCAGAACATCAGCCAGCAGCAGCAGCAGCAGCAGCAGCAGCACAGCAATACAGCAGCTGCTTTGCTCTATCTTTATGTGGCATGCCTCAACATCACTGGCATGTCTCAACACTCACTGACACTGTGGCATGCTTTAGACACCCAACACGGTCGTGGCAACTTGAAGCCCAGCACCGTGGCATGCCTTAACTAACGGTGAATGAATAGCGAGCTGAACACACCATGTGGCACATGAGCACCATGTGTGGCATGAGCAGCATCTGAAGCTGAGCACCTTGTGGCATGAGCCCAAGGTGGCATGAAGCAGTGCTCACCTGAAGCTGAGCACCATGTGACACATGAGCACCATGTGGCGTGAGCAGCATCTGAAGCTGAGCACCATGTGGCATGAGCAGCACTGAAGCTGAGCACCAGGTGCCGTGGCATGAGCAGCATCTGAAGCTGAGCACCATGTGGCACATGAGCACCATGTGGCATGAGCATCATCTGCACATGAGCACCATGTGGCATGAGCATCATCTGAAGCTGAGCACCACGTGGCATGAGCAGCATCTGAAGCTGAGCAACATGTGGCACATGAGCAGCAGCAGCAGCAGCAGCAGCAGCAGCAGCAGCAGCAGCAGCAGCAGCAGCAGCAGCAGCAGCAGCAGCAGCAGCAGCAGCAGCAGCAGCAGCAGCAGCAGCAGCAGCAGCAGCAGCAGCAGCAGCAGCAGCAGCAGCAGCAGCAGCAGCAGCAGCAGCAGCAGCAGCAGCAGCAGCAGCAGCAGCAGCAGCAGCAGCAGCAGCAGCAGCAGCAGCAGCAGCAGCAGCAGCAGCAGCAGCAGCAGCAGCAGCAGCAGCAGCAGCAGCAGCAGCAGCAGCAGCAGCAGCAGCAGCAGCAGCAGCAGCAGCAGCAGCAGCAGCAGCAGCAGCAGCAGCAGCAGCAGCAGCAGCAGCAGCAGCAGCAGCAGCAGCAGCAGCAGCAGCAGCAGCAGCAGCAGCAGCAGCAGCAGCAGCAGCAGCAGCAGCAGCAGCAGCAGCAGCAGCAGCAGCAGCAGCAGCAGCAGCAGCAGCAGCAGCAGCAGCAGCAGCAGCAGCAGCAGCAGCAGCAGCAGCAGCAGCAGCAGCAGCAGCAGCAGCAGCAGCAGCAGCAGCAGCAGCAGCAGCAGCAGCAGCAGCAGCAGCAGCAGCAGCAGCAGCAGCAGCAGCAGCAGCAGCAGCAGCAGCAGCAGCAGCAGCAGCAGCAGCAGCAGCAGCAGCAGCAGCAGCAGCAGCAGCAGCAGCAGCAGCAGCAGCAGCAGCAGCAGCAGCAGCAGCAGCAGCAGCAGCAGCAGCAGCAGCAGCAGCAGCAGCAGCAGCAGCAGCAGCAGCAGCAGCAGCAGCAGCAGCAGCAGCAGCAGCAGCAGCAGCAGCAGCAGCAGCAGCAGCAGCAGCAGCAGCAGCAGCAGCAGCAGCAGCAGCAGCAGCAGCAGCAGCAGCAGCAGCAGCAGCAGCAGCAGCAGCAGCAGCAGCAGCAGCAGCAGCAGCAGCAGCAGCAGCAGCAGCAGCAGCAGCAGCAGCAGCAGCAGCAGCAGCAGCAGCAGCAGCAGCAGCAGCAGCAGCAGCAGCAGCAGCAGCAGCAGCAGCAGCAGCAGCAGCAGCAGCAGCAGCAGCAGCAGCAGCAGCAGCAGCAGCAGCAGCAGCAGCAGCAGCAGCAGCAGCAGCAGCAGCAGCAGCAGCAGCAGCAGCAGCAGCAGCAGCAGCAGCAGCAGCAGCAGCAGCAGCAGCAGCAGCAGCAGCAGCAGCAGCAGCAGCAGCAGCAGCAGCAGCAGCAGCAGCAGCAGCAGCAGCAGCAGCAGCAGCAGCAGCAGCAGCAGCAGCAGCAGCAGCAGCAGCAGCAGCAGCAGCAGCAGCAGCAGCAGCAGCAGCAGCAGCAGCAGCAGCAGCAGCAGCAGCAGCAGCAGCAGCAGCAGCAGCAGCAGCAGCAGCAGCAGCAGCAGCAGCAGCAGCAGCAGCAGCAGCAGCAGCAGCAGCAGCAGCAGCAGCAGCAGCAGCAGCAGCAGCAGCAGCAGCAGCAGCAGCAGCAGCAGCAGCAGCAGCAGCAGCAGCAGCAGCAGCAGCAGCAGCAGCAGCAGCAGCAGCAGCAGCAGCAGCAGCAGCAGCAGCAGCAGCAGCAGCAGCAGCAGCAGCAGCAGCAGCAGCAGCAGCAGCAGCAGCAGCAGCAGCAGCAGCAGCAGCAGCAGCAGCAGCAGCAGCAGCAGCAGCAGCAGCAGCAGCAGCAGCAGCAGCAGCAGCAGCAGCAGCAGCAGCAGCAGCAGCAGCAGCAGCAGCAGCAGCAGCAGCAGCAGCAGCAGCAGCAGCAGCAGCAGCAGCAGCAGCAGCAGCAGCAGCAGCAGCAGCAGCAGCAGCAGCAGCAGCAGCAGCAGCAGCAGCAGCAGCAGCAGCAGCAGCAGCAGCAGCAGCAGCAGCAGCAGCAGCAGCAGCAGCAGCAGCAGCAGCAGCAGCAGCAGCAGCAGCAGCAGCAGCAGCAGCAGCAGCAGCAGCAGCAGCAGCAGCAGCAGCAGCAGCAGCAGCAGCAGCAGCAGCAGCAGCAGCAGCAGCAGCAGCAGCAGCAGCAGCAGCAGCAGCAGCAGCAGCAGCAGCAGCAGCAGCAGCAGCAGCAGCAGCAGCAGCAGCAGCAGCAGCAGCAGCAGCAGCAGCAGCAGCAGCAGCAGCAGCAGCAGCAGCAGCAGCAGCAGCAGCAGCAGCAGCAGCAGCAGCAGCAGCAGCAGCAGCAGCAGCAGCAGCAGCAGCAGCAGCAGCAGCAGCAGCAGCAGCAGCAGCAGCAGCAGCAGCAGCAGCAGCAGCAGCAGCAGCAGCAGCAGCAGCAGCAGCAGCAGCAGCAGCAGCAGCAGCAGCAGCAGCAGCAGCAGCAGCAGCAGCAGCAGCAGCAGCAGCAGCAGCAGCAGCAGCAGCAGCAGCAGCAGCAGCAGCAGCAGCAGCAGCAGCAGCAGCAGCAGCAGCAGCAGCAGCAGCAGCAGCAGCAGCAGCAGCAGCAGCAGCAGCAGCAGCAGCAGCAGCAGCAGCAGCAGCAGCAGCAGCAGCAGCAGCAGCAGCAGCAGCAGCAGCAGCAGCAGCAGCAGCAGCAGCAGCAGCAGCAGCAGCAGCAGCAGCAGCAGCAGCAGCAGCAGCAGCAGCAGCAGCAGCAGCAGCAGCAGCAGCAGCAGCAGCAGCAGCAGCAGCAGCAGCAGCAGCAGCAGCAGCAGCAGCAGCAGCAGCAGCAGCAGCAGCAGCAGCAGCAGCAGCAGCAGCAGCAGCAGCAGCAGCAGCAGCAGCAGCAGCAGCAGCAGCAGCAGCAGCAGCAGCAGCAGCAGCAGCAGCAGCAGCAGCAGCAGCAGCAGCAGCAGCAGCAGCAGCAGCAGCAGCAGCAGCAGCAGCAGCAGCAGCAGCAGCAGCAGCAGCAGCAGCAGCAGCAGCAGCAGCAGCAGCAGCAGCAGCAGCAGCAGCAGCAGCAGCAGCAGCAGCAGCAGCAGCAGCAGCAGCAGCAGCAGCAGCAGCAGCAGCAGCAGCAGCAGCAGCAGCAGCAGCAGCAGCAGCAGCAGCAGCAGCAGCAGCAGCAGCAGCAGCAGCAGCAGCAGCAGCAGCAGCAGCAGCAGCAGCAGCAGCAGCAGCAGCAGCAGCAGCAGCAGCAGCAGCAGCAGCAGCAGCAGCAGCAGCAGCAGCAGCAGCAGCAGCAGCAGCAGCAGCAGCAGCAGCAGCAGCAGCAGCAGCAGCAGCAGCAGCAGCAGCAGCAGCAGCAGCAGCAGCAGCAGCAGCAGCAGCAGCAGCAGCAGCAGCAGCAGCAGCAGCAGCAGCAGCAGCAGCAGCAGCAGCAGCAGCAGCAGCAGCAGCAGCAGCAGCAGCAGCAGCAGCAGCAGCAGCAGCAGCAGCAGCAGCAGCAGCAGCAGCAGCAGCAGCAGCAGCAGCAGCAGCAGCAGCAGCAGCAGCAGCAGCAGCAGCAGCAGCAGCAGCAGCAGCAGCAGCAGCAGCAGCAGCAGCAGCAGCAGCAGCAGCAGCAGCAGCAGCAGCAGCAGCAGCAGCAGCAGCAGCAGCAGCAGCAGCAGCAGCAGCAGCAGCAGCAGCAGCAGCAGCAGCAGCAGCAGCAGCAGCAGCAGCAGCAGCAGCAGCAGCAGCAGCAGCAGCAGCAGCAGCAGCAGCAGCAGCAGCAGCAGCAGCAGCAGCAGCAGCAGCAGCAGCAGCAGCAGCAGCAGCAGCAGCAGCAGCAGCAGCAGCAGCAGCAGCAGCAGCAGCAGCAGCAGCAGCAGCAGCAGCAGCAGCAGCAGCAGCAGCAGCAGCAGCAGCAGCAGCAGCAGCAGCAGCAGCAGCAGCAGCAGCAGCAGCAGCAGCAGCAGCAGCAGCAGCAGCAGCAGCAGCAGCAGCAGCAGCAGCAGCAGCAGCAGCAGCAGCAGCAGCAGCAGCAGCAGCAGCAGCAGCAGCAGCAGCAGCAGCAGCAGCAGCAGCAGCAGCAGCAGCAGCAGCAGCAGCAGCAGCAGCAGCAGCAGCAGCAGCAGCAGCAGCAGCAGCAGCAGCAGCAGCAGCAGCAGCAGCAGCAGCAGCAGCAGCAGCAGCAGCAGCAGCAGCAGCAGCAGCAGCAGCAGCAGCAGCAGCAGCAGCAGCAGCAGCAGCAGCAGCAGCAGCAGCAGCAGCAGCAGCAGCAGCAGCAGCAGCAGCAGCAGCAGCAGCAGCAGCAGCAGCAGCAGCAGCAGCAGCAGCAGCAGCAGCAGCAGCAGCAGCAGCAGCAGCAGCAGCAGCAGCAGCAGCAGCAGCAGCAGCAGCAGCAGCAGCAGCAGCAGCAGCAGCAGCAGCAGCAGCAGCAGCAGCAGCAGCAGCAGCAGCAGCAGCAGCAGCAGCAGCAGCAGCAGCAGCAGCAGCAGCAGCAGCAGCAGCAGCAGCAGCAGCAGCAGCAGCAGCAGCAGCAGCAGCAGCAGCAGCAGCAGCAGCAGCAGCAGCAGCAGCAGCAGCAGCAGCAGCAGCAGCAGCAGCAGCAGCAGCAGCAGCAGCAGCAGCAGCAGCAGCAGCAGCAGCAGCAGCAGCAGCAGCAGCAGCAGCAGCAGCAGCAGCAGCAGCAGCAGCAGCAGCAGCAGCAGCAGCAGCAGCAGCAGCAGCAGCAGCAGCAGCAGCAGCAGCAGCAGCAGCAGCAGCAGCAGCAGCAGCAGCAGCAGCAGCAGCAGCAGCAGCAGCAGCAGCAGCAGCAGCAGCAGCAGCAGCAGCAGCAGCAGCAGCAGCAGCAGCAGCAGCAGCAGCAGCAGCAGCAGCAGCAGCAGCAGCAGCAGCAGCAGCAGCAGCAGCAGCAGCAGCAGCAGCAGCAGCAGCAGCAGCAGCAGCAGCAGCAGCAGCAGCAGCAGCAGCAGCAGCAGCAGCAGCAGCAGCAGCAGCAGCAGCAGCAGCAGCAGCAGCAGCAGCAGCAGCAGCAGCAGCAGCAGCAGCAGCAGCAGCAGCAGCAGCAGCAGCAGCAGCAGCAGCAGCAGCAGCAGCAGCAGCAGCAGCAGCAGCAGCAGCAGCAGCAGCAGCAGCAGCAGCAGCAGCAGCAGCAGCAGCAGCAGCAGCAGCAGCAGCAGCAGCAGCAGCAGCAGCAGCAGCAGCAGCAGCAGCAGCAGCAGCAGCAGCAGCAGCAGCAGCAGCAGCAGCAGCAGCAGCAGCAGCAGCAGCAGCAGCAGCAGCAGCAGCAGCAGCAGCAGCAGCAGCAGCAGCAGCAGCAGCAGCAGCAGCAGCAGCAGCAGCAGCAGCAGCAGCAGCAGCAGCAGCAGCAGCAGCAGCAGCAGCAGCAGCAGCAGCAGCAGCAGCAGCAGCAGCAGCAGCAGCAGCAGCAGCAGCAGCAGCAGCAGCAGCAGCAGCAGCAGCAGCAGCAGCAGCAGCAGCAGCAGCAGCAGCAGCAGCAGCAGCAGCAGCAGCAGCAGCAGCAGCAGCAGCAGCAGCAGCAGCAGCAGCAGCAGCAGCAGCAGCAGCAGCAGCAGCAGCAGCAGCAGCAGCAGCAGCAGCAGCAGCAGCAGCAGCAGCAGCAGCAGCAGCAGCAGCAGCAGCAGCAGCAGCAGCAGCAGCAGCAGCAGCAGCAGCAGCAGCAGCAGCAGCAGCAGCAGCAGCAGCAGCAGCAGCAGCAGCAGCAGCAGCAGCAGCAGCAGCAGCAGCAGCAGCAGCAGCAGCAGCAGCAGCAGCAGCAGCAGCAGCAGCAGCAGCAGCAGCAGCAGCAGCAGCAGCAGCAGCAGCAGCAGCAGCAGCAGCAGCAGCAGCAGCAGCAGCAGCAGCAGCAGCAGCAGCAGCAGCAGCAGCAGCAGCAGCAGCAGCAGCAGCAGCAGCAGCAGCAGCAGCAGCAGCAGCAGCAGCAGCAGCAGCAGCAGCAGCAGCAGCAGCAGCAGCAGCAGCAGCAGCAGCAGCAGCAGCAGCAGCAGCAGCAGCAGCAGCAGCAGCAGCAGCAGCAGCAGCAGCAGCAGCAGCAGCAGCAGCAGCAGCAGCAGCAGCAGCAGCAGCAGCAGCAGCAGCAGCAGCAGCAGCAGCAGCAGCAGCAGCAGCAGCAGCAGCAGCAGCAGCAGCAGCAGCAGCAGCAGCAGCAGCAGCAGCAGCAGCAGCAGCAGCAGCAGCAGCAGCAGCAGCAGCAGCAGCAGCAGCAGCAGCAGCAGCAGCAGCAGCAGCAGCAGCAGCAGCAGCAGCAGCAGCAGCAGCAGCAGCAGCAGCAGCAGCAGCAGCAGCAGCAGCAGCAGCAGCAGCAGCAGCAGCA
>JAFCMP010000468.1:825000-887436 GCA_017506865.1 Tribonema minus
GCAGCAATGGCACCGACCGCCCAGTGTTTGGCCGCAGCCAAGCACCTGATGGCGGTCGCGATTGTGATCAAGATGTGTGCGAGCAAGCCGCGGCCACCGACCGCCAAGGTAGCTTTGGAGGCAAGAAAGGCGGTTCTTGCAATGGTGGAGCAAGCAGACCAGCAGCACGCCGACAGCGCGCGGGCAATGACACTGTTGATGGAATGGGTACGTCGTTAGCGCCATCGGCGGGGGCCATACTCGCGCCGCTCCCCGCAATTTCGTCGGCAGTCGCTGGCGTTAGCGGTGGAGGCCATGCTTGCGCCGCCCCCAGCAGTTTCATCGACAGTCGCAGTTCGCATTGTACAGTGCAGCATTTCGCAGATCGCCGTGCGTTCTTGGGTGCCTCGCAAGACATCAATGTACACAAAGCTTTTCCAACCGCTGCAGTGAGTGTGTCTCTGGTGTCACTTCCGCCTTGCCCCCAGGTGTGCACGATCAGTTGCTTTGGCTGCTTGCAATGCCATTTGACTGCAGCTGTGATGGCTTCATGTTCAGGGCGTCACTTGTTCTTGGTGGTGCAATGTCAGTGTACGTGTACATGCACATGCTCGCTTGCATTGGCTGTGCGATGACATGCATTCGGTGTGGCACATGTGCTGGGTGGCGCAGTCGGTGCAACGCGGGTCGGGTCCCTCGAATGCACAACAGGCTGGTACACATGGCACTCGCCAGCACGCTGCACGCCGCCCGCACGTGCCGGGCACACCGAATGCGCCGGCAATCCAGTCATAATGGCGTTTGTGTCATTGGTCGCATGCGAGCATCTGCAGAAAGGCTCATGGTGTAATCGAGTGGCACACAGTTGAACATTATGTGGCTTGAGCAGCAATGTGACATGAGCAACAAGGTGGCATGAGCAGCAATGGGGCATGAGCAGCAAGCTGAGCATAATGCTTGCTGAGCACAACGTGGCAGAGCAGCAATGTGGCATGAGCAGCAATGGGGCATGAGCAGCAGCAAGCTGAGCATAATGCTTGCTGAGCACAACGTGGCAGAGCAGCAATGTGCATGACAATGGGGCATGAGCAGCAAGCTGAGCATAATGCTTGCTGAGCACAACGTGGCATGAGCAGCATGTGGCATGAGCAGCAAGCAGCACCATGCTGAGAAATGGCATATGAAGGCGACGACTGAGAACAAGGCAACTAGCGGGAAGAATGCAGCAAGGAAGGCGGTCAGCGAATGCAGTCGAAAACTGCGGCACATTGGCCACCCGTATTATCTCACACTCACGTCAACAGAGCCGTGAAATGAAGCGATTGTTTGGAGAAGCAACGGCGACCGGCACGTGCACCAACTGCGCGGATCAGACGCCGCTGGCGGAGCACTGTCTTCTATGTGCACCATGCCTTAAGCAATACGGGCGTGAGGTATACATAAAGCCCTTGCTAAAGTCCATGAAATTCAGGCGCAAGAAGTGGAAGGATGACGGCGATCCACGCGGCGATGAGGGCTTCGACATCACCCTCGAGAGTATGCACACCGAGAGGTGCGCTCTAACCGGCATGCCGATGGCTACAGCACCCTGCAGCCATTGGCAGATGTCGCCCGAAAGAAGGAATGAGGCACGCGGTTATACCACCGACAACGTCTGCTATGTCATTCTGGAGCTAAATCACGCAAACCAGATGACGCCCGCAAAGGTGGACTTTGCCTTCACCAGCTTCTCTGGTTACCAACCGTACGAAGTATGCGAGCTGGACTGTGCGCCATCACCGAGACCGCAAGCAGTCCGAATGCCAATCCTCCAATGGGGAAATCCCCCTGAGGCAAGGTGTAACGTTTGCACCAGACGCACCGGAGTTGATGTTTGGAAACCTAGGACGGCTTTCACAGCAGATTTGGGGCGCGGGTGCAAGACCTGCACTGCAGCCATGCAGATGGCGATCAGCAGGACTTGGCGGGGTGCCCTCTCAATCATCCTCACCAATGCGAGGCTCAGCGGCAGGCGACATGCAAGAAAAGGGGGGGACTTGTGCTCGATCAACTGATTGCGAAACTGCAGGGGCAACGCGGGCTTTGCTACTACAGCGACATGCGAATGTACTCGAGGAAGGGGGACTGGCGCGTGTCCCTGGAGCGACTAAACTCCGCGCTTGGCTACACTGATGCAAACACGGTTCTTGTATGCCAGAAATTCAACGTCACGGACCGGTCAGCCTCACGGCACGCCCCACCGACTGCGGGCGGGGTGTGGTCGCGGGCCAAGGTTGAGACTGTGCGCACGTTCATGAAGAACGCCCGCATGCAACGAGGCCTCGATGTCAATGGAACTGCTTGAACAACTTCAACTTCTTGTCACTGCACATTATGTCACTCTTGCTGCCGCTGTTTGCATCTGCTGGTCGCATTGCATGAATTGTGCACAGGTGTGCAGGAGCATCGATGGTCGTGGTGTTGCAGGAAGCCAACAAGGAATACAAACGTGCTGTGACTGCAACCCAGGTGACTGCAAAAGATGTGGACTCCGCAATGGAAGATGTGAGCAGCGCAGCAGCAGCGCAGCAGCAGCGCAGCAGCAGCGCAGCAGCAGCAGCACTAGAAGCAGCAGCCGCAACACAGACGGCAACGTCAATAGATACTGACTGACCGGCCAGGCTGGCCTTGAGCCTTCACATATCTTATGACATGACAACCACAGCTTGAAGAGAAGCATGTGCAGGAGGTGCACTTGAGCATGTGCAGGTGAATGTATGGGAAAGCATGTGCAGGTGAGCCTGGCCGCAAGCGTCGGCGCGCCCGGTGCAGCGAGGCGTCAGTTTGACAGCGGTAGCTGTCATGGTTGGTTGGCAGTTCACGGCAGATACCGACCGACCGGCCAGGCCCCTGGCCTCGAGTCATCACATCCTAATGACCTGACAACACATTTTGAAGGACATCGAAAGGCTTGAGCAACCGCAACTTCTTATCACTGCACGTTGTGTCCCCCTTGAGTGCTACTGTTTGCCTTGCATGTGGCATCTTGCATTAGTCTCGTGGTGCATTTGAGTGGGCGCACAGTGGTAGCGCTGCCCGAAGTAAAAACGAGGAGGACTGCGGTGACTCATGGCGCCCGCGAGCACCTCGCACGCCGCCTGCACATGCGGTCCACTAGCGCGGCGCCCGCATGCAACGTGACCTTCTTGTTCAAACGCGAGCGTGTGCGGTGAGAGCATTGAAACCACACAAGGTGAGGCACGCCCGATGCGAGGCCTTCATCAAGTCTCTGTTTCGGCAGATGCAAGTCAGGCACAAGAAGTGGAAGGATGCCAGCGACCCACGCGGTGATGAGCTCTGCGACATACCTCTTGAGAGCATGCGGGTGGGGGCATGCTCTCTCACGGGCATGCCGATGGCAACAGCGCCCTATGAACATGGAGCTAGTGTGTGCAACTCTAAAGCAAACATTAGAGCATCGAGCATGTGGTGCACATTGGGACTCGGCTTGTGGCAACAATTCAGCGGTAGCGCAAACGTAGTTAGAACTGCGGATGAAGGGATGCCGCGTGTACATGCATGTATTGACACAGGCCATTGCCACTGAATGCCAACAGCCAATCTGGTGTAGTAGAAAGAGTGCTGCGACCACCCGTTCAGAATGTCATGCGTAACTGCGACCTGGTCATCCTCTGGCAGCTCAGCGACTATACTGAGCTGGGTTGACCATCATCCAGCCTTCGCTTTACGCTGCAAATGAGCCCCGCTGCGTCCTGCGTTTGCAGGCTAGATCACTATGTGTTTGCTGCTGCCAACCCGCGACGGGTTGCGCTCCTGCACATGAGACTACGCATCTATCAATGGCAGAGCCTCAAGGGTAGAGGACTTCGGTGTGCGCCACAGAACACGCCATCACCAATGGTACGGGACTCCATCAGGATAGGGCTTGCCTCCAAAATCGTCTACGTCCCGCAGACACGCCACATCATCCTCATCTGCACGTATGATCGACATCTGCTTCCAAAAGAACTGCTCGCGCGTGAGCGTAGCATCTGCTGCAGTCCGTTGGCCATCCAGTTTGGGCTTGACGCGACGAGGTTCCTCCAGCTGCTGTGGCATGCTACTGCCTGGGGCATCCATGCGCAGCACTGCGGTAAGCGCAGCTACATCTAGCCCACAAACAAGCCCACCCATAAACCTCCACACTTCCGTCATGGATGGAAGAACCTTGTACATGATACGCAGGCCAGAGCCATCGCCGGGCAACGCATAGAACGCCACTCCACCCGTGTTGAGGTCCGTTATCATTTGGCAGAACGGGTAGTTGGACTCGGCTTGCCACACAATAAACTCTGTTTCGGCCTGGCGTAGGCCCTGTGCACAGCAACCAAACCACAAAAAAACATGGTTAAATGATAACACCACGGTTGCACCAATAAAGTGCCCTCGCTGCCTTGACATAGAAGGCCACCCACTCACACGAGCAATCACAAACCTGGCGGCATAATAATCTTAATGTAATGTGCCGTCTTAAACAAAAATTCCGCCTGCTTCATGGCAACTCACTGCTTACTGCGATCAGTCAACTGGTCACATTATACAGCATAGGGAATGCCACGAGTGCAATGCAACGTGGCTTTCTGTTTCATTATCTATGAGCTCAGACTTCTACGTTTCCTGTTACATCTCAACATGAGCAAGTGCCATGCAGCGTCAGTGATAGCAAGCGTTGATTGAGCCAACAATCAGGCTGAGACAAGCAGGCAAGACATGTGCAAACTACATCAGATACGAGCTTTGCTTCTGCTGCGGCATGTAGCTCGATTTGCGACATGACTGGCACTTTCATGGTCATAAATCGCCTGCCATGACACATGGGCAAGCGCGCAACTGCTCGCGGTAAATCAGGATGTCACACCACCTGCGACAGCTACAGGCATCATTTGATTGCAAACGAGGTTGACAGCGTCGAGAAGTGATGGCCACCATGGTCTCCACATGACGAGCCATGTGCAGTTCGCGTCCAAAGCGCAATAGCAGTCGGGCTTCCAGGTGCTCTGTAGCGGCGCGGCAAGCCGCAAGCTTTGCCGTGTGCTTGCGGCTTGCCGTGTGGGTCAATCGCACTACAAGGCAGGAGATACGTCGACAGCAGTACATTCTGCAGCAGGTGACTTGATGGAGCCAAAGACCTTCAGCGGCGTGGCAGAAAACTGTGCCGGTTGCTGAAAATTCAGAAGTCCTAAGTGAACGCCTTCATGGCGCGCTGCACGCACGATTCGCCAGTAGAAAGGCATGCAACACGCTATTTGAAAATTCTGTAAACACCACCGTGGTACCTGCGTTGAGGCAACCAAGAATGCAGCCATGAGCACAATTATCAACGTTGCATCATGCACCACACCAGTGCACCACTGCCATCGAACATGGAAATGACGATGAGCATGGTTCATGCCTTATGGTTGATGCAACAGCTGAGAGGGTGTACCTGCCATGTAAGCCGCTTTTTCAGCTCCACACCCAGGATGGCTCCGTTTTGTGGAGTGCCGTGATAGTCCTTCACGATCAGCAGCTGATCATTTCTGCTGCTTACAGGGAAGAGGACGCCATTGACGTGCTTCCTGAGAGTTATGTTGCGCGCATCAATCCACACCAGATCTCGCGGAAACTGATGCTGCCCTAGCTCACGCCGAAGTCCGTCCTTGATCTTCTCCGAGTATTGAGGACGTAGCGCCGGCTCTACTCCCCCATCCCTGTACATCATTGTATGCAAACATTGTATGTAAACAGCAATCATCAGTATGCAGAAGTCTCCACAAAATGCCAACACAGTGAAGAGGTGAGAGCTTCACAATATGAAGCGAGGCAACAGTGGTAGCCAGAGGACCGCTGCTGTGATGCGCTGCTAGAGCCACCAATGACAACCCTGACCTTTCAAGTGTTCGCGCTGAAGTAAATTGCTCACGTGTGCGTTCATCAAAATAAACGTTTATCCACACACTGCTTTTACTATATGTGTTGACCATACAGTGAGAACATGCACTTCGTCTTCGTACTACAAAATGGCATACGTCCATATTGAAAGACATACAGAACGTATTCATCACATGAAGTATGTTTATGATTTACATCTGGCAGCACAGGTCAGATCCTTCCATCGAGAACATTGAATTGCGAACACAAGACTGGCTTTCCTGCCGCTTGCCTCCCAGGAAGTTGTGCTTGAGCTAATCCTTCAGGTGCCGCTAGTTTCATCGTTTTACACTCAAGCTCAATGAACCCTTGTGATACTTGACGTATTTTGGCATTGCACAATTCTTACGAGTATAGAACGCGCACTGCACTTCAATCAAAATCAACTTCAGTCCACAACACGCGCTGTACTGTTGTAGGCAATTTGGTTATACTTCTGCGACCGCCAGCCTAAAATTGAGCTTCCTTGCAATCACGGCATCATGTTGGTGCTCACCTCTCATCCAACCTACAAATGGCAGGGCAAATTCATGCTGTGGGCGCTGTCCGCAAGAGTGAAACAGAAGTTGGGCCACCATTTCGACCTGAACGCTGTGTACAATACACAAATATGCCATAGCTTCCAAGTACTGTCGCAGAATATATTCAAAGTGGCAATTCAGGTTTACCTGAGCTTGTATCACAAATTTTGTGTGCAGTGTAGTTGCAAATTTCAGTGCTGCTCACCAGTCAAAAGATTTGTCTGTCTCTGATGGCTGTGGACCCAGCAGCTGGATGAGGAGCTCGCCTGTTCCGTACGCAGGGGTCAATTGGCCGTTGACAGCAGCGCGCAACACACTCAGCTTTTCTGCAGGCATCTTGGATGCCGGCACAGTCGCTGAGAGATGCTCGTTGACTGCTTGCTCTATAGGCTTCAACAGCTCTGTGACTGCCCGCACAAAAGGCTCAACTGTCAACAGCAGGTAGCGGAGAGGAGGCGGGTGAGGCCAGTGTCAGCAGAGCTAACGACAGCAAAAACAACACATACAACAGTTGTCTTTTCCCATCAATTAGCGGTGTTCCTGACCAGAGCAAGGCACAGGCCTGCACAACACACATGCTGCAGAGCGCCATAGTTGACATGGTGAGCATGAACCTCCCTGAGTCAGGATGAGGCAACTGACATGTCTGCGTTTTCCTTCAGAAGTGGGCATTGTCTGTGAGGCCCCCTCTTTGAACCGGACTATTTTCCTTTTACCCGCTAAAGCAGTGGTAGGCCCTACCCAAAGCTTATAGAGCAAAACCTTCAGTGGAATAAAAGGCATGTGATTCGCTAGGTTATCATGAATTCCCACCACACCAGCTTCAATAAATTGCTCGTGATAAACACACGATACAATGTGGACACAACATCTATACCTGGCATTGACATTGGCTGAAGATATTCACCGACAAACGGCAGATGGTTTCCGGTCGTCATACGCTAAGCTAGTTGCTAGTCTGACGCTTGCAGGCTGTGGTGTGTTAGCAGTCCAGGGCCTTCAGGAAAAGGTGATCCTCAGCTGCTTCTGCCAATTGCACGCTTCCAGGGGCTATCTTCCGGTCACATGCATATCCGGGGCGGCTGCAAGACAAGAAGGTCAAACGATTGCAACGACCGTCTGACCCATGCGTGCTCGAATCACAACGCGTCAAGGCTCTGTCCATACGACAACACTGCAAGGTGTTGTTGAGCTGATCGTGCGAACCATGCATGCCACCCTGCCAGGCCTTAGCGGTATAAAACACAGTACTCATCTCTCACCTGGTGCATCTGGCGGCCGCATGACCTGCCTGTCCATCAACTTGGCCTCCTTGTCGCGAAGCTGCCCCTTCTCCCTCATGAGCGCGTTGAGTTGCTCATTGAGCACTTTGAGGTAATCCTGGAGCTGCAGCACGGTCATGCCAAGGTATCCCGCCTGCTCCCCGTCCTGTTCCCCCTTACCCTTCAGCTTCTCCTTGATCTCCCCCTTCACGTCCGTAATCTCCTCCTCCACAGCATCGATTTTGCCCTCCACCTTGGCGATGGCCTGCGCGGCATTGCTCAGCTCTGCCTCCACGCCACTGCTCACACCTGGTGTTGCTGATGCCACTGCTGCTGGTGGTGCTGCTGCTGGCTGTGCTGCTGCTTCTGGTGGTGAAGCGGTCTGGGCTCGGGACTTTGGCGGCATGAGGTTGTTGATGTGAAGCGCACTTCAAGGTCAATCCTGAACAGTTTGCGCTGTCTGTATCCTGTGTTTGCCTGCAGCGGCCCTCACGCTTGTGAAACCTGCAGGTGGTAAACGAGTTAGGGTTAGGATTAGTGGTGCACCAAACGACTGAATTGTATGCATTAAAGTCGCTCGGCGCGAGTTACAGCAATGCAAGCTCGCATGGGTGAAGGACTGAACGAGATTCAAAGCCATTATGTCTGTGCGATCAAAGTATGGGCATGTGACCTACTCTGCAGGTCATGGACCATCCCAGTTGAAGATGACATCCGCCACTGCTTACGGCTACTGTTGCTTCCAGTAGCAGTAGCAGCAACAACTGGCAAATCGACAACAGCACAACTGTTGCAGACACTTGAAGCAAAGCTGCTGGTGCTGCTGAAGTGGCACCCCTGCACAAGCGCTGCTGTTGCTTTTAAGGCTGTTGTGAGCGTGACGACCCGCCTGCAGCAACAACACTCGGCACGTCGCGACGACAGCAAAACATTTGACAGAAAGATGCTGCTGGCGCTGCTGATGCTTGGCGCCAATGTCAGCACTGCTGCATAAGCGCTGCCGCTACCGTCTGAGCTACCCCACGCACAGTAGCATCTTGCGGCAAGGCGCAGTAGCAGCAGCACCAGCAGCAACAGCAAAAGTCAAAACGGCAAGCAGCGTTGAACCCAGGCTGCTGGCGCTGCTGCTGTGTGGCGCCAGCTGCAGCAGCGCTTGCAGCGCTGCTCCACAAGTGCTGCTGCTGCTACCGCTGCTGCTACTACGCTGCTGCTGCGTGCAGTCACTGACTCACTGGAAACTGTTCCAGATCAATACAGAGACATCAATCCATTCCTCTGCGCATCGCACCTTGAACAGCGCCGAGTCTAATCACGCCCTCGGTTGTCCTAGTAGCCCTCCCAGCTGCTCTCCGGTCTCCTACCCGTGTGCTCCTAGTGCTGCTGCTGCCGCCTGCTGCTGCAAGTAATAATGCTGCTGCTGCTGAGCACTTTTTGATGAGCGCTGCTGCAGCAGCGCCCTGACCAGTATTGAGGGATCGCCATGTCTGTGTGTTGTTGTTGACCACGACGACGACGCAGGACAGCAGCGCCACCACCAACAGCAGCACAGCAGCACACAGCACAAGCGTCACAGCGCATCATCAGCAACAGCGCTATTCGTAGCCATCACAGCACTGTGTATCACATCACATCAGCGAAGCGCAAGCAGCGACAAACGCAAGACCACGCTTTAAGCACAACAGCAGCAGCACAACAGCAGCAGCACAGCACATCAGCGCAGGGCAACAAGGCGCCGGAAGCAGGGAGCGGTTGCGGTGCTGAGACAAGACGCATGCAGCCTGAGGAGGAGCGCACATCGGCGCAGCAGCACGGGTGCAGGCAGTAAGAGGTGAGTTCGCATTTTATACCGGCAAGGCGTGACGAACACCGCAATCGCGTTCGAAACTTCCTGTGGTACGCGGTGGCGCTGCAAAGCCGGTTCTGCAGCTTCCATCTGCCCCCAGTATTCGAAGTTGACCCAGCCCTGCAGCCCTTGTTCGAGCTCGGAGGCCACTGCGTCGATGATGTAACAAGCTTTCGCAACGAGCCGATCTAGCGTCTTGGGAAAATTGCTTGCTGCCGCAAATGGAAGTTTTTTAAAGTTTGCCGCTGCTTGCGCTGCTGTATAGAAGGAAATGCAACGACGGAGGGCACGCCGTTAAGGTGTAAGGCCAAGGCGACCCCTTGAAATGCAGGGAGGCTGCCGAACGCGGCACTGTTTGCATGATGGAAGCTGATCCCGATGCACGCAACGCGGTCATGGTGCAGCTTGTATGAGTGGATGTCGTGTTGTGCTAACAGTGCACTTCGTTCAATGGACAGCCGCTTTGAGAGTGCAAAGCTCAGCACTTGCTGCACGATGATGTTCATGTTGTAGTGCTTACATGGACTTTACATGATAACGTGCAAGGCAAGTCGATCATTGCTGTAATTGAAAGTGAACACACTTCTGATCGACTGCGGTTCCTCGCCGTGCGCAGGTGATCACACCACAAGAGCAGGAAGCGGGGGACAGCATACCTGCCGATCTGCGGTCGTGGGCTGTGGCAAGCCTCGTGTTTGTCAAGCAGTCGCATCAGCTGCTACTGCTGGCAACAGAGTATGCGAGAACACACACATTCAGATCAACATTGAAGCTATCTCAGCAACTTTGTCAGCAAGTTCAGGTGTCCCAGTTCTAGACTGTACCTTGCACATCCCGAAGGGACACCACTGCTCAGTGTCTCTTTCATGTGGCGTTCTTCGACGTGGTCTCCAGAGTTAGGCTGTGCCTTGCGCAAAGACCTCCGGTCGGTAGTGATCTAGAGACATTGTCAGCGACAGCAGCAGTGGCAGCATACACGGAGGCAGTAGAAAGAGATGCGCAGCAGCAGAAGCCTTTCCCGTCCCAGCAGAAGCAGCTACTGCAGCGGGAGCACAACTATGGGCAGCAGCACATGTAGAGCGCGCCGCGCGTGGAAATGCTCGGGGCCAAATGCAGATGGCCGGACGCGGCAGACGGAAAGAGCAGCGGCACCGACCGCCAAGCGTGTGGCCGCAGCCAAGCACCTCATGGCGGTGGCGACTGTGATCAAGATGTGTGCGGGCGAGCCGCGGCCACTGACCGCAAAGGAAGCCGTGCAGGCGAGGGTGGCGGTTCTTGCATTGGCGGAGCGGGCTGGCCAGCAAAAAGCCAAAGTGGACCGGGCCCTGAGAGAGAAGGAAGCGAACCGTGACTGGCGGCGTCGGTTTTAGCGGCGGGGGCCATGCTTGCGCCGCCCCCAGTAATTTTATCAGCAGACGCAGTTCGCCTTGTACAGTGCAGCATTTGCGAGGCGCCGGGCGTTTTTGTGTGCCCTCGCAAGACATCAACTTGAATCTACACCAGCTTTTCCAACCGCTGCAGTGAGCGTGTCTCTGGTGTCATTGCCGCGTTGTGCGCCGTGTGCTCGAGGAGGCATACATGTGCTTGCCATCGTCCTCGCATGATGATTTGCTCTGACTGCTGTGATGACATCTGAACACGCGGGGCAGTTGTCTACGTGCACGAAGATTGATGCACACTGTGTGCATGTGTTTTCGCGCGCCCGCTTGCATCGACTGCTATGACGACATGAAGTCGTTGCCGCACATGTGCTCCATGCTGCGGTCGGTGCAACGAGGGTCTTTGCTGGCGTTGCTGCGACGGTATGCATTTGGTGTAGGCATGTGCTCGGTAGCGCGAAAGTAGCAGTGGTCGATGTGCATTCATGCGCAGCAAGGTGGGCAGCAAGCAGCACCATGCTGAGAAATGGCATATGAAGGCGACGACTGAGAACAAGGCAACTAGCGGGAAGAATGCAGCAAGGAAGGCGGTCAGCGAATGCAGTCGAAAACTGCGGCACATTGGCCACCCGTATTATCTCACACTCACGTCAACAGAGCCGTGAAATGAAGCGATTGTTTGGAGAAGCAACGGCGACCGGCACGTGCACCAACTGCGCGGATCAGACGCCGCTGGCGGAGCACTGTCTTCTATGTGCACCGTGCCTTCAGCAATACCGGCGAGAGGTATTCATCAAACCTTTGCTACAGCAGATGCAACACAGGCACAAGAAGTGGAAAGATGCTGGCGATCCGCGTGGGAATGAGCTCTGCGACATCACACTAGACAGTATGCGGGTCGAGACATGCGCTCTGACCGGCATGCCTATGGTTACAGCACCCTACAGCCATTGGCAAATGAGCCCCGAGCGGAAGGATCCGACGCGCGGCTATACCACTGACAATGTTTGCTACGTCATTCTAGAGCTGAATCACGCAAACCAGATGACGCCCGCAAAGGTGGACTTCGCCTTCACCAGCTTCTCTGGCCACCCACCATATGATACAAGTGAGCTCGATTGCACTGCACCACGGCGCGGGCAATGCGGTGCAGTGACTATGCCCGTCCTTCAACGAGACAATCCCCCAAAGGTAAGGTGCAATGTTTGCACCAAACGCGCTGGGGTCGATGTTTGGAAACCATTCACAGATTTTGCTGCTGCTACTGTAACAATGGGCAGTTGCAAGTCCTGCAAGGCAGTCAGGAACATGGCGGTCAGCGGGCCTTGGCGGGGTGCCTTCTCAAACATCCTCAACGACGCTAGGCTTAGCGCAAGGCGGCACACAAGAAAAGTGGGGGACTTGACGCTCGATCAACTGATTGCAAAGCTGCACGGGCAGCGCGGGCTCTGCTTCTACAGCGACATGCGGATGTACTCGAGGAAGGGGCACTGGCGTGTGTCGTTGGAGCGGCTAAACTCCGCGGTCGGCTATACCGATGCCAACACGGTCCTCGTCTGTCAAGAGTTCAACGTCAGGGACCGCTCGGGTTCACCAAATGCGCCGCCGACTGCGGGCGGGGGGTGGTCGCGGCCCAAGGTTGAGACTGTGCGCACGTTCATGAAGAACGCCCGCATGCAAGAGCCTCGATGTCAATGGAACTGCTTGAACAAGTTGTAGTAAACGGTTGAACTTCAACTTCTTGTCACTGCACATTGTGTCACTCTTGCTGCCGCTGTTTGCATCTGCTGGTCGCATTGCATGAATTGTGCACAGTCAGTAAATAAGGGTAGGTACTGGCATGGTGGAGCGGTGATGTGAGTGAAGCGATCAAAAGAAAACAATTGATCGCTCGCTTCACCGCTGCCGACCTGCAGCCACGTGCTGACATGTGCTTTGGAGGAAAGCATGTGTGAGCTGGCTCTGTCAGTAAATAAGGGCAGGCACTGGCAGGGTGGGGCGGTGTTGTGAGTGAAGCGATCAAAAGAAAACAATTGATCGCTCGCTTCACCGCTGCCGACCTGCAGCCACGTGCTGACATGTGCTTTGGAGGAAAGCATGTGTGAGCTGGCTCTGTCAGTAAATAAGGGCAGGTACTGGCATGGTGGGGCGGTGATGTGAGTGAAGCGATCAAAAGAAAACAATTGATCGCTCGCTTCACCGCTGCCGATCTGCAGCCACCTTTCGTTACGTGCTGACAGATTTCCAGGAAGGAAGCAAAGGCATGAGCATGCGGTCCGCAGGGAAGCATGTGCGAGCCGGTTTGTCAGTAATAGGGGCAGGTACTGGCATGTCATGACACACATGGCAGAATCCAGGGGGGGGGGGCACATGGAGGAGGACGTAGGGGAGGACCCCAAGATGCCATTTGGCGGCGGCGGCGTTTGAGTGGTTGTCGTTGCGACACTTTCAGACTGTCATACGACAATGTCATGTAGATTCCTTACAGCTAGATGCCAATCATCTGGGCTTTTTCGAGCCCTGAGCGAGAATTAATAAAAAGTACTGGCATGGTGGGGCGGTGAGGTGAGTGAAGATATCAAAGGAACCTAGCCGCTGCCGCCTCGCTGCTACCACCTGTTGTGTGCTGCCAATTTTTGCGCGAAATCAACAAGAGCATGTGTGCAGTGTGTGGAGGAAAGCATGTGTGACTTGGGAAAAACAAGTCTAATTGAGACTGAGCATGGGGCGTGCGCGCAGAGGGTGAGGCATAGCCTTGAAAGGTTGTGTAGCCGATGTGCACGCAAGCGTCTCATGTTCTGCTACTGGGTACTCAGGCAAACAAATTCAACAACTTGCTGTCAGCATAACCAGCGTACTCGGTTGTAGTGATGTGTGTCAAGGGCGGCAGGCAAACACAGAGCTGTGTACGACGGTGTATGAACTTGTTGTATGTTTACGGCGTTGCCGCCCGCACAGTGCCTCTGCGGACCTGCTGCTCAAGTGGAATGCTGCTCAAGTCAGGCCACCCTTCCTTGCCTGTCAAAACCTTTATGTACTGCTGTATAGCAAACCTCTCCCTGAGTGGCTGAATGGATTTGCTCCTGAGGGTTGACGCCTGCACAACACGTTGTGCCCGCACATAAAACGATGTCATCACAAAAGTGAGGCCGCACTCAACGCCACTACTCTGTCTCAGCCAACCCACTTGATGTGCCGCTTGCCGGTCCTCGGTTCGAACTCGAGCAGAGAATTGGCAAAGGCCCTCATCTCACTCTGAAACTCCTCTCCATTAACATGAACATGATACACCTTGATCCCAATGGTGAAGTTGCGGCCTTGTCTGTCATCGGTGGGGGGATTGCGAGGTGTGCGAATCCTGGTGCGCTTGGGTTTTTCCATAGGCCTGTGCACGCGCATGAGGTGAGCGAGGTTGTATGGAGTCAGCTTATCACTTCAGCACCTGCAATGGTAAACATAGCGCACATCGTCGATCAATTCCATCAGTGAGCGCGTGGGATGACACTGTGTGTTGCACAGAGGCACAACTGCGGCTGAAGTTTTCGCTTCATCTGTCCTCCTTTTGCGCCTTATCACCTTCATCGTCATTGTGAACAGCGAGCAGCACTTGCGGCGGCGGCGGCAAGCGTGACTGCTACTCTGTGCTGCTGCGACTGGAGTGGCACCATCATCAGAGCAGCCAGAAAACCTGAAGCGCTGGCAAGCGCCGCCGCTAAATTTGTGCTGCTAAGTTCAAGTGGTAAATACTGCAAGGCTAGTAGAACCGTTGAGCGATTTACCTGCAGATTGCAAGACCCACTCCACCAGCGTCAGCGCTTCCACGCCCTCAGCTGCTTCCACGCCCTCAGCTGCTCCAAACAACAGCCCTATCCACTGCTCGCTGCACCTCGATGTGGTATGTGGATCCAGGTGCTGCGCCTGCTGCTGCGCTGCTGTTGCTGGGTATGTGGCTCCAGTGCTTCGCCTACTGTCCTGTGCTGTGCTGCGGCTGCTGCTGCTGCTGCTGCTGCTGCCTGCTGCTGGGGCTGTGTGTGCGTGTGGGTGCGTGGCAGTTGACTCAACTGCCGGCTGCGCCGGTGGCAAGCAAAGAATGAAAGATGATTGATTGCTTGCTTGCTTGGTGACCAGGGACTACTGTCTGAGAGGCTATTTCCTGACAAAGCAGCAACAGCAGACGCACAGCAGCAGCAGCAGCCTGAGCAGCAGCAGCAGCCTGAGCAGCAGCAGCAGCAGCAGCCTGAGCAGCAGCAGCAGCAGCAGCAGCCTGAGTAGCAGCAGCAGCAGCAGCAGCAGCAAGCGCAGTCGGCCGTACAAGCACCAAGCACCAGCACCAGCACCAGTACCAGCACCAGCAGCAACCAGCAGCGCAGCACACATCAGTGGCCAGCCACCAGCGACAACAGCTGAGGTGCGTTTGCAGTTTGAACAGGCAAACCTTTTTTCCGTCCGACATTGCTGCTTGCTACCGCAGTGTCTGGCTGCGTGCGGACAGTAGCAGCAATGTTGTCTTTGAATCATGTTGACAGTAGGCCGCCTCGTCAGAAGCTCAGAGTCGTCTGCTCTGCTGCTGCAGGTGTGTTCCTGTCACAACGTGAAGGAGACAGCCTGAGCTGGAGTGAGGGAGGGATGGCTGATGTTCTTCGCAAGAAGCTGCTTGGTGCATGTGTTCGGGCATGCAAGGGGCGAACTGCGGATGACATCGCAGAAAAATTGTTTGCTGCCCTGAGAGATGTCAGGGCTGTTGAGCTGGGATACAAGGGGGAGGGCTCCGAGTTCTACTGTCTGTGCTTGCAGCTTTTCAAGCCTGTGCGGACAGACACACTGGTGATCAGTGTTCGAGATGCGCTCAGGGGTATAGGAGAGCCCGGCGGTTGGACCTGGGGCAATGATGTCAAGTGGCCGGAGCAGCCGGTGGCGAGCAGAGGCGAGAGGGTGCGGTCAGGGCCTAAGGTGGTCAAGCGGACGGTGGACGTGCTGCTGCCAGCGGACGCACAGTCAAACGGAGATGGGGCGGACGATTGGAGCGCTGATGAGCTTCGAAGTGTCGTTGAGCGCCACGGCGCAGATAAGAACCGCCTTGAGAGTGAGCTCGCTGCTGCTACCACTGAAAGTCGCTTTTTGACATCGTGGATCTGCTGTGCACCCCACATGTCAAATGAGATGATGGTGGAGTGGAAGTGTAAACTGTTTGAAAGCAATGCTGGATTTGTAGGACATGAGGAAGAGTTTTGGGCAGAGGTGGCAAAGGGACAGACTTGCGAGCAGGCGAAAATCAGTTTGCTCATGGGCTCTATGTTGAACCTTTTAGATTTTGAGGAGTCAATAGCCCTGATGGAGTATGATTGAGCTTCAAGAGACGGTGGCTCTTTGAGGCACTTCCTCCACAGTATGTCAACCTGCATGCCTGGATTGTGTTGGTGAAAATGCACATCATCAGCGCACTGGCAGCCATCAGCGTGCTCATGGATTTCATGTTGAGTCTGGTCGATGTTGACTTTCAATGTTCATGGCAGGCGTAACCTCCCCTGCATGAGGCAATTGAAACTTCTTGACCGCTTGGAAATGCTCTTGGTGTCTCCCTCGGCTGCTACTGTTGCATGCCGCACAAGATGTGCAGAATTCCTCAAACGGTGACATCCACATCAATGTTTCGACCGCTGCAGTGGGTGTCTTTGGTGTCGTTGCCGCCTTGCCTCGAGCTCGTCCGCCTGCTGCTCCCGTTGCGTGCTTCAGATGTCGTCGACTGCTGTGATGACAGATGTATTCGGTGCGGCGGATGTGCTCGGTGGTGCAGTCGGTCCAACGAGGCTTACTCAAAAGTTCAACCGCTGGCGTACTCACGCATGATCACTTGCTTTGGCTCTTGCGACGGCAGATTTATTCGTTACCGCACATGCGCTTCCAGTTGGTTGTGCAGTTGCATCGACCGCTATGATGACATGTATTCGGTGCCGCACATGTGCTCCATGCTGCGGTCGGTGCAACGAGGGTCCCTCGAATGCTTATGTTTGCGCACCAGGTTGCATGCGACCCCACTGCCGCTTCAGAGCACACGGCTGAAAACAGCTATCAGATTCTCTATCAGAGGCACCACACAAAGACACAATGGCGATGGTCATTCATTCGTATGCTCCCAGAGCTGCAAGCTGCCCATGCATACAAAATCTGTGGTGCAGGTGATGATAGGCTCCGCAATGAAGCCTATGCCGAGCACATCCTCGAATGCACGTCGTTGTTCCCGGCCTCTGCCGGCCTGGATGAGGTTTGCCCACCACACGTCAAGCTGTGCAGATGTAATCCAGCGATGGAGGTTCAAAGGCATGTGAGCCTTGGCGAATGACTCATCTAGGAAAGTCTTCAGTGTGAACTTGAGCCTGCCTGGGCTATTAGACTGAAGCACACGGTGCCTGTGCCGGTGATGGAGCAGAACAAACCTATGACCAATCCCAGCGGCTTCGTTGCCGATGCTGACGTACGTGATGGCACTCGCTCGTGGTACCATGTCTAGGGACCAGTTGGTCGTGGGCAACACATCAGCAGGATCTTTTTCGGTGCAAACGGTAAACATCACCCTGGCCGTGTGTGTACATTTCTGCAAGTCGGGCGCTCTGGTGACCTTCAGGCGTTCCGCGGTACGCTGTTCCACTGCGATTTCCACGTCGCGCAGGTCCTGAAAAAAATGTGCAGTATGAGCAGGCAAGCACGTGCGCGTGAGTCATGTCACCTTCTGACGAGGCCATGGCCATGTCCATCAAAGTCATAGCGGCGTTGAAAATGCATGCGACATCGTACTGGGCTCTGGACATTGCACGAGAGTACGTGGACTCCTTTCGAGTCGAATGCCTCGTATCTGATGCCTTCGTGCAGGTGACATCAGTGGAAGGCGATGGTAACATGGGTATATACATCTACTTGGAGGGCTTGAAGGCGTACCAGCCCTCACCGAATGAATGTGATGAGGGGTGCCAGCAGCTGTTCCTCAAATCTGACCAGAATGGTGCTGTGCAGATTAAGAGGCTTTTGCACAAATGCACAACATATCTTGACCATGTGCTGGAGGAGCTTTTGGGCTGCACACAGGGACTGTATGCGATTAGCAGCTGGGGCGTCAACGAGGTGGCGACGCTCTTGCTGGGTGATGAACCACGTTACCCAGTAGAGATCCTGCATTACATATCAGAATATTTGGGAGACGATTGGGTTGACATTTGTTGAATAAATGCTCACCTTCTCAAGGCGCGACATCTCGTCATCGTCCGACACTTGAGCAGGTGTTTCCATGGTGCTGCTGCTCATTTGCTGCTGTTTCGCTGTTGCTGCGTCTTCCTGCTCGTGCTGCTTTCCTGCTGCTGCTGCGCTGCTGCTCCCTGCTGGTGCTGCCTTCCTGCTACAGAAGCAGCAGCAGCTGTCTGCTGCCTTCTGCTGTGAACTCTGCTGCTGCTACTTTGCTGTTGCTGTGCTGCCGCTGCTGCTGCCTGTTGTGCTGCTGCTGTTGGCGCTTGCAGCGCTGCTGCCTATGAGGTTGTATATTATGTCCGGGACCGAATGGGCTGAGCACACGATAAACTACCGTTGTGTCTGCTAATCTGTACTTTTTATTAATTCTCGCTCAGGGCGCGAAAAAGCCCAGATGATTGGCATCTAGCTGTAAGGAATCTACATGTCGTATGACAGTCTGAAAGTGTCGCAACGACAACCACTCAAACGCCGCCGCCGCCAAATGGCATCTCGGGGTCCTCCCCTACGTCCTCCTCCATGTGCCCCCCCCCCCTGGATTCTGCCATGTGTGTCATGACACGGCCAGAGTACGCCATGTGGAGCGCTGCCGACAGTGCCGAGCGTAAGCGCGCCAGGGCGATGCCCTTGAGAGCTTTAGGGCGCGCTCCTCCGGGCACTGACATCCTGCTGGCATACTCCGTCGCCACAGCCTCCAGCAGCTTCCGCCCCTGCTCCCCGATGCTGCCAAATGACCCTATTGCCAATGTGGCAAGTTTGTAGCAATTCTGATCATAATGACCAGAATAGTGGGTAGTCTTGGCGGCCTCTTGGTCGCGGCAGCATCGCTCGGGGTCTGCTGCAGTCTTCGCCGCCCGCGACGCCACCTGTGCCTCGAAGCAGGTAACGTCCACCATGAGCGGTAGGTGGCGTGTCGGGTCGTCGTAGCCGGTCACCGGGAAGGCGTCGGCAGGCAGCACGATGTCCATCCTGCGACTCCCCGGCGGCCCGGCGGACCCCAGAAACGGCGTGTAGTCCTCGTCCACCAGTCCCGTTTTGAGGTATTGCCGCAGGAGGCGCTGCGTGGCCCTCTTGACGCTATTGTGGACAATGGTGTCGTGCGCCTTGACGCGTGGCGCTTGACACAGCCGTGCATGCAGGGTGCCGCCCGGCGACTTCCCGCACAGCTTGCAGCCTGCCGTCTGCTCCTCTACTCCGATGGCGCGTTTGACGGCCAGCTGCCAGGATAGGCCATCGAACGAAGCCGTTGTGGAGTACATGGGCTCGTTGAGGAATGCCATGCCGATCGAGTGCATGTGGCGCTGCGACCGGAATCGAGCAAGTGCTTGCGTGCGTTGCGTGCCCTACGGCAGCTGTTGCAGGTCCGCCTCCACCTTATCTGCAAGCTCGGTAGCGACGGCATCTGCAAGCGCACTCTGATTGGGGCGCTTCAGGCTACACTGCAACTGCAGAGCACTGGCGTCAAGTACGCAAGCAGCATCCGCACCAGTGCCACCACCTGCTGTCGGCCGCAGCGGCGGCTGCTGCGTAGGTGGTTGCTGCTGCAGTGGCGTTAGCGCTGGTGGCAGTATATGTTCCAGCTTGTCACCTGTTGCTGCACGTAGAGATGTGGCAGCTGTGGCGATCGTCCGCATGAGGGGCAGGCGCGCCACCTCTGCTGCTGCTGCGCCTTGTAGCATTGCTGGTGTGGAACGCGCAGCGCCTGCATTGACGGCTGCCGCTGCTGCGTGCGCTGGTGCTGCAGCTGTGCCGCCTGCCGTTGCTGCTGCTGCCAGTGGTGTTGCTGCTGCCGCAGGTGTTGGTGCAGCACCTGCCGCATTGGCCGCTGCCACCGCCATTGCCGCTGTCGCAGCCGGCACGGTTGCGGCGCCGCCTGCCGACGCTGCTCCTGTTGCAGGTGCTGCAGCAGCCCTTAGGCTAGTAGGGCCTGTAGCAGCTGTATTGCCTATGCCCGCAGCCGCTGCTGTTGATGCTGCAGTTAGTGATGCCGCCGAGGCCACTTGAGGTGCAACATGTGCTGCCGCTGCTGCAGCAGCCTCTGATGCTGGAGCAGCTGCTGCTGCCGCCGCTGCTGCTGCCGCCGGAGTAGTTGCGCCGTGCGCCGCCGCTGCTGCTGCTGCCGCTGGTGCCGCCTGTGCTGCCGCCGCGGCCCCTGGTCCAGCGGCAGCTGCGTCGTGTGTTGCCGGAATGGCTGCGCCATAAGCGCGGCCGGCCGCTGATGCAGTTGCCGCTGCCGGAGCGGTCGCGCCTCCACTGGCAACCGCCGCTGCCGCTGTAACAGTTGCCGCTGCTGATGCTGCTGGTGCTGGTGCTGCTGCCGCTGCTGCCGGTGCCGCTTGTGTTGCCGCATCCTCAGCAGCGTTGTCTGCAGCCGCTTGAGGAGCCGCCTGCTGCAGCACCCCCGCCCATCCAGAGAGTGCTGGTTGCAGCGCTTGCAACGTGCCCGCCACATACGCAGCATCAGCGATGTCGCAGGCGCTGGTAATGCCAAGGCCGCCATGCCGTGTTGGGAGTCGCGCTTGCTGTAAGGCTGGGCCGTGCGCTGCCAGATGGAAGTGGGCCCCACTTTGCTCAAACTGGCGCCAGGTCTGGCCTGGTGGCTGCAGGCCCATTGAGTGCTCAAGCACCCACTGCGTGACCCGATCCCACTCCTTGGCGGCTGGCGCTGTCTGCGTAGTGGGAATGGTGCGCAGGCAGTACGTCATGCGAGGCACCACGCAGTAGCGCAGTAACCTGAACATAGCCCTCGGAGATGTCAGGCGCGCGCATCGCTCTGCAAATCGAGCCCCTGCCCCGCCTGCACCCGCTTCCCTGCGCAGCCATGCGTCCACAAAGCTGCTGTGGCCCACCGGCACCCCCAGCAACACAGCTCCACGGTTCTGATTTTCATCCGTATCCCCCACTAGCTGAACGCCCAGCTGCTGCAGCAGTTGCCGCTCGTGGTCTGTCACCACATGCCCCCTGCCAGGCAGCGCGCGTGACTTGGTGAGGTTTAGCTCCAGCCCCACCTCCGCAAAGTGTTGTTTGAGCTGCGCCACCGCCTGTATGTCATCCTGAGTCAGCGTGCAAGCGCCTGTTCGGACGTTGGCATCGTCCATGTAGGCGCCCATCCGCCTCCGCGCGCGCTGCGCAGCCGCCGCCTCATTGAACCGTTTCAAGCACTGAGCAATGGCGCCGCAGAAGAGCATCGGTGCCGCGGGGTCCCCCTGCTTAAACCCGCGCTGAGACATGATGATGCGCGTGGAGCCGTCAACGTGCTGGAACAGCAGGCGTGGCCGAGTGCGAACGTATGTGCCGATGAAGTAGTCGAGGAAGTCCGGCAGCTGTGCTGCTACCCATTCCGCTGCCGCCAGGACGAACACCATGTTGAAGGCATTCTTGAGGTCCAGCATGAACTGCCAGTGACCGAGCTCATACGCGAGTTTGCCGGCCATGGCCGCTTTCTCCGCTCCTGCTGAGACGGCTACCCCATACTGCCCGTCTGGCTCAAGGAGCTCCGCCAGGAAGTCTTTGCGGTCTGCCACGTACACCGAAGTGCATAGTCGCTGCAGCACCTCGCCGCAAACGATGGGCCGCTGCTTAGCTGTACCATCTTCCTGTTGTTCTGCAAGTGGCGTCAGGCGCCCCGCGCCATGCAACTGCCAGAAGGCATCCGGCAGCCGCGCAGCCTCCCGCATAACGGTCTGAAGCCACCGTGTGAGGACAGCAGCAAACTCATGCCGTCCCCAGCTTGTGCGTAGCGCATCCTGCAGGTGGCTGTAGCGCAGCCCCGATGGGCCTGCTCCACTGTAAGGGCTTGCTCGCTGGATGAGCTTGGCAACCGTCTCTGGCTCAATTCCCTCCCCCTGTAACAGGCTGAGTTCTGCTGGCATGTCGGCTGCTTTCGCCACAAGCTGATCAACCATGCCGGATAGCTCATGGAGTTGTTCCCCTGGCGCAGCGGGGGGGTGTTTGGACTGCATGGCGGCAAAGCAGTCATCATCAGGTATCGCCACCGTTTTGGGCTGAAGGAAACGCGCTGCCTGCTGTAGCCCCCCCCGTGTGCCCATGCACTGTAGGACGTAGGCGTTGATCGCTGCCTCCGTTTGCTGGCGCGCGCGCCAGCGCCGGTGCGCACGCGCGTGTGCGAGGAGCGCTGGCACCAACCGGTCAAGCTCACCGCGTGCCAACATTCTGATTCTGTCGGAGCGAGTGATGCCAGGTGCGCCATCGGTGGAGGTGATGAGTGATGGCATGAGGTGGTGTAGAATCGTGGATCTTTGCAGTCGCTGCACCCGCCCTGCAGAATCTGGCTCCCGCGCCGCATTGACGAACATCGTCATTGTGTGTGCCAACAGATGTGTTGCTGCGTTCTCCAGTGCAGCTCCCACATAGCGACGATTGCGTGGTCTAGCAAGGCTTCTAGTTGTCGCGAACTGCAGCTTGCACAGCTCATCGAGGCTGATGCTGTCAAGCACTGCTGCGACTGCGGGGGTTGAGATGGTCCACGTGAAAAGCCCACCTGCCCCACCTGCTGCGCATGCAGGGCCTGGCGCTGCCGCTGCTGTCGCCGCACCTGCCGCTCTGGGGCCCCCTCCGCCGCCGCCGCGGCCGCCACGACCACAGCCTCGTCCGCCGCTGTCGCTGCTGCGACCGCTGCTACGGCCACCGCGGCCGTTTTGAGTTCGCGCGCCACTGCCGCTGTTGCTAGCACCGCCGCTGCGGCTGCTGGCATCACTGCTGCGGCCGTTGCCAGCGCCGCTGTCCTTAGTACCGGCTGCACTGCCGCCGCCGGCACCGCTGCTGCTGCCGCCTCCGGTTCTGCTGCCGCTAGTCGCTCTGCTACTGCTGATGTCTGCATCATTACTGCCGCTGCGAACGCGTCCTCCATTGCCACGTCCGCGCCCTCCACTGCGACCCCGACCCCCTCGTGTAGCACTGCTGCCCCCGCGTTCCGGCCTCTTTGAGCTGCCGGAGGAGGTGCTGCCACCAGCCTGAGCAGCAGGTGCCTGCTGCGCGTGCGCTGGTCCCTTTGCGTAGGGGTTGCCGATGGGTGTGCACGCCGGTTGCTGCTGTGGCAGCGACGTGGTAGCTGTTGCCGTCGATGCATCAGGTGCTAGCGGTGCTGCTGATGCTGTTGTTGACAATGTTGCCGCCACTGCAGCGGGTGAAGTGATAGGCCTGCATTTGCGGCAGTGCTTGCCCGCGCTGGCATCGCTGCTGTCCACTCTGAATGTCTTGTTGGCATGAAACAGGTTTTTGCACAAGGCACACTCGGTGTAGATGGTTTGCAAGTGCGACGTGCTGAGGTCGGAGCGCTCCAGGAACGTTGTTGCTGTCCCACTGTGGTGTTTGCGCTGGTGCTTCGCCGCGATGTGGGCGTTTAACCTCTGCTGTAACGAGAGCAGCGACATGCCCTTCTTCACCACGAGGTCGCATAAGTTGCACTTGTACTCCGGGTCCGCACTGCCTCCACCTCCAGCTTCGTCGTCTAGCATCAGACGTTGCTGTTCCAGACTGTTATGACCTGTTCTAGAGCGCTTGACTGCACTTTGCCCGCCCGTGTGCTCCCCTTCGCCTGTTTGATCGGAAATTGACCAACCGTCATTCTGTACCCTCTTGCGTTTGTGCGCTGCGCGTCTGTCTCCAGTTGCTCTGCTGCTGCCACTCGTGCCATCGTCCTGTTGACAAGCGCCATTGCCATCTGCAGCACTGGTGCTAATATCCTGCGCTTGTGCGCACGCTAGATCGGATTCCTTGCATTTCTGCGCTGATTCAGAGTTGGCAATACGGGCCTCCCGCCGCCGCCATGATATTCTTTTCATGATCTCTGCTACGCCATGGTGCTACATGCTACAGCTACATTAGGGCCTGGCACAATACCTGCAGGTCCTTTCGAAGGAAATAGGCAACTTTTTGACCCAGAAAAGGAAAAAAAGGAATTGCTCACAAGCAACCGCAATCGGCTCGAGAAGCGTTCACGGATTGTGCAATCGCCTTGCCTGTCCACGGGCATCCATTTCCGAGCAGAACAGTTGCCCTACACGATGTTAGTCTCACTTCAACATGATGATGTTGAAGTACACTCGCACGTTTGTGATTGTGCTTACACACCTTGGCGCAGCAGCATGGAAGCTGCTGCTGTTGCTGCTGGTGCGATGCTGCTTAGTGATAGAGACTCTGAGGGCGAGGAGCCACCCATTGTACTCCCAGCAGCAGCACCTGCTGACACACCAGCTGCTGCTGCTGCTGTGGTTAAGCGCAAGAAGAAAAAGGGCATAATTGACTTCTTCAAACTGGGTGGCAAACCTGGCAAGGCGCCTAGGCCAATCGACAGAAGTGGCGCAGCACCCACCACTGGTACCAATAAAGGGCTCACGATTCAGCAGCGGATGCAGTCACCATCCAATTCCGCGAGAGCTAGAACTCGAAAGATCGCCACAAACACAGCCAAGTGAGTACGTTTCCACATTGTTTTGCATCAGTGAACCACTTGCTTCAATAAAACTCAGTCTGACATGTACTCTTTGTCTATTTGCCTTTTGCAGAAACACAGCTGCTGCCCCCAAGGTGCCTTCTCCTGCAACTGCTGCTTTCGCCAGCTCCAACGACGCCGAGGACGCTGAATGCGGGAGCTCCTCAGACTGTGAAGTACTACCTTCCTGCGCCAAGCAGAACAAGCCCCCTATAGGCGCCAGATCGGGCAAACGGCGTCCTACTGTCAACGACAGCAATGTGGCTAGGCGTATCAAGGAGCACCCTGGCGACTTTCGCAAGGAGGAGGGACGCCTGTTCTGCATTATCTGCGTCACCGAATGTGCGGAAGAGAAGACGGCCGTCAACAGGCATGTGAAATCCTCAAAGCACATCTTTCGCAAGGCGGCACTGGAGCACAGGGCGATCGCAACTAAGGAGCGCATCAAGACCACTACAGCACCATCTGCTGTTATACAAGGCTGCTCGCCTATGCCACCCTTTGCGCATGGCTGGTTTGCGGTTCAGTGCAAACACCATTCGTGCAACATTGACAGACAGCGCATTGCTACAATTTGCTCCTTTCCTTAAGGAAGTCGACGTTGACCAGCTAATAAGCGAGCTGCCTGCATACAAGGCGGCGTCAGCTGACTTACACGACGCAGCCCCTGCCTTCACTATTGATGACATCATGCCGTTCTGGAGGACGCAGAAAGAGGGCGGACACCTCAAAATGTGGGTGACATTTGCTCGTTTGATCGCCACGATCCAGCCGGCCTCGGCTGCAGCTGAGAGGGTGTTCTCCATTATGAGCAACAGCTTTGGAGACAAGCAGACGAGCGCCCTGGAGGATTATGTCAGCTCCTCTTGTCAGTTGCAGTTAAACAAGCGGATCAATCAATGCGGTTCATCAAGCGGATCAATCGTTTGTGGGTGTTTGAACACATTTGATCAGCCAGGGCCTCTGTGTGTGCGCACCATTTCAATAGCACTTTGTGCTCCTCAATGTGGTGCCATTGCCGCCTTTGTTCTCCTGGTGCATGCTTTTTCTTTCCATTATGTGATGACATACCTGTCCTCCTGTACTGCTACGCTTCATGTGTGCTGCCTTGATATTTCGTCTGCTCTATGCCATATATAGGCTCTGCTTCCTTGGTCGTATATGTCCATGTGCTCAATGCGTTTGTCGCAAGCCAATTGCCCTACATGATGCACCACAATATGTTCATGTGTCTTGCGGCAGCCTCAGAGTAGCCCCTCCCGCATGTGCTGTTGCAGTAGCAGGTCAGCAGTGCAATGTCTAGGGTGGTTTTGAGCCCAATTACAGAAAAGGAATGAAAGGATAAAAAAAAGGAAATAGGCAGATTTGTGGGAGGATGAATAAAAGGAAATAGGCACAACTAAATCAGGTATTGTGCCAGGCCCTAAGCTACATACCTATCCGCATCTCGTGGAGGCCTAATACTAATCTGTACCTGCAAAAAAAGTACTCAGCAGGCGCAGGAAGGCAGCGCCACATCACAGGCTAGCAGGCGGCCGCCAGCACAGTGACTGCGAAGGGGTCTGCAAATGAGAGCGGAGACTCAGGCTGTGCCAATGCCAGGAAGTTGGCTATGTATGCGTGGGCCTCCGCCTCTCTCACGGCGATCTCTGTGGCGAGCCGGGCGCGAACTGCATCGCTCCTCGCTACCGCATCCGGGACTTGTTGCTTGCGTTTTGCCATGGCGGTGGCTGCTCTGTACAATAGCAACATTTTTTCCAAAGCTTATGTACCGCAAAAAACAACAGTGCGTGTCGCCGCTGCCGCTCCAGAGCCACAGTCAGTTATTTGCTGACAAGTCTTTGCGAAGGCAAGCATGTGTGAGCTGAGTGCAAGTCTCTCCGAAGGAAGACATGTGTGAGCCAGTGCTGTCAGGATTTAGTGAGGTCCTGCTGTAGCACGGCGACGAAGTGGTGTGCATCGAATCAAAAGAAATCCTTTCATTGCTTGCGTCGCCCATGCCGCTCCAGAGCCACAGTCAGTTATTTGCTGACAAGTCTTTGCGCAGGCAAGCATGTGTGAGCTGAGTGCAGGTCGCACCGACTTAAAAAAGGGCCAAAACTTCCAGACAACCGATATATCGATTGCCCACGCTACGCGTGCACAACCGATATATCTCCGAACAGGTCGGATTACCGAACCTTTGATATACCGAACCTCTCATAGCCCTCTGGTTTGCAGACCCATGCCAGAGGCACCGCGACCTCGCGGACTTGGTCCGCTCTACAGGGCTGCCCCCGTCACGGCGACTGCGAGGAACGCTCTCTTGTTGGCAACATTGGCAAAGCTGAGACTAGCTACCGCCCGCACCCCCCACACCCGCAGCTCAGCACTTGCATCAGGGAGCTGCCTGGCCGCCTCCACCGTATTGCACGCCCCCGCCTCCCCCAGCGCGGCGCTGTTGGCGGGGTCATCCGAGCTGAGACTGACCACCGCCCGCAACCCCTCCAACAGCACCTCCGCGTTGCCGCTGTGAGCGAGCATGCCTGTCACCACCGCCTTGCACATCTGAGCGGCCCCGAGGGCTGCGCCGATGGCGGGGCTTGCGGAGCTGTTGTCACTCAGGTTCGCCACCACCCGCAGCCCCTGCTGCACCACCTTCCCCTGCGCAGCGTGGACGGCCAAGGCGGTCGCCGTCGCACGACACATCCCAGCAGCCACGAGCGCAACGGCATTGGTGGGGTTGTTGCTGCTGAGGGATGCCGCCGCCTTGAGTCCCTCCCATTGAGCATCGCGATCGTCATGGAAGTCCGACTGGAACATGAGCTCCACCACCGCCCCGCACACCTGAGCTGCTCCCAGCGCGGTGCTGTTGGTGAGGTTGTCCTCGCACAGAGCCTGCACCGCAAGCAGCGCATGCAGCCGCATGGCCCGCTCCCAACCGTCCTTATGAGTAGCCAAGACGTGCGCTACGGCAACGCACGCCCCGGCCGCTCCAAACGCCGCAACGTTTGCACGGTGGTTAGTCATGAGCTTTGCCATTGCTAGCAGTGCAAACATCGTCTCGCTACTGTCACTACCCTTGTAATAGTCCACCACCTCCGTCACCGCCTGCTGCGCGTGAGCCTCCCCGAGCGCGCTCCGGCAGGCAGAGCTGTCTGAGCTCAGGGCGACGATCACTCTCACCGCCTGCTCCTCCAGCTCTTCGAAGTCCCGGTGAGCGCGCAAAGCTGCCACCACTGCCGCGCACCCCCCCGCTTCGGCAAAACGAGTGGCATACACACCGTCCGCACCTAGTAGGACGGTGAGCAATCTCAATCCCCAGTCTTGCAGCTCCGCATTCGCTGGGTAACGGCGCATGATGGCCGCGACCGCCTCGCACATCCCCGCCTCCTGGAACCTACGCGTGGCCTCATTGCTCTCGTTACCAAGCATGTGCATTGCTTCCAATGCTGCCGCCTGCACCTGTTCCTGGTTGCGGTGAGTGTGCACAGCCTCGGCCATCATCTGGCACACGTCCGCCAGCGACTGGAAGTAAACTTCATTAACGTAACACGCCTCCGCCACCGCCTTCAAGCCCCACCGCATTATACGGGGGCTTTCCTTGTGAGCGTCCATGCACGCCATGATTGCATCGATCCTCTTCATGAAGATCTGAGGAGCACAGAGCAACACACGTAGCACTCGTGAGGTTGTGCGGGGAATGTGTGTTCTGCCATGTGAGCGTGCATGAATACAGCTATAACAGAACTGCTTCTGCTGCTTTTGCTGCTGCCTGTCAGTGAGTGCAAGTGATTCTGCTGCAACCAGAGCTGATGGCGCTGCTGGCGCGTCTATTGCTGCTGTTGCTGCTGCTGCCTGAGCGCAAATGGTTTTCCAATTCTGATGGTGTGTCTGTTACTGTTGTTGCTGCTGCTGCCCAAGCGTAGGATTATTGCTGCTGCTGCTGATGCTTCTGCTGCTGCCTGCAATGACGCTGCTGCTGCTGCTGCTGCCAGTGCTGCTGCTGCTGCGTGCCATGACGCTGCTGCTGATGACGCTGTTGCTGCTGCTGCACTGCCTGCAATGACTGCTGGAACTCTGCTGGAACAATTTTGGAGCTATCCACTGCAGCAGTACATCAAGCTGTCACGTACTCCTCACCTCGTTGCGCTTTAGACTCCTCGCTGTGCTGTTTGCCCCTCAACGCAGCGAGTACAAACCTCAAACGTTCCAAGTGACGCACCATCATGCTCAGCAGCTCAGCATGCCCGTGCAAAAAAGTGCCACACAAAAGCGTACCGCCCAGCCCCATTTGGGAATATTGAGAGAGCGCGCACCAATGCAGTGCCTAGTGGCACCAGCTCTGAGATTGCCAAATGGGGCTGGGCGGTACGCATTGCGTGCCGCCCACAACTTCAATGTTGATGTTACAAAAAGCATGAGAGGGAAAGCGTAAGGGACATGGCACAGCACAGCAGCAACAGACGGACCAAGCACCAAGCATGTGAAATCGTGTGTGCATTTAGCGGTTGCGGCGCTTGGGTCCCCGGAGCCTGTTTTGTGGGTACTCTGTGTTTGCACCACCAGCATGCATGCATGGGGCTGGCAGCAAGTGAGCACACGGCAGTACGCTCAGCGTGCGGACCTCTGCTTTGTCTGCCAACGCTGCCTGAGCTGCGCGTGCAGACATGATGTCCGTGATCTCAATGTTCCCCACCCTGTACACCACATCGTTTGCGTGCAGCGAGCGCGCCTTGGGCAGCGCCGGCTGCCATGAGCACCCCCCACGCACCGCACCGCTCCAAATCAAAAATGCGGGCTCATCGTCTGTGATCTCCAACTGAGCGCACATTGCTTCGCTAGCCTCCTCGAGCTCGATATCGCACGCGACGCCCGCGGCGATGGTGACCGTGTGAACGACCAGCGCAGCGCCGCCGCGAGCGCAGCGCCCCTCTAGCAGGATCGCGCGCACAACACGCCAGTTGGACTCGCGGCAGGCCTTGTAGAGGTTGTGGTCGGTGGTGGCCGCACTCCTCGCCCGCTCCGCATTCCCACAGCTCTGCATCACACACTGCTGCTGCTCCTCAAGGGCTGCTTCGCCGCGGCGCTCCACCTCGCGGCATGCAAGCGCCGCAAGGCCGTGCTTGCAAAGGTCGTGGCGGTTGCCGCGCCGGTTGTACATGGCACACGTGCATGTCACAACCTCCTTCTCGGTGAGGGGGTCGAGCCTCACGCCTACTAGGTAGCAGCCATCCTGCGGGTTGGGTGCACGGTCGGGCTTGATCACCGCAAGAAGATCGGCAAACACAGCATTGGCGTCCAAGAGAGGGACTTTGTCAGGCTGAGGCTCCATCTGCCGCCTCGGCGTCGCGGGCTCGATGGCGTTCTTCACGCCCGCCTCCACAAAGAACCACTCCGTGTCGCCGCCCCCCGGCCCCCCACGCGGCCGCGCCACCTTCCCCAGGCAATTAAGCCAGCTGTCACACAGAGCAAAACGGGAAGGCATAGACACACAGTTAATAGCATCATGCTTTGCAAACACCAAGCTGCAGAAAGAATGTATGCAGAGAAGTTGCAAAGTGCAGAGCGAAGTTGCCAGCTGCAGGAGGCATGCAGAGAAATTGCAAGCTGTAGCAAGTATGCATGCATGCTGCATGCAGCACGCATGCGGCATGCATGCAGCAAGCTGCAGAGGGAAGCTGCCAGCTGCACGCATGCCGAAGTCGCAAGCTGCAGAGAGAAGCTGCCAGCTGCAGGAAGCATGCATAGCTGCGGGAAGCATGCATGCAGAGAAGTTGCAAGCTGTAGCAAGCATGCATGCAGCAAGCATTCATGCAAAGAAGTTGAAGTTACAAGCTGCAGGAAGCATGCACGCAGAGAAGTTGCAAGCTGCAGAGAGAGATTGCAAGCTGCAGAGAGAAGTTGCAAGCTGCAGAGAGAAGCTGCCAGCTGCAGGAAGCATGCATGCAGAGAAGTTGCAAGCTGCAGGAAACATGCATGCAGAGAAGTTGCACGCTGCAGAGAGAAGTCGCAAGCTGCAGGAATGCATGCAGAGGAGTTGCAATCTGCTGCAAGCATGCATGCAGAGAAGTTGCAAGCTGCAGCAGGCATACACGCAAAGTGCACGGCAAGATGCATTTGCACAGCAGAGCTACGAGTATGCAGTTCTGCTTCGCCTGCATCAAGCCATAGCAACATGTAGCCCCCACCAGCAAGCACGCACACAATGATTTGCAGACAACAAGCTGCAGCCACTACAGCAGGCTACAGCAAACATGCACACCATCTCTTGCAGACAACAGACAGCAGCAAGCACCGAGCATGACTGACCTCCCGTTCACCGCACGCCGGCGCTCCGCACACCGCACCCTGCTCCCGCCCGCCAGCTGCCGCTGCTGCAGCAAATGGTCGAACAGTTCATAGTATGTGCGTCCGAGCGCGCGCTCCCCGGTGCCCGTCACACCCAAGAACACCTCGAGCAAGCGCTGAAACCTCCCGTTCAGCCGCCCAAAAAACAGGCACTCGTCGAGGACGCGGAAGTGGCTCTCGGAGTAGTTGTTGGTGCCACAAAATCCGCGTACGCCCTCCCCCACCGCATCGCCAATCATCCCCTCCCACAACGTGCCCGCCCCCCCCAGCGCCTCAAACAAGTACTTGCAGAGGTTGTTGTCTGTGTTTGCATCTCCGAGCAGGTCCGCTTTGCCCCACTGCTCCACCATCGCCAGCAGCACCGTGAGCGCCTCCTGATACCTCTCCTTCGCCGCTCGCATCAGCAAACGAATAGCCCTATCAAAGTGGCGTAGCATTTGGTGCCGCTTGCCCAGCCGCTGCTCCAGGTTCTGAGGCACAAGAGCAGCCATGGGGCAGTGTGAGGGCAGCGAGCTCAGGTCATACAGGTGAAACAGTACGCAAAGGGAAACAGATCACAACCATGGCTGAAGCGTTACGGTTGGTTGGTCACACACAAGAGCCACCAACCGACCGCAGTCCGCCACTCAAGCTCAGGTCATAATGGTGAAACAGTACGCAAAGGGAAACAGATCACATTGCGTGCTTGCATGCAGTGATTGAACCATGGCTTAAGCACAGTGCGTTACGGCTGGTTGGTCGCACACACGAGCCGCCAACCAACCGCAGTCCATGACTCAAGCTCAGGTCATATTGGTGAAACAGTACGCAAAGGGAAACAGATCACATTGCGTGCTTGCATGCAATGATTGAACCATTGCTGAAGCGTTACGGTCGGCTGGTCGTACACAAGAGCCACCAACGGACCGCAGTCCCAGGTTCTGAGGCAAAAGAGCAACCAAGGGGCAGTGTGAGGGCAGCGTGCAGGCGTGCAACGTCCGCAGGCAGCAAGTGTGTGCAATGTGCAGTAAGCTGAGGTCAGCGTCCAGGCATGTAATGTCTGCAGTGCGTACAAGTGTGCAAATTTTACATGTGACATGACAAACGCCAGCAGAGTGCAAGGGCGAGGATTGCAGCATTGCATGCAATGTCCGTGCTTGAGCTGTTGCAAATACACGTTTGAACTGTTGCATTTGCAAAAAACCACTTGCAGCATCACATGAATAATGTGGCACAAAGTGACAACAACGCCGCGGCCCAAGCATGCATGTGTACTCACCATTTCAAAAAGTTTGCGTTGGGAAAGGGTAAGCATCGCATGCAATGTCTGTGTGCAAATGTTTTGCTGATGCAGAAATGCGTTTGCACTTGTTGCAGTTCTAACAGAAACGCATGCAGCATCATGCACACACAGTACCTTCAAAGTCGCGCGTATGAGGTGGAAGAAGCACACAGCAGTTTTCCACCCTGCTCGCGTGAAGCCCTCGCGGGCCGTGGAGCTCTTGTCGATTTGCACCATGGGCGCAAAACGGTCCACGTTCGCCCTCATCCCCCCCGCCCCCTCCGCCCCCTCCCCCCCCTCCCCACCCTCTCCCCCCTCCTCCACCTCCGCCCTCTCCGCCCTCTTTCTGGCGCACGAGCGCCAGCGGATGTACTCGTCCTCCGTACGCCCTTCCTCCCAGCCATGCGTGCAGTTGGGGCGACATGGCATTGCCCACTGAAGCGCTCTCGCAATGCGGTACGTTGTGTCACCATCCTCCATGCTGCTGATGCTGCCGACCAGAGGTTGCATCCCCTGCCTGTCGGGAAGGGGGAAGCCAAGCATGGTGAATGCAGGCTTCTCCCCCGCTGTATCAAACTTGGAGTCGCTGACCAAGAAGTCCACCGGCTGCGCGGCAAGCACCGCAAGCGCCTCGCGCTTGGTGAAGATGAGTTGTAAGATGCCGCCCGGCTCGTACTTGTAGTAAAGCACTTCGCAGCCGCTGGCCAGCGGCCGTGCCAAGCTGAGGCAGAAGCGGGTGACGGTGTCGTTGAAGCCGACAAAGGGGCCCGCGAGGGGGGAGGAGTGCTTTGCGGCAGAGTAGGTGCGCATGCCGCTGACGCGGGTGTGCACAGGCATGTTCCTGCCGGTCACCTCCTCGCCGACTGGGATCTTTGCCTTTGCCTCCATCACGGCCCGCGTGCGAGAGGTGGGGGCTGCGAGGTACTGGCTGCGAATGCTGTCCTGGGTCAGGCGGCTCAGCGTGCGCTGCAGGCGGGCGACGGGGACGGCGGCGACGTTGCCGCCGGTGTGCTGGCCCCTGATGCAAACCTGCATCTGCTTGGCGACCACCTGCTCGATGGTGGCGGTGATGAGAAGGGACACAGAGCAGCGGTGTCCCGCCTGCTTGGTGTTCAGCAACCACTTGCACCCCGGCTCGCACTCCCGCGTGGTGGACGCGCACCACCTGCCCCCCGCCGGGTTTCGCCAGCAGTTGGCGCCGCTCGCCTGGCCGCGGCGCAGAGGCCCGGCGCAGTGCAGCGTCATGCGGAAGGCCTGATTGTCCATGCGGCCGGCCTTCGCAAAGTCCACCCCCACCTCCGTCAGCTCCAGAGTGTTGTCTGGTCGGTGGCCACCGATGCGGGCGTTGTTGGTGGGGGCGGCGTGCACGGTGACCAGCGGCCGCTTGTCCTTGTCGCTGACATTGCACGGCGCCGTCTTGCCCGCCAGGAACTTGTACTCGGTGACCATCTTTGGACCGTAGCGCTCAATGAACTCGAGGGTGTGAGCTCCGCGAGGGATGATGAACGTGCGGTCGTCCACCTGCTGCACGAACGCCATGAACTGCTCGCGCAAGCTTGTGGCTTGAGTGACGAGCGGCGGAGGCGCTGGCGGCTGCGGCGCGCTGCAGCACCTGCACCTCAGCAAAGAAGGCTGCCGTGGATGGCGCCGTCTTCGCCCGCTTCCTTGGCTGCTGCAGCAGCTGCAGCAGCTGCTGGGACCCCCCCTGCTGTGCCCCCTCAGCAAGCTGCTGCTGCTGCTGCTGCTGTAGCTCCTGTGAACCCCCCTGCTCTGCCATGAATTCCTCATCAGGCTCCTGTGAACCTCCCTGTGCCCACTCAGACTGCTGCTGCTGCTGCTGCTGCTGCTGCTGCTGCTGCTGCTGCTGCTGCTGCTGCCGCTGCTGCTGCTGCTGCTGCTGCTGCTGCCGCTGCTGCTGCTGCTGCTGCTGCTGCTGCTGCGGCAGCTGCTGCTGCTGCTGCTGCCGCTGCTGCTGCTGCTGCTGCCGCTGCCACAGCTGCTGCTGCTGCTGCTGCTGCTGCTGCTGCTGCTGCTGCTGCTGCCGCTGCTGCCGCTGCCACAGCTGCTGCCGCTGCTGCCGCTGCTGCTGCTGCCGCAGTTGCTGCCGCAGCAGTTGAGGATCTCCCTGCTGCTGCACAAGAGCTCCCTCAGGCTGCCGCCCCTGCTGCCGCACAGGTGGTAAGCCCCCGAGCTGTGCCACAACCCCCCCTTGGTGCTGCCGCGGTAGCGTCACCTGTTGCTGTTGGGATTGAAGCAGCAGCAGCGGCTGCAGCTGGTGCAGCTGCGAGTGCTGCTGCTGTGTCTGCTGCTGCAGATGTAGCGACTGTTGTTGCTGCTGCAAAAGTAGCGACTGTTGTTGCTGTGGCCAGAGCTGCTGCGGCTGCATGTAGTGTTGCGGAGGCTGCTGCTGCGGGTGCAATGGCTGCTGATGCTGCTGCAGCGCAAAGAGCTGCTGCTGCTGCTGCTGCTGCAGCAGCCATCGATACTCTTGCTGGTCCATGGCTGCTGTCCGTTGACACGTTTGTGTCGATGGCGTGTGTCGACTTCTGTCAAAAGCGTGTCCACTCCTGTCGCTGCTGCTGCTGTCGCTGCTGCTGCTGCGCTTTCTGCCCTTGCCTGCTGCTACTGCTACTGCTACTGCTACTGCTGCTACTGCTACTGTTGGCACTGGTGTATCGCTGTTCTGACTATCGTTGTGGTGTATCCGTCGTCAATGTTGGTGACCGATCGGGTCTGACGTCTTACTTTTTGAACCTTTGGCCTCATGTTCCTCAAACCCCTTCGTCACCGATATTATCGGTTGTCTGATTGGCGTGTCTGACTTTCGCTGTGACGCCTACATTTGCATCCTTGCGTATCTGAAAGAAGCTTCCCTACTCAAAAAAAGATGTCGAAAAGTCGGGAATATCGCGAACGTGTAACCCGATTTTTACGTGTAACCCCGATTCCACTGGCGATTACACCCCTGCAGCACTCAGCGCTTGTCCTGCTCAGATTAATGTTTCAGTTAAGCATGACACCCGCCGTGAAGGTCATTCCCCCATGTGAACATCCACACTTTGGCACCTTGCAACGCGAAGCGCGTTCCCGGGAATGAAGAAAGCACGTTTGTCATGGGCCATTGAAAGCGGCTCACGTTACCTGGGAGAGACATTGAGCCTGGTAGAGCGGTCGGGCGGTGAACATCAGCAGCACTTTGCTCCGCTCGTATCTTACTGATTCAAAAGCTTATAAGCCACAGGTGCGGAAGTTTGGCTTTCGGAGACAGGAGGCACCGCGTTTGAGAGGGGTGTTTTACAGAAGCTGCTGGAGCGGTGTCCGCAGGAGCTGCAGCTATGGTGTTGGCGGAAACAGTGCAGCCTTTCGTGTGCGGAGGACTTGCTGCATGCTTCGCTTCGAGCTGCATGTGAGTGACGGCCTTCAGGCGTTTGCCATTTGTGGTGCTTTGCGCACTTGCGACATTCAGATCGCAGCTGCGCCGTGGCCATATGCACGTGGAGGCGTCGCAGTTACATGAGCCTGTAGGCGTCTTCCTACTGCACAGTGGCCTTAATCTGTTTTGGTAGTGTTGTGTTGGTGTGTCGGCAGTTGCCGCCGCCACCCAAAGCAGAATATCTGGAGACGCGTCATGACATAGCCGCTGCATGTAGCAATAGCATGTGTGGGCCCCAGCATTCACTTGAGGTAGCCATCCCTAGTGCTTCGAGTGCCAACTTGTTTGTTCAGTTGCAGAATCGTTGGCTATCGGCTGCACAGCTGCTTGCCGAATCTACATGGCGGCGCACGGGCAAAGCCGACCTTCAAATTGCGAAGCGAGCAAATGTTGCACCGTGGTCCTCTGCTACAAACCACTGTGCACACACCATGGGCATGAACACCTGAGTGGCTGGATTGCTGATGGCCACACAGCAAGGCTGCATTTCTAGTCTAAGCCCCTGCAGTCTCGGTCAGCACTTGGTCAGCAGTTGACAACCGCTTTCACTCGCCGTTCCCCCCTGCGTGCCCCCCCGCCCCCAGTCACCCCATTGACCTGGCGAAGGTGCGGATACAGCTCATGAGCACGCTGCGGCCGGACGCGCCGAAAATCTCCTTCCCCACACTCATCATGAACATGGTCCGGGAGGAGGGCGTCACAAGGCAAGGGGGTGCAATCTACAATTCCGTTGCTAAAGTTTTGAAGCATGCAAGCTTTGCGGCAGCCATGGACCTAATGCTTCTTCAAAATGAGGTTTTGTGGTGTACTTGAGAGAGTATTTGTTTGCGCTGCGGCAAGCCAGGGGCGTGTCATGGCGCCCCTTGTCTGATGTGAACTCAAGGCTACTCACCGCCTCGGAGCTGCGCACGCCGTCGCCCGTCAGCGCCGCACGCTGCAGTGCAGGCGGCGACAGCGCCAGCAGCCTTAGCATCACACGTCAGTGGACACTGTGTGCAGCATTCTATTCGAGAATTCATACATACCACACATTTGGTATGCAGTAGATGGGTACTTCTGAGGAGATTGGAAGCGTGATGTACTTCGTATTTACTTCTCGAGTGTTGCTGTTTACGTGATGAATCGCATGCTGGTCAGCAGCAAGAGCGCACATGGCGGCGCGACGTAAAGTCACCGCAGTGGCGACAACACCTGATAGCTTTCCTGACATGTGAACGTGTTGTGGTAAGAAAGCCAGGGTGACGACGATGCCATCGGCGCGCATCACTTGTCGGCGCGCATCACTTGCACAAGGATCCATCAGCGCTTGAATTGGGCGTAGTGATCCATGCAATCTACTAGTAGTAGTACGCTCTCACGTGGTATGTAATTGCGTGCAATCAGCCGTTCAATGCAGCCGAATGCTGACAATGTACTCAGTTAAAATATTTGTAAATGCTGCATGTGCGATGACCCTGCTGAAGGTGGGCCGCCATCGCGATGGTGACTTAGAATGAAATGATGATGGTGACAATTCTCAAATACTTCAGAGCTAGAGTATGTACTCCTGTTGCGCCCACACCGAATCTGCGACGGCCGCGATGCGCGAGCACGGCGGCGGTGGTGATGTGCCCATAGCTTTGGTGGGCAGTGAGCATCAGAGAAAATTGACCACCACACTTCAACTCTTTCCAAAGGCATGTCCACTGCTGTATTCTTGTTGAACAGTCTCATGTCATTCCGGCTCTCGCAATATGTCTTGGATATGTCATGGACCACCCCTTGTCACCTAGAGCTCTACAATCCTTCGATTCGTTTCCCTACATGTATCGCTGGGTTGACCCCGACGCTGACCGCCGCACCCTAACCCTACCCCCAACTCTGGGCACCCGCGCAGCAGCATCCAGTCCAACCCTAACTCTGACCCTAACCCTAACCCTGCCCCTGACCGTGAACCGCGACCGCAGCATCTACGCGGGGCTCTCGGCGGCGCTCATGCGGCAGGCGATCTACGGCACGGCGCGCATCGGGCTGCACCGCACCTTCAGCGACAAGTTGCAGGAGGTGAGGCGCAGTCAGGGGCGGGGGGGGGGGCGGCGTGCGCCATGGATTCTGACTTAGGGGCGTTCAGTCTAGCTTCGGCGCACTGGGCGCGCGCGGTGCCGCAGCGGCGTCGCTCGAGTGATTCGCTGCGTGGCCCTGCAAGTACAAGTACTTGAAGTAGAAGGATATACATTTTAGACTTTTCAGCATAAAAATGTGCACTGGGTCATGTGACGGCGGGGCGGAGGCGGGGGCGGAGGGGCCGGGGGTGGGGTGGGGGGGGGGGGTCACAGCTGCGCCGCAGATCCCTCCCGAGCTGAGCGCTGGCGGCTTCATCATGCCGCGTCGTGCGTAACTCCCTCAATGACAGACGTCACAGTGTGCCGGACGTTACACAGAGTGCAAGGCAGTTGTGCGCAAGCTGCAGGGCCCAGACAGCTGACCGTTCCCAGCGATGCGTCCAAAATGCCGCTACGCAATGAAGGGCCGCACCTCAGCCTCTTGAAATTCATCACGCTGCGAGGACATTCCCTGCGCGTGCATGAATGAACTAGCCGCCCTTGAACGCCATCAGGCGTCAAGCAGCAACGGCCGCAAACGCCACCGTCGCACGCCGCGTCGCTTGCGCCGAGGCGCCGCAGGCCGCCAGCGCGTGTATCATGTGCCCCCCCCCCCCCCCCCCCCCCCCCCCGGCTTCTGAGATGCGCCGCCTTACCCTTTCGCCGCGGGCCACCTCCTGCACACACATTCCCCCAACGACGACAGCAGCTGCCCCACTGACGGCACTGAGTGCATCATTGCACGCGTCGAGATGCCACGCTTCGCACTCGGCGCGTCTCGCCGCGCTGCTGCTGCGCCGCATCACGTGAAATCTCCCCCCCCCCTCACGCGAACCCCCCCCCCCCCGCCCCCCCGCGCGCGCGCGCGCCGCCGCAGATGAACAAGGGCCAGGAGATCCCCTTCTACATGAAGACGCTGTCGGGCATGGGCTCCGGCGCCGTCGCGGTCGCCATCGGCACGCCCTTCGACGTCGCGCTCGTGCGCATGCAGTCCGACTCCATGAAGCCCAAGGCCGACCGAAGGTACTTGCGCAGCGCGCTCTTTGCAGGCGTGGTGCTGTGCCGTGGCGGTGGCTGGAATGGCCGCGTCTGTCGCCCCGCGCATGTGCACACGCGCGCGTGGTTGCGCCTGCGACGGCGGCGGCGTTGGCTACTTGTGTGCACGCGCCCGGGTGCGGCGGCCGAAGGGCATGTTTGCACGTCGTGCGCATGCGAACCCGGCTGCCTACGCCTGGCCCTCAGCTGGTTGCGACGCAAGCGCGGCGCGTTCGCGGAACGGGCGGCCTATGCGGGGAGAGGCGTGGGGGGAGGGGAGGGGGGGGGGGACGCATATCCCGCCGAGGGCGGTGTGCTGTCAAGACGGGCCGGGCCTGGCGTGCTGGCACATGCCCGCTGTGCTCTCACCCCGAGTATGAGCGTGTGCGCTGCGGCCACGATAGCGTGACGCGCACTGCCGGAAGCGCAGCGCCAAGACCGCGTCACGACTAGCAGTGCCAAAGTACCCCCGCCCCCCCTGTGCCCCCCCTTACCCCGGCCGCGGTCAGCGCTGCAGAGAGGTGCAGTGCGGCATCGGCAGCAGCAGCAGCAGCGGTTGCGGCGCTGCTGTGGGAGGCATGCAGCGGTTTCGGAGAGTTGCTGCCGCGGCCGTGCGCCGCAGGGCGGCGTTGGCGCGCTCCACGCAGCTTCTGCGCGTAGCTGGTGCCGGCGATGTGTGCTGTGCCGCCGCCGCTGCCGCCGCCCCGCTCCCCACCCAGCGACCACAAGCATGTATGTCTTTCACGCGCCGCGCCAGCGCGCCAGAGCGGAGACTGCGCACGCGCGTGCGAACGCACATGCACGCGGCGAGGTTCCCACTTGGTCGCTCCGCTCTGCTTCCCCCCTCCGCCCCCTGCCAGGAACTACAACAACGTTTACTACGCGCGAACGCACATGCGCACGGCGATATCACACTCCCCCCCCCCCCAACAGGAACTACAACAACGTCTTCGACGCGCTGCGGCGGTGCGCTGCGGAGGAGGGCGTCGGCGCGCTGTACACGCAAACGCATATAGAAGTACATACGGCGACAGTCACACTTCGCCGCTCCGCGCTCGCACCCTCCCCAGGCGCTGCATTCACCCCCCCCCCCCCCCTTCCCCCCCGCACACACACACACACTCGCGCAGGAACTACAACAACGTCTTCGACGCGCTGCGGCGGTGCGCCGCGGAGGAGGGCGCCGGCGCGCTCTACGCGGGCCTCGCGCCCAACATCCTGCGCGGCATGTCTATGAATGTGGGCATGATGGCGTGCTACGACCAGGCGAAGACCGTCATGGCGCGGCTCCTGGGCGACGCCCCCGACGCGCGCGCGCCGTCGCTGCCCGTCAAGCTGAGCTCGAGCGCGATCGCGGGCTTCACGGCGGCGGCGTTCTCGCTGCCGTTCGACATGCTCAAGTCGCGCCTGCAGGACCAGCGGCCCGACGCGAGCGGCAAGGTGAGTGAGTGAGTGAGGCGGTGGGTGACTGGGCCGGGCGGCGTTCTCGCTGCCGTTCAACGTGCTCAGGTCGCGCCTGCAGGGCCAGCGGCCCGACGCGCATGGCAAGGTGAGTGAGTGAGTCGGCAAGTGAGTCAGTGAGTGAGTGAGTGAGTGGGTCGGGCGACGTTCTCGCTGCCGTTCGACATGCTCAAGTCGCGCCTGCAGGACCAGCCGCCCGAAGCGCACGGCAAGTTGAGTGAGTTACTGAGTGAGTCAGAGAAACGGGCAGCGTGGCGGCGGCGCTGCGGCGGCGGACAGCGCGTGCGGCAGCGTGCAGCACGAAGCGGCGCACACGAGTCGCCACATCGTTGTCGAGGCATTCATGTACACACGAGCAGTGTGGTTTTTCCACGCCACTTGCGTCGTTTGCCGTCAGACTGCTGTCAGCGGCCGCGGAGACGCGATGCGCAGCGCTGCTCGACCGCCGTCCGTGCGCGCCGGCAGTCACAGAGCGCTCATGAATATTTCCCCCAGCCTGTGAGTGTGCATTTCTGCGCAGCAGCGCCAGCGTGTCGACGCGGCTCTGAAGCGCGAGGCAGCATCCGGCGCGCGCCGCGCGACCGCCGCAGCCGTGCCGCGCGTTGCCCGCTGCAGCAGTACGCGCAGCCGGCGGCGCCGCAGCCGTCGAAGCTGGCGCCCGCACTCCCACAGTGTCATGCAAAGCGTGCGCGCGTACGCCATCAGGAGCGCTGCTCAGGCACCAGCGCTCAACCTCCGCAGTCCACCACCTCACGTGCCTCAGCCGCTCACGCAAATTCTACAAGTCGCTCCCCCCCCCCCCCCCGGCGCCGCTGCCGCAGCAGCGCTGCGAGAGCGCTCTCGCACAGGTGCCGTGGCGCGCGTGCGCACGCTCGCGTACAAAATTCGGGCGCGCTGCTGCTCTCGCGTCAGTGCTCAACCCCCCGCGCATGCAATGCGCCACGTCTCAGAAGCTCACTTCCCGCGCTCGTCCTCCGCGCCGCCGCCGCCGCAGCTGCGCTACGCGGGCCTGCTGGACTGCGCGGCGTCCGTAGCGCGCAAGGAGGGCGTGCTCGCCTTCTGGACGGGCTTCGGCGCGTACTACGGGCGCTGCGCGCCGCACGCGATGCTCATCCTCCTCAGCATCGAGCAGGTGACGCAGACGTACCGGCGCGTGCTTGGCCTGTCATGATGACGCACGCGCGGCGCGCGCGCGCAGGGGGGGGGGAAGGGGGCTGCTGCTGCTGCAAGGCTGCAGGGCGCGCAGAGCACGCACGATGGGCACGCGTCGGCGATGGCGGCGGTAGCAGCAGCGGCAGCAGCGCTCAACCGCCAGTGCTCGGCGGTGCCGATGGTCAGCAGCAGCGGCGGCAGCAGCAGCGCACGCAGCGGCGCTGCGGCAGCGCAGCGTCGGCGGCGGCGGCGGCAGCGCAGCCCTGCGGAGGCGCGCACTGTGAGCGTCGGCGGCGGCGCATGCGTTAGACCCCCCGAAAGACGCTTCCCCCCGCGCATTATTACAGAGGGGGCATCGCAAGGGGCTTAGTAAAATGGCGCTGACACCGTCTTCTCCCCCCCCCCCCCTTATTCATCAATCGGTTTCAACTGTCGCGCTGCGCATGCGCGCACGCGCGCGCGGCATTTTGACATTTTTGGACTTCCGCGAGTTGCATGCCCGCGCTGCGGGCTGGCTCCGTAAATAGTTATCTCGGCGTTGAACCACTTCCTTGCCGTATGCACATGACTCCTGTTGTGTGGCTGCAGTTGTCGTGTCCAACTGCCAGTGCTGCGTCGCTCTTGCGTGTTGGCGGCATGCGCTGATTGATGCCTGTGGAATGTGTTTCGCACTCTGCTAAAAGCATATGACATGAATTGGGCACATGTGCATGTCAGCGCTGCTGTAGACTCTGCGCTGTGAGAATGTGCGGCGCCTGTGTGCACGCAGAGCACTGCTGCGGCTGTACTGTGAATCGCATGCACACCAGTACAGTCCGCGCTACGCTATGTTGTGCTTTTGGAAAGACCATTTACTTCAGTGTGTGGAGAGCTTTATGCGTATGCAATGAGTTGATTTGCACTTCTAACAAAAGGCCGTGCTAGCCATGGTGAAGCACAAGTACATAATCAAGCTGTACAGAACACTACACGTATGCATGGAAAACGCCAAGGAAGTGTGCGTGCAAGCAAGATGTGACGTTGCCAATCATCAATTGCTGCACTGCCATGGTTGCAGTGATTGCCAGCATGCATGCAATATTACCTGTCTCGCTGTGCTGCAGACTGTTGCCTGCAGCATGTGAAGGGCGTTTGCATGTGGTAACGGCAAAATGCTGCTGTGCAGCAACAGGCAAGGGACATGAAACAGCAGCCGAGAGATGGCAGGTCTCAATGGGTACGGTCTCCAACGTGCTTTCATTGTGCGGTCGCATCGTAACATCCTCAATGTGCCTGAAGCCCCCAGTCTTTACAATACGTGCCACTGGCAAAGTGTGCCGCCAAATTACACCAGGTGTGGTTACTGCAAGCTCTTACACGCCTTGCGCTGCGCTGTCTGCTCATTACATGCGCTTCAGCTAAACTTGTGTTCATGTCTCTGTGAAAGTCTCCGAAGTATGCCCGTCCTTGCTGAGTGAAGCAGGCGTTGCGCAGTATCTGATCAGCATGGCGCGTCAGTACTGCGCCCGTCGCGCGTCGCTGTGCAGCAGCGTCACACGCGGGCTTCTACAACGTGCGCGCCCCGGTGCGGTACTGAAGCTGTGCATGCAGAGAGGCATGCAAGCCGACCGCCGTCTCTAATGCGCTGCGCCGCCGCCGCGCCGCAGCCGCCACCATCGCTCTTGCGCCGCCGCCGCCGCCGCCGCCGCCGCCGCTGCCGCTGACAGCGCTGCTCTGGCGGTAGCACACGCAGCGCGTCCAACCCAGCTGAGCGTCGCATGCGGTCTACTCGGGGTCCGTGATGCCGCCGTCGCTGATCCTGAAGGTCGCCTCCGCCTCGGGCATGAGCGGGGAGTCGCAGATCTTGGCGATGCGCTCCTCGCCGCGCCCCTTCTTGAGCATGACGCGCGTCGTGCTCGCGTGCGCGACGACGTGGCCGCCGACGGGCTTGACGGCTGCGCGCGCGCGCACGGGGAATTGCGGCACGTCGGTCAGCACACGCATCGGCTGCAGCTAGCAGGTGATGTCGAGTTGTTTCACGGAGAGCTACGAAGGAGTGCATGGTGTGTGAAATGGTTTTTGATGGCGCGTGTGCGTGCTGAGCATGTGCAGCATGGGCACCGCGGCGCGCAGCAAGCCCTCGGTCATGTGTTCTCGTCTGAGTAGCGGCGGCTGTACTCTCCTCAGCCGCAATGCGGCATAGAAACTTGGAGTCTGTGAAGCGGCCAACATGTATTATAAGTTGACATCGCAGCACATCCAAATGTGTACGTCGAAGCAGTATGTACTTTGAAGCAGAAGTATGATACTACCGTGTGAGAGCACTTTGAAGTTGAAGTGAAAAAGTTGAGGTATGTATATATGAGTGTCCACACGTACGGTATGCAGCAGTGGCCATGCCGGCCAATATTATTTGACTGGGCTAGGACATATATAGTCACACTAGTTTACAAGAAGCATTGTGATGAGATAATGAGCTACAAAAACGAGTGGCGCTTCCAATAGCACTGAAGCTCATCAGCGGAGCAGGACGCTCACATTGCACCGCGCAGCGCACCTCAATGCGCTCATGTCCACCACTGCCCAACGGTGAGCATGAGCATTGTGGCGGAGCTCAGGCTCTGAGCACGGGCCCGCAAACAACGCCACAACAAAAGCCCACTCAAGGTCATGTTCGAGTATGACTCACTTGCGAACATGCTGATGGCGCCGGGGTCCGCCATCACCTGGTTGATGATCACGACCGCGGCGTTGAACTCGCGCGCGATGTTCTTGAGCGACGTCATGTGCTTGTTGAGCTTCTGCTGGCGCTCCGCGAGCTCGCCGCGCCCAGAGAAGTCGGTGCGGAAGAGCGTGATGATGGAGTCCACGATGACGAGCCTGAGCGGTCGGGGACGCGGAGCGAGCCGCGGCGTGGCGTCAGTGCAAGAATGTCAGCGCAACATCAATGATGCCATCGCGCTCACTGTGACTGGTGTGCGTTAAGGGGGGCGGAGCGAGCATGTGTCCTCGCGGTACTTCAATTGGAGCAGGACACTACAGCGTGACCTGCAGACTGCAACTACACTGCACTGCACGTACGTCAAGTGAAGCAGCGTGAACCATACGTGTACTTGTAGCAGTATGAGTGCGCATACAGCGGGGTGATGGGGACATGATGACCGGTCTGAGCGATGCTGACGACAGTTATGCATTATACGAGTGTACATGCATTTCATTGTGCCTTCCCGCCCACTAGCAGTACGTCATGCTTGCTATGTTCAAAAAGCCGAAGTCAAAAGCTTATCGAAGAAGTGCTTGATGTAAACATGTAATGAGAGGCAAATTGAGACTTGTCTTGGCTAGAGACATTGCGAGTGAGTAGGCTAACGCAGTACAAGGCACAAGCAAGGCTCTTCTCAGTCAACGATGTCATGTGATGAGCACTGAGCAGACCATTGACTTGGCAACCATCAGCGCCTAATGACCGGCGCAATGACTCTGTAGCGCTACGCAACACAATGTGCTCAGCTATCAACACAAGCTGCACAAACTTTCAGCACCCACCCTGAATCGCTTTTGAGACTACTTGGTGGCCATTGACAAGCCGAGCGCTTTAACGAGGGGGACATGTCAGCGACCGGATGCGTATGCCTACGTACCTGATGGGCCCGTTCTCAGTGGCCAGCGGGCCCACGGCATGGACAAAGTCCATCTGAGGCACGACACAGGTGAACAAACAGCTCGGACCGTCAGACGTTTTCCAGGTCAGCGCCTCTGCTTATGGCGACAGTCGCATGTTCGCATGCACCAAGCTGAGCGCTGATGCAGCTAGGGTGCTGTGTTGCACATGCATAGCGGTGAACTTGAGCAGTCTACACAATTTATGCTTTGCATTGCGCAATTACATCTGGCAAAGCACATCAAAGTTGGTTTGGGCTCATGATGCAAGCAGGCCTTGACATCATGAGAACATGCTCGCTCTCTTGACTTTTTGGGCGCAAGGGCAACCTGCTATAGCTCATCCTGCATCTCGCTAGCCTGAATCATACCTCCTCCGAGCAGATCATGGTCTGAGTGCCAGGATAAAGCCATGGCCTTTGCGGCGCTGGCAAGCAACATGCTTGATCTATACAATCAACGGTGAGTTGGGGTGAAGTACTTCGCTGACCCTAACCTAACACTAAACCTAACCCTAGCCCTAATGCTAACCCTAACCCTAGCCCTGATGCTAAACCTAATCCTAACCGAAGTATATAGTTTTTTTTTCAGACGCCCGTAATCTTGACAGGGTATGGGGGAAGGCACTTCTGCTCAAAGCAGCCAGATTACTGTGCACTGCATCGTGCACGCATGCAGGGACATCTATCTGGCGTTTAATTCGCGTACATTCTACATGAGCACAGCGCCGCCAGACTACTCGTCCCTACCAATGCTGCAGCCATCACAGGCTTGCACACGCTGCTAGCGTGCATGTAGGCACTCCAGCACTCATCTGACACAATACAACTCCATGAGTACTGTGACGCAGATCATGTATGCACACACAGCCTTCTGGGAGGACACAGCAGTACAAAGGTCCCAACCGCTGGGAGTCGGTGCTGGGGCGGCCAATGCTGCAGCTGCAGCAACCCCTGTGCTTAAAGCTTGCTATTGCACTTCTGTAATCAGCAGATGTAGATGGGCAAACATATAGACTAGGGTTGATTCACTCTCGTACCTGCTGCTCGTGGCTCTGGGGCTGGCAGTGGAATATGTTCTCCAGCACCTGGAATGTGCAGCAAGCGGCAATGCAGCAGCCCAGTTAGCAGTCAGTTTCCTTTGCAGAAAGTGCCGTGTGCAAGAGAGAGGGTATGCGTGCAACTGCTGCATGTGCAGTGCGGCTAGAAGCTACTCCTGTCATCTGAACGCACTTTACTGCCGCATTGTGCCAAGTTGAAGTGAAAAACATTCACAATTGCAGCCCTTTGTGGCACTGCTCAATTCATGGCAGCATGTATGCAGTAGTCGTGCTTGGTAGGACCGTACATGGGCAACAAAACATTGTTGTGATATTGGTGAGTACACTTCACCAGTGTGCCATCATGTACGTTTCATGCAGTCAATGAATCTGAAGCGCTCACGTTGATGTACATGGTTCACAAAGTAGAGGCAGCACAGCCTCACCAGACACTACGGTGTGCTGTACAGTCCCGGTTGTGCTGTAGAAATTGTGCTGATTGCAGACAGCGGACTGACTTGCACAAGTTTGAGCATAAGAGACCGCATTTGAGCTCATTCAGATGCACCCGCCGCAGCAGCGATGCTCGGCGCGTAGGGCGCTTTCGAACACGTGAACGCTCGCGCACACATGCAGCCGTGAGCGTCAGCGCACAGACCTCCATGAAATCGTTACACTATGCTCACTCCCCTTTCAACAAGCCTCACCTCGTTCCCGTCGATGCCAAAGCGCTCGGCGATGTTCTCGATCCTCTCGGGCCTGAAGTTGTTCTCGGTGTCGATGAAGACGACGCGTCCGGCGCCGCCGCCGCTCTGGATGTCGAGCTGCGCCGTCACCGCCAGCGTGTGCCTGCGTTTTTGCGGCGGAAAAACAAGCTATTATTGGACTCGCATTGGGTGTGTGCGCCTGCTCAGCACGCTGCTGCAATACCACTGACGGGTTACCGTTCATGTTGATGCTGAACCCCAGTGAAGTAGAGCAAATGCAACTTGAAGTTTGCGAGTCAAAGCCACTGGGGGCAAACAGTGAAGCCATCTTCTGCCATTACGTCTGGGCCTGACCGCACGCCTGCACAACACTTAAACGCCATGTCCACCATGGCTGCAACGCGCAGGTTGTACATACGTCCAATACACACGGCACATGTCAAGTGCATGCCATGTTTGACAAAACAGCAAGTGGCGATCATGGAGATCTTCAACTCTTGGGCACATAGCTGCAGCAAATCGCTACACGTTGCCACCACAGGCGATTGCCCAGCACTTACATCATCTGCGTCTTGCCCGTCCGGAACTCGCCGTAGAACTCGGTGATGGACCCTGTCTCAACCCCACCACCAAGAATGCCGTCGAGGCCCGCGCTGCCTGTTGTTATCTTGATCACGTTTCTCCTGTCAGTGTGCAGCGGGAGAGTGCCGAGCATGATTAGGAACACTCACATTGCACAGACCGCTCCGTACTTCAGTATTGACGGTTGAGATGTGTTTTCCGGTGGCTGGTGTGGGGTTCAACGTTCACATCAACCACACTGCACGTCACCGCCAGCAAGGTGTTGTTTTCTCTTGTCAGAACTCTACAGGTATGCGCCACTGAAGTTTGCCAGTGAGCCCAGCAATGCTGACTGTCAGATCTACCAGCAGGTACTGGCACATTTTGTTCCAATGCGCCACTTTATGTCAGCAAGTCCAAGACCAGCGATACAGCAGTGCACCAAGTGTTTCATTATTCATGAAGTTACTGTGCGAGCCGCAACGGGGACAATTGGTCACATGTCGCATGGCATGTGAGCTCAGCGGTTCGAGTTTTTACCTGCTGGTGGTACTTTGTTTGTGCCTCTTGCACCCTTAGCATGCGCTTTGAACCACAAAGCACAAAATGACAATGAGCACAGTGCGCACACGCGCGACGCGCGCAGACGCACCTCTCATCCCTGGCCTCAATCCCGGACCGGAAGATGATGCCGGCTCTCGGGTCCACCTTCCTGGCGGTCTCGAGGATCTTGGCCACCTTGGTCTCGCTGAAGCCGCGGATGTCGTGGAGCGTCTTGAGGGGGCACTGGAAGAGCATGCCGACGGTGGCGATGCCTTGCTCCTTCAGCTTCTGTATGTCGGCGGCGTTGATGGCGTGCTTGGCGAGCTGCTCAATCTCGACGAACCTCACCACGACCTCGTACGCGGCGTCGGGCGCTTGGGCGACGACCACGGCGGCCTGCCCTTTCTGCTTCGTTGCCGACATGGTCTGCGGCAGAATGGCGGCGGGGGAGAGGGCGCGGGCGGACGCAGAGCAGACGTGAGCGACTGCGCCAGAGCTGTTGACTTCAACGCTGCCGCTGCAGAAGCCAACAGCTCACGTGAATGAGCATGACCGCGTGACCTCACGGAGCAGCACACTTAAGCGCTGAACTGCTTTTAGTAAGTATTGGGCAATGATTAAAGAGGAAACAGCAGTTGCGGGGTTGACGTCACCGCTCTCACAACAATGGCCAACGATTTTTCTGAACCTCCAGCGTCGGTGCATGCCAGCTTGCGCAGCTGAGGCACGAGATGTCAGGCAACATACAAGTCTCAGCCAGGGCAAGCACATGACTGGACGACTCACGCAATGCTGCAGCTGGGACGGAATAGAACCCTCTCAAAGCGACTATCAAAGAGAAAACGTGCATGATGTTTTAAAACGGCAGCATGTGGTGCACATGCACCAGCTATTCCTGCGCGTGAGCAAAGGGGGCTCAAGTGCTGCAGAATGCTGGCACGAGCAGGCCAGCGCATGCGGCGATTGCAGCGCTGCGTGCAAGGCAAGCCAAACCGTGCCATTCGCAATATGAAATGGCGATGCAACGGCGACGTCGTGCAAGCAAACTGCTAGCACCAAACATGAACCACCACACGCTGTTCCTGCACAAGCTGAAGATGCGAAAGCAGCTGGATCTTGTGCACAAACACGGGCCTCTTGAATTAACGCATGCATGGATGGCAGCAGCAAGGCGTTTGCTGTCGTCGGGGAAGTCGCATCGTGGCAGGCAACGTGGCTAGCGCGCGCACTGCATCCTTGAACGGAGCAACTTTCGAGGTTCGATCCAAAGGATCCCACAGCGCATGCAGAGCGAAAGGGAGGGCGCGCTGCTCCGGAGGTTGAGCTAGCAGACAGCAGCCGCAAGAGCTGAAGGCGCTCGCACCACTGGCTGGTGTGTGCTGTGCTGTGCAATCTTTTTTCATTCTTCAAGAGCGAAATCATTCCTGCTTGAAGCTGAGGTTGGGCGCACCTTGTGAAGAAGAAGGTGAGTGACGCGTCGATGGTGGCTGAAGGTGGAGGTGGGTGATGCGCGCGAGCCTCAGGGCTTCTTGCTGGCGGCAGCAGCTCTTGCAAGTGTCGGATCCAAGGTGATGGTTGTGATTCCTTGCGGCTCTCACTCGAAAGGTTATTGAAGTTGACGTGCCCGATCGTAAAGTTTTTTAGTTGTTGAAGGTTTCAGAGGGGCGAGGCGTGGTCATGGGGCTGCTAAGCATACTGAAGAAGGTCAAAGAGAAGGAGAGGGAGGTGCGGCTGCTGATTCTGTGAGTGCCAGGCCTGAGTCTTTCGGATTGCTTCGAAAGATCTGCAACTGCTGTGATCAGCGCGTGTGCGTGTGTTGTTTCGGCACCAAGCACTCCTGCAACGGCTGCACCCGTTGACTGCAGTGATTGAGACAATAGCATCGACTGCAATAGATGCGCGCAGATTTGCAAGATCGTGTTGATCTTTTTCGGCTTGAACAGGTTGCGTGATTCAACATCAGTGCATCAGCAGTGAGGAGCTCAGTAGCTCTGCAGCCAACCATAAACTGCCAAGTTGACTTGAAAGGTGCGGCATCTGGTGCTCTGCAGGGGGCTGGATAATGCTGGCAAGACGACCATCGTCAAGAAGGTCAGTCCTGGTGATGGCAGATGTGCTTCCTTGCATCTTGTCAAACCAATCACGACGATGCTTAACGCACAAGCGTAAAATTTCCTCACTCTGCTCAGCCTGTCGATCACTGCGTATTGGTCGTGCAGATATGCACAGAAGCATCGCACCGCGCATTCCTGTCTAGTCCATGAGGTACTTGATGCAGACGTGATGCTTCTCCCAAACAACGCAGGCCATTAGAGCAACTGTGTTCTGTGGGAGGTTGCATCGTAACACATGCAGGGCTGCAAGCCATGCGGCTGATCAAAGTCATCTGCCCATCAGCATGCAGTTGATTGTTTGGGCCCAACAGCCCATTGCCATTGCTGTGGCGTACAATGCTACGGGATCGCACAAGTTCGTTCACAAGCACGATGCTACTCAAGTCAAACCCAGAAAGCAACACGCAATTCATAGTCTGAAGGTCACGCGGACACCGCTATTGCATAGACCGGTCGCACTTCCGGGTCAGCTTGCCATGGCGCCCTGACATTGCTCGCTGCGCGCCACTGCTACCGCCAGTTCAATGGTGAGGACATTACGACCATCAGCCCGACGCTGGGCTTCAACATCAACACCCTGGAGCACAAGGGCTTCAAGCTGAACGTGTGGGTGAGTCATCACGAGTAACCGCCGCTTCCCTTGGCGGCCATGCCCGTCATTTTTCCTGGTACATGGCTTCCGTGCTGCGTCTATTCGGAAGTTTCCCCGAGGAGTCGGACATTTACGTGTGTCGTATGTGCTGCTGGCGCCTACGGCCGATAGAACTGCAGCTCGTCAGCTCTGAGACAGGCAACTATTACTGTTTGGTCTGGCGTTCTCGATCCGCCATGGATCTGTGAACTGCCCTAGTGCGCTCTGCTTCAGAGTTCAACGCATAGTCTGCCGTGCCGTGCACCCTCCAGTGAGCAATCCAAACCGTGTTTGAGCGCGTCAGCTCACTGCATGCGGGAATTGAGTCACATGTTCACGCAGTCGCTTGACAGTTGGAAACTCGACGGCACGTGACCCACCCTGTGCCGGCGCGCTTGCTCTGACGCAGGATGTCGGCGGCCAGCAGACAATCCGATCCTACTGGCGCAATTACTTTGAGCAGACGGACGGCATCATCTGGGTGGTGGACTCCGCGGACAGGGTGCGTGTCAAATTTTTGTGCTTGAGCAAAGCTGTTTTTGGCTGAGCGATGAGCACCGTCGCGCGCATGCGTGCGCACACATCTCCTCGCCATGAGCGTATGCTGCTTTTCAGCGTGTCTGAGTCGCTTGGCGCGGGCGACGGCATGTGGTCCCCCGTTTCTGCCCCTCATACTCTCTTGTTGTTGAGCTACGGCCTCACCTTGCAGCGACCTCTACGCTGCTAGTAAGTCTACTGCTGCGGAGACAGGGTGCAGATGGTGTCGCTGATGCTTTGTGCGCGCACACTCTGTGCTGCTGCGCCCTGGTTTGTAATGTCCATGTCTGGTGCTGCTGCTGCTGCTGCTGCCGCTGCTGCTGCTGCCACTGCTGCTGCTGCACGCCTCCGCGCGTGTCTGTAAATGCTGATTTTGTGGTGCCCCATTCGAATGGCCGCTTCTGCTGCTGCTGCTGCTGCTGCTGCACGCCTCCGCAGGCGCGGCTGCAGGACTGCAGGCGGGAGCTGCACGCGCTGCTGGACCAGGAGAAGCTGGCGGGAGCGTCGCTGCTGGTCTTTGCCAACAAGCAGGCGAGTGCGGCGCCAGCGCCATTGTGACTCCACACTTTACAGTGATTGCGTGCAGGGCTTTTCAAAGTCGTGTCTACGGCATCGCACATGAAGCTGCTTCTGCGGTACGGGGCACTGCGTTTTGATGATGTGATGATGATGTCACCCGTTGTGGCGTTCCCAAGGGCATGTCGCACCACGCTGAGAGCACCACATCATGCTGCAGGTAGGAGAGGGCTCTCACTTGGAGGAGGTCAACACGCCGCGTTTGTTCACCGCCATGCTGCACGTACGTGCACGCTCGCATCCTGTTGCAGCGCTCTGCATGTCTGTGCACTGCGCTGTTGTGCGTTCAGCACGCAGGCGGACGGTGTCCTGCCACACATGAAGTTTTCAAGGAGGCGGGCGTCGACTGCTTCTTGCGATGTGGTGTTTGCTGATGCGCCGCTCTATGGTGACGCTCCGCATTGCAGGACCTGGCGGGCGCCGTCCAGTCGGCGGAGATCGCGGAGCTGCTAGACCTGGGCTCCGAAAGGTGAATAACACTCCATCACGTCTCCAGTCACTGTGCAATATCAGTTCATGGTGATGCATGCTCCATGTGGGATGTCGTACTTGCTGGTTTTGTTGAACTGCAGATACCTCAGGTTGAAAAGCAATGCTGTGCCAGTTGACGGCACAGCTCAGCGCATGTTTTGAGGTCAGGTCCTGCCGAGCACTGGTGTGCCGCTGCTCACGCACTCCCGCTCTTATTGAAGCAGCGCATGCAGCGGTTGCAAATGGCTTGTGTGCCTAGGTCCTTGCTTGTCTATTGCAGTCACGGCGCTCGCACCACGCATCGCGCGTGTCGCGTTTCCGCACCGGCCCGCGCGTCCGCCTCAAGCGCGCGCCGCCGCCGCCTCCGCCGCGCATGCGCGCCCGCAGGTTCAGCACGCGGCACTGGGCAATCCGCGCGTGCAGCGCCGTGACCGGCGCGGGCCTCGCGGACGGCGTGGACTGGGTCGTGGACGATATCGCGAGCCGCATATTCATGATGGCGTAGCGCGCGCCTGCGGGGGCGGCGGCGGGGCGGCGCAAACAGTGCCGCCGTGTGCGCCGCCGCTCGCCGCCGCAGCAGCACCTGCGCCGGCGGCGAGCATGGCCGATGCCGCAGGCCGGCTTTCGTGCTGGTGGCAGGGGCGAAGGCGGGATGGTGCGCTGGCGCAGGGCGTTGCAGGACGCGCAGTGCGGCCCGTCGCCGCCGCTGCCGTAAAAGCAGGTTCTCCCGTGTGCTCCTTGGTGTGCCGGCACCTTGAGGGGCTCGGACTGCGCTCTGCGCCCGCTGACGCGGAATGTGCGGCTGCCTCGGCTTGCCCGTCGAAGACTTCACATCGCCCACCTCCCATGTTGAGGTTATCAGTTCTACCACCCAGGACCCTTGTTGAGCTTTAATTTCCCTTTGTGGTGGTGGTGGCGGTAGTGGGGGGAGGAGGGGGGGGGGGGGCACGAAAGAATGGACTGTCCTGCTTACAGGCGTCCTGCAGTGCAAGTGGCAGATGCCACAGCTACGGAAGTGTGGCACGCCATCATGATGGCGACGTCAGCAGTATGCCACGCATTCGGTTCTAGTGTGTGCCGTGTGGTACTTTGTAACAGCAATGTCTGGAGACTCACGCCTGCAGCGGAGCTCAGCAGGCATCACACTCAGGCACCAATGATTAGGCACTGATGAACAAATAGCACATTGCACTATCAGTGCAGTTTCAAGTCTGGCATTGCAGCTTGACGCCTGCTGCTCTGTGTGGAACTGGTATCAGCCATGCATCTGTGCTCGCAGTACACCTGCCCGTGCACTAAAACTAACAGTCACACTATGGCATGCTGATGATGGATCATGCCAGTGGAAGTGCCTACAGTGGTGGGGAGGCATGCCAGCTTTTTTCAGCTTTTTGTTGCAGTTCACATTGCAACACTCAAACACGAAATTTAAACTTTACTGTGCTGTTCTGTACTGAGTGGTCTTGGCAAGATGTCATGGGAGATGATGGGACTTTTTTTTTTCTCCCAAAGCTCAAGTTTGAAGTTCGCCAAAATGAACCCGAAAAATCCAAGCTGCGGTAGCGTGCAAATGGCATCGTTGTCGGCAGAGCAGCTGGCGCTGCTGTCGCTCGACGAGGCTGGCGCAGCACTGAAGCTGGCGTTTCTCACTGGAGGGGGAGCAGGCGGAGGTGCAGACAACGGGAAAGATGGTGCCAAGGACGGAAAGAAAGACAAGAAGGCAGCCAAGGAGAACCGGATAGCTGCTGCCATGCGCAAGGTAAGTCGGCGTTGCTGCATCAGCTGCTGGTCGCAGTTTCCGTCGCTGCCTGTACCGGCGGACGCTGAAGTGTAGGAGCTCCACAAGCACTGGTCCTGCCATCGACTTGAGCTTGCATTATCATTTCGAGGTTGCCAACCAATATCGTCAGGCGTTTGACCACTCCAGCAGCCATTTCAACTTCTAGCACTGGTGTTGGTTTATGACATGGCCAGCTAGGCGATGCCATCTGTATCTGATGGACGTGCGCACCTGGTGGCAGCTGCAGAAGGGACACATGTAGCTGCAACGGTGTCTGCAATGCCAAGCATGACATGTTTCTGGAAAGGCATGTTGCCTGGTGGTCCCAAGTTACGCACACGCTGAGAAAGCTTATTGGTCACAGTAAGATAAAAATCACAGAGCAAGTGCTATGCACGGCATCTGAGTTTGACTGTTGACAAACGGGCTGTTGGGCATCTGTGTCAGCAGAACTATCTGCTGGTGTGTACAACTGACACAGAAGCAGGCTTTGCAATCAAAAACTCGCAATCATCGGGGTGCCATGCTGTCCGTATACAATGGGTGCCGATGCCCGCACACACAGCAGGCAAAACACTGCTGAAACAGCATTACGCCTATCGCCAGTTACCGTGCTAACAATCTGCTTGCCGCAGTCAGCAGCGTCATGATGTACAATTCAGCTTGACGCCATGCCATAAATGGCTGGCACCAGTTTCTTTGCTGTCTGATCAGTCCCAGACGGCCTTCGTGCAAAGGTCCAGAGCAATCGTTCATAGCGCCCAGCACACCATGGGGTATGTAGTGTCATGACACGATTCAGCCTTGCAGTTTCCAAGCGGCGTAACCTAGTGCCGGTGCCTCCTATCAGCTGCCAGTGAGCGACTGCCGTAGAACAGAGCCGATTTGAGCAGGCCCGCAAAGTTCAGACACCATACCTGCAGCTGCAGCGCCAACGCCGCGCAGCGTATCGCGCTGCACATGCCTACCAGCCCAGCAGCCCCAGCGCAGGGCCAGCAGCCGGCGCCAGCGCCAATGCGTGCCGTCGCTGCAAAGCGCATGCGCGCAACACTCCACATGGCAGCGCTGCTCAACCGGCAACACGCAGCAGCGGCTGCGGACTCTCGTCGGTCGCCGACGTGCGCCGCAAAACATGATGATGTGCACAAACCGGGGCCATGTGCGCCGCGCGCGCCCTGCTGAACAGCCGCCATCCCCACACAGGTTCTGCATACCTATATATACTTCATGAAGTAGATAAACGGCCGTCGTGACGGCGTGAGCCGCATGGTGGAGCGTCACTTGGAGCCGCTGGGGTCTGGGGTATGTATGGTACTGCAGCGCGTGGCGCTTTGTTGCTGTCATGCCGCTGCGGCGCGAGGGCGATGCGGTCACGGCAGCAGCCACGAGGCAGTCAGTCAGCGCTCGCTAGATTCCGCGGCACCACACACGCTGCGCAGCGTCCGCCTCACCCAGCGTTCATGGACAGCAATGATCTTCTCAACAACATTCACTTCATAATACATTCAGACAGAGCTCGCAAAGGTGCAGGGCGCGCGACAGCAGCACCCGTCGACTCTTGCACCGCCGAAGCTGCACGCGCGCTCTCCGTTCGTGGCGCGTCACTCTCGTGCCGCCGACACTGCGAGCGCGCTCCAATCTCGCGACACATGGCAGGAGCCGGCGGCGGCAAAGCCGGTGGGCGGCGCCGGCGGCGGCGCCGCCGCGGCGCGCGAAGCCCGCCCCGCCCGCCAAGGTGCTGGAGTGCGAGGTGGACGTGGGCGCGCCGTTTGCGGTGGCAGCGCTCGTTGGCTCGGCTATTTCTAATCCTAACCCTACAAAAATCAACACCCAAAGACTCTCGCACCGCTGACGCTGCACGTGCGCGATCCACTCTCGCGACGCGTCGCAGGAGCCTGCGGCGGCAGGCGGCGGCGGCGCCGCGAAGCCCGCCCCGCCCGCCAAGGTCCTGGAGTGCGAGGTGGACGTGGGCACGCCGTTCGCGGTGGCAGCGCTCGTCGGCTCGGCGGACCTGCCGCGGCAGGAGGGGTCGCAGGAGGGGGGCGCGCGCGGGGGGCGCTTCTACCTGACGACGGCGATCAACTACACCAACGGCAACCCGCACATCGGCCACGCGTACGAGGCGATCGCGTCGGACTGCCTGTCGCGCTACCACCGCATGTACGGGCGCCGGGTGAGCGGCAGGCGCGCGCGCGCGCGCTGCGTGACGCATGCGGAATCTCAAAACCAGCACGAAATCATCCTGCATGCCTTGGGCGCGTTGAGTCGTGGGCGAACTTCAAGGCTGTGTGCGCGCGCGCGCGCGCTCGGGCGGTAACTGTGGTGGCTACTTTTAAAAGCAATTGGCAGGAGTTTCTACATGGCAGTTTGTGAAGGAGTGACTGAGTCACGTGGTCACCGCGAGTGTGAGCTGTAGGCAGGCGTTCGCCTATGAAGTAAATGCGCCTATAGCCTCACCGGCGCTTGCTCGCAGGCCCAAACTGCGCTCCACGTCATAGCAGAAAACAGTGACGCTCCTACGCGCAACTGCGCTCCCGCCTCCCCATGCCGCGCCCAGGTGTTCTTCCAGACAGGCACGGACGAGCACGGCCAGAAGATCGCGGCGGCGGCGGAGGCGGAGGGCAAGCAGCCCATCGACATCTGCGACCTGTACGCGGGGCGCTTCCAGGTACGGCGTGTGCCGTAGTTCTCTTGAGACGCTTCCAAAATCATGTGTTCTGGCGTCTGCCGACTTTGGGCGTGTGCTGGTCTTCGTCACCTGCGTTGCTTCTCGCGGCGCTTAGTCATCAGGTTCGGCGTCTGCTGACAGTAGATGACCTCAGGACGCGGCAGAGGGCTAGCAGCCCATCGGCACCTGAGTTCTTGACGCAAGGCGTTTCCAGATACGACGTGTGCCGGCCCTTCTCACCTGCGTAGTTTCTTGAGACGCCTCGTCGCCTGCTCTTCTTGAGCGCTTCGTCGTCTGTTTTGGCATGTGCTGAGTCTTGAGGACCTTAACACACGCAGCGGCGGTTCAGTAGTGCACTGACATTTGCTACCTGTGCGCTGGGCGCTTGCGGGTGCAGCGCGTTGACCGTTTGTACGGTGCATCAGTTTGCTGCTGAGGGCGGGAGAAAGCCCACAATTATTAGTTCTTCTGCGGGAACGAGGTTAGCAGTGCATTGTCACTTGTGGCCTGTACGCCGGGCGCCGGGCGCCGGCCACTCGTGCTTTTCATCAATTCTTGCTCAGGGCCTGAGAAGGCCCATTTTACCAATGCAACACTGGCGACAGGGCGTCCAAGTGTTGACGCAATATTACGCAACGCTCAAGCGCGCCGTTCTTGCACTCTTCTGCGAGGCACTACGTGCTCTACCCTGGCGCCCGTCTGGACTCGCAACGACTCGTGATGCTTGGCTGTGCCACTCTGCTGTCACCGTGATCGCTCGCTCGCTCGCTGTGCACGATTCTCCAATGAATGCACATCCCCCTCGCCACTGGATGTGCAGAGCGGCACTGCGTTTCGGCGATGGTTTTAACGATGTACGGCGCACAGAACTCCGCAGTTGCCTGCATAAATGCACGTCAAGAAAAGCCTGGCTCAAGGACCCCCCCCCCCTTCACTCTGCGTGTTGAAAGGGGGTTGTACAACGGCGACGTTGCAATCTGCCGTGCAGCAGCAGCGCTCGACTGACGCGCAACGCCGCGTGCCCTCCCCCCCCCCCCCCCCCCCCCCCCCAACAGGAGCTGAACCAGCGGCTGCTGATCAGCAACGACTTCTACATACGCACCACGCAGCCCGCGCACCACGCCGAGTCGCAGAAGCTGTGGCTCAGGTGAGCAGCGCTCAGCAGCAGCATAGCTAGGGCTAGGGCTAGAATCAACTGTTAGGGTCAGGGTCAGGGTCGAAAACAAAACGGTTATGCGAAACTGGGTCAGAATGAAGTGCGCCCTTTGCGAGAACTGCGTGTAGTGAATGAAGGCGGGCATGCCATGCGCGTCAATGGCGTATTGCCAGGCGCGTGTGTCAGCGCCGTGCTGCGGCCCCATTTTCCAGTCGCTCAGGAGTGTCGCGTGCATAAAGGCTTGGCCGCCTCTGTCAGCCGCTGACGGCGGTCTCGCAGTACTTGCAGTGCGCGCATTGCCTGAGACCGCGTGTGTCGCTCTGTGCCGACAGTCCCTGACATGGTTCTGCAGAGGCCATGCCCCGCGCTGACGTGTGAACAAGTCGGTTTGAGCTCCCGCTGGTGACGCGCAGCGAGTGAGCCTGAGCGCTGACGTAACCGCTTATTTTGTTTTTGGAGGAGGAGGGAGGGGGGGGGGCAGTGCTCCGGTGCTGCAGAACGGCGCAGCACGCTCACATCTGCTGGCCGTCACTCGCGCTGTTTCTCCTTGCGATAGTCGTCTGTGCCGGGGCGTTGCGGACGTATGGTGCCTTGACTGATTAACTGCTATTCTGAAACATGCGGTGCGTCAACATTTTGTGTAAGTTTGTCCTTTGTGCATGACATAAAATGAATGTGACGTCTGCCCGCGTATCCGCCTAACTGACATTTTGGCCCTCACACGCACGCGCCAACTCCGGAACGCACCCAGAGCTGAACGCCCGCCTCCGCCGCCCCACGCGCGTCAGGAAGCCGCGGTTGCAACTGCTCGCTACGCCAATACGCGCCATGATCACACACAACATGCATGATTGTCGTTCTGCAACTCACTGCACTGCACGTAGTGAGTCCGAAATTTGCCCACTGCTCAACCATGAATCAATGCCGCACGTGTTCCACAGCCGGGCGTTGATGGCACGATGTCAGCCTGCCCTCAAAACTGTTCAAGACCTACCCCTCCACCGTCTTTGATGAGCCTGCACCCGACTGTGCTGCATGACGATCCCCCCCCCCCCCCCCCCCGCCCCCCCGCCCCCCGTCGACCGCAGGTGCGCGGAGGCGGGCGACATCTACCTCGGGAAGTACGAGGGCTGGTACAACGAGCGCGAGGAGACGTTCGTCAGCGACAAGGACGCGGAGCTGACGGACTTCAAGGTGCGACGCTATTCGCCACTACTTCAAGCGGGCGACGTGCGCCAGCGCGCCCGCGTGCGGTCGCGACGAGTTGTGTCTCGAAAAGCTGCATGCGGTAGACTAGCGGTGCTAGAAATGGATTGGGATCAGCCAGTTCAGGGCGCTTCGCGGGTCTTGCGGCGCAGCAAGTGCGCTGATGTACGCTGGCGCGTAGAGTTGCGCTCTTGAGCAACGACGTCTGAGCAGGGGCTCTCCTGCGCACCTCGTGTGTGCCGCGCTGATTATCTTCATAGGCCTGGTGGTGGCGCGGCGCGTACGCGGCGCACCTCCAAGCATGCTGCTACTACCGCCCATGCTTCTGCCGCTGGAAAAACATTGCAAGCTCGCAAGCTCTGAGGGCATACTCTGGGGCGCTGGCTTTCACTCTGATTTTTTTCAACTCTGGCGTGATTTTTTGTTGCACATCCTCTAGTGTACGGCTGCGCGCGGCGGGTGCCGCTACGCAGCACCGCCCGGCGCCATGCAGCACCACCGACGCATCTCGAATACTTCAATGGGATCGTCACCCATACCTACCTGCCTGCCCGCTTCTCCTCGCCCCAGGACGCGTACGGCTGGCCGCTCAAGCGCACGTCCGAGGCGAGCTACTTCTTCCGCATGGGCAAGTACCAGGAGTGGCTGGTGCAGTACATCAATGACCACCCAGAGTTCATCCAGGTGACCACGCGCACTCAGCGCGGCTGCCCCTGCTCCGCCCTAGGGTTAGTTAGGACTAGGGCTAGGGAAAACTCAACCCTATTCGTAGTCCTCTGCTCTGCCGGCGCGCCTGTCATCGACGGATGGTGGCAGTCGCCCCAGAGTGTGCGTGCAGGCAGCGCGCGGCGGCGCCGCCGATGACCGCACGATGACGTCGCACCGCACGGCAGCGCTCCACCTGCGCCCCTTGTCACAAACAAGCGCTGCGGTGCAGCGGCGTGGCTGGAACTTTGCGTGCGCCCGAGTTGTGTTGAAGTGGACGCGAGCGCACGTCCGCGGCTCTTCGCAGCGCGCATGCGGGGTTCCCATTTGTCTACCGAGCGCTGAGCTGAGCACCGTCTAGGTAGCGGGGATGCCCTATGACTTCCTCGAATGCATGCGCGCGTTCAGGTGGGCGTGCATGCGCGGCCGTCTCGGCACCGTGCGCGCAACGACGCACGTGCACGCCAGGCAGACGGACGGCCGGCGCCCTGTCGCCTCGTTTTGACGCGCGGCTGAGTCGCTCGCGACGTGCCCAGAGACGCCCTGGCTCCGCCCTGTCGGCAGGTTCCCTCGGCAACCTGTGGAAAAACTCAGAGCGTGCTCCGCTTAAGCGCCATGTTCATCCTCTTCATGGTGTGCACCCGCTTTTCAAGGTCGCTTCCCTCAGAACGACTGATATCACGTTGAAGTGCGCATGCTTCTTTTACACATAGCTATGCTGTGCGCCGACGCCGCGCGCGCAGCCCGCGGACATGCGCGCCTCACCTGTGTACATGTACATACCCCGCGCCGCTTGCTGATGCAGCTCGCGGACAAGCGCGCCTTCGTACGTCAATTTACAGCATACGCACCCTGCTATGTGTACCGACACTGTGGGCGCGGCTTGCGGACAAGCGCGCCTTCATCCGTGCACTCACAGCATACATGCCCTATGAAACACTCACAGCATACATACCCTACATGCGCCGCGCGCTGCCGCAGCCCGCGGACAAGCGCGCCTTCATCTGTGTAATTTCAGCATGCATACACTACATGCGCTGTGCGCTGCCGCAGCCCACGGACAAGCGCGCCTTCATCCGTGTACTCACAGCGTACATGCCCTACATACGCTGTGCGCTGACGCAGCGTGCGGACAAGCGCGCCTTCACATGTGTACTCACAGCGTACATACCCTATGCTGCACTCACAGCCTACATACCCTACCGCTGCGCGTTGACGCAGCCCGCGGACAAGCGCGCCTTCACGCATACACTTACAGCAATGCTATGCAGCAGCATACATATCTACGCTGTGCGCTGATGCTGCGTGCGCAGCCCCGCGGACAATCGCGCCTTCATTTGTGTACTTTCAGCACACATACCCTATGCTGTACTCACAGCGTACATACCCTACCGCTGCGCGCCGCCGCAGCCCGCGGACAAGCGCGCCTTCATCCTCGCGCGCCTGGCGGAGCCGCTGGGCGACCTGAGCATCTCGCGCACGACGTTCCGCTGGGGCATCCCCGTGCCCGAGGGGTTCGACGCCGCGCACGTCATGTACGTCTGGTTCGACGCGCTCAGCAACTACATCAGCTCCGTGCACGCGCTGGACCCGGGGTGAGTGGCCGCGTTTTGCCCGCGCAAAGAAGAGGGTAGAGAGCTGTAACAATGGCATTGGTGCACCGCGCGCTTGTGTTCAGGACTGAGGAAGCCTTCACGAAGAGCGCCATTGCATTGAGCAGCCCCACATTCTGAGCCTGACTTGGGTACACCTCATGTGCGCTCAGCAACTGCATCAGCGCTGTGCACGCGCTGGACCCGGGGTGAGTAGGAGCACTCCGCAGCGCAAAGTGGAGTGTAGAGCGCGGCAGCTGAAGACCTAGCTGCATCTTGCGCTCGTGCTCAACACTAGTAAAGCTCTACATGTGGAGCAACTCCGTGTCGAGCGATCTCACGCTTTGAGCCTGGTTTGGATACACCTCAGGTGCGCTCAGCAACGTCATCAGCTCCGTGCGCGCGCTGGGTCCGCAACGAGTTGCCGCATTCCGCAGCGCAAATGAGAGCACAGAGAGCTGCAATAATGGCGTCGCTGCAGCGCGCGCTCGTGCTCAGGACTAGTAAGTAGAGCTTCACATCTGGAGGAACTCCGTATTGAGCGACCCCATTTCGAGCCTGACTTGGGTACACCTCAGGCGCGCTCAGCGCTCATCAGCGCCGTGCGCGCGCCGGACCCCCGGGAGTGAGTGTGCTGACGAAGCGCGAGCGTGGAGAGCTGCGATCATGACCCTGCTGCATTGCGCCCGCGTTGACGACCCCTGCAGCGCGTCGCGTGACCGGCACGTCTTCTTCTCGACACGCGCACAGCGGTCACGCAGACGCGGCGTGCGCACCAGCTCCAGACCTCAGCTGCTTCACACGCGCGGCCTGCACGCAAAGGTCTGCGAGCGGCACACTGCGCCACGGCGTACGGGCGGAGTGCAAGGCCGCGCCGGCCCTGCGTCGCCAGCGCTCGGCGCCCACGCGTCAACGCCCCCCCGCGCGTGGCGCGCCCAGCGTGACTGCGGATGCCCGCCTAACCCTAACCCTAAGAGAGCGCCAGCGCACATGGCTGCCGCAGTCATCGTCGCCAGGGGCTCCAGCTGCAGAGCGTACGCAAAACCAGCCGGCGCCGCACTCTGATGCGCAGATCTGCACGCCCTCCGCGCAGCCGCCCGCATGCGCTCCGTGTCCTCTCCGCGCGTTGAGCACG
>JAFCMP010000469.1:0-12825 GCA_017506865.1 Tribonema minus
TCGTAAAACACTCTGAAAACGACGGAATGCATTGACGTGACCCTATTAAAGAGGTCTACGATGGATGATTAGGATTCAGATGAACACGCATAGAGTTATTGTCTGTTGAACATGTACATTTAGGGAAGCGTAGCTTTCATTCATCATCGATGACCACCTTGCGCTTGGGTTCCGTCTTTTTTCTTCGTTGTTTTCTTTAGCAGCTTTTCATTCGCTTCCCTCTTGCGCTCCTCAACGCGCTTCAGGAAAGCGTTGACGTCCGATTTGAGTAGCACGTTGTGTACGAGCAGTTCGTCGCTGTACGTGACCATGTTTAAAGGCATCCTGTGTGCGGCAAAAGCCGAATGACGTCCCATGTGTCAAGCGCACCAAGACCGTGCGCGGCGGCAAATGCAGTGAAGTCGGTCATTACATTCTCAAAAGACGACTGAACGTCGTCAGCCTGGATGAAGAGGGCCTCAGTCTTAAGGAACTTGGCAATCGTTTCATCCATTTATAGCAATTTGAGATTATTTAATGACTAAATTGGTCGGATCCTCCGAAACTGCTGTAGTCCCCAGATTCGCTGAAATGAGGAATTTGCCAACGTGACGCTCGAAAACACATTCGCTGATCCCTCCCATACGTTCGTTGTCAGACTTTTGTTCGCGCACTCTACTCCGAGCGTCGTTTGCAGAACTGTACCTGCGTTGTTTTTGATACTTAGTGCCTGGAGAAGCCCATATATCAGACGTTCAGCGCTATCCGCAGTCCCGATGGGCAACGAACCGAGCACAGCGTTTATTGCACTCACGGGAATGATGTACGTGGGCGAAGAGATAGTCGGAGTTCCTGATGTTGCGTACGACGCGCCGCTCAAAAGGCTGACACCAGCATTGTTTTCTTCTCTACAACATAACTTTTCACGTAAGGTGTGTAATGCGGCAGTTGTAAAGAGTCCCGTTGAACGAATTACCGCTGGTCGGACTGATGGTCACGGAGATATTGTACGACAACCCCGGTGTACACGGAATGGTAGCACTGACCGGAATTGTTGTGTAACCACCGTAATTATTGCATATTGACGTTGACATGGTTGCGGCACCGTAGGAAGTGTTGTGTTTCGTCGACAACAGGATTGTTGCACCACTCACACCTAGGTTCAGGCCTCCTGAGAGCAAGTAGTTGAAGTCGGTTTCGATCAACAGCCTTGACCCGAGGGCAACGAACGGCCACGACGTCATGTCGTACCTGGTCGACGTCGTGCACCCTACGATGGAACCAGTGTGCCCAGTCGAATCACGTCCCTTGAAGGCGCCTCCAATAGACGTTGCATATATTGACCCGTCTGTCTCTATCGAAGCTACTTCGGCGCCCTGCACGCAGAATTGGTAGCGCGCGGTAGTCGCTATGTTGAAGTAAAGCGTGTTGGGTGAAACACCTAGAACGTAGTCGCCCACTGACGGTGTTAATAGCCCCCCAGTCGAATACAAGCGTATTTTCGTACCTGCAGCGCTTGCTATCGCACCAGCAGAGTTAGCGAACTCCAACCATTTATTACCTGAGACCACCGTGCTACCGTTGAGCGTCGTCACTCCTGAAACAGTGAGTGTGTTGCTCAACGCAGTAGCGCCTGCGACGCTTGCCGTGCCTGATGCAGACATATTGGCAAAGTTTCCAATGTTCTGGTCCACATATCGCTTGGTCGTCCTCCACCCCTCTCGGGCAAGTGCAGGTTTTAAAGTGCGTTGTGCCGCGACGGCAAGCGTCAACGCCGTCTTACCGCGCTTATCCGGGGCTTGTTTCTCGATCACTACGGCTGGGGCCTGCGCACGCACTGTGTTTTGAATCCAATTCTGGCTTACATGCTTGACTTGCAGCGTATCCCTCGTCCCACATTCGACCCTATTTTTCACCTCTGCAGATGACACCGACGTCGCATCAGCCGTTGCATTCGACCTTATATAGAAGCGCGAGCTGTCAGCAGCAGCATTGTCTACTGAGGACATTTTGAATGTACCTAATATTTTAGAGGTCACTCATGTCAGCTACAGTACCTCTCTTAGCGGCCAGCAGATCGCTTACTTTTTTTGTGCGTACGGTTTTGCCTTGTTCTGTGCGTCTCTTGCGCAAAACTTCTTGTGATTTATACGACTTTAGAGCGTCGCGCTGGTGAACTCTCTTTATCTTCTGAAACATGCGAGTTATGTCTTTTTGAACAGAAGCGGGAGTGACAGTGTCGTTCTCGAGTCCGTTTAGGTAGACCAATGCCTTGACGAGCGTATCGTGGTCAGCGCTGGCATTTGCAGCTCTAACAATCGTCTGCAGCCGTCGCACCAACTTAGCTGTCGACTCTACCTTCGCAGGTCCGTCCCTCCGGACGATCGCAAACGTGTTTTTGCCCTGTGTCTGTTCGATGAGCCTCTGCAGCGGGTCGTCCTCTGCCTGCGCCGGCGCGCTCACGGTCGCACCTCGCAAAATCTCGTCACGCATGCGTTGAGATGATGGCGCAAGTGAGATCTGTGTCTGGACGGGCCCCGCGAAAGGCACAATTTGACTAGAGATGTCAGGCAATTGCGCAGGGATACTTTCTTCTCGTTGCGCAGGGCTGCGTGGTGCTTCTACCGCACTTGGAAGCGATATGATGGCATCAGGCATTAGCGCCGGCGCATGGTGGCGCGAGCGCATGGACGGCACTGGCACGTGATGTTCACCCATGGTGAGGTTGGCCCCAAAATCACGTGGCCCTCGCGCGTCTACTTGTGGCATCAGCGCTGGCAGCTGATCAGTCTGTATCGTTCCGCGTACATTCCTCAGCATGTGTTCGACGACCCTCCCCACGCGGCGATTCTGGTCAGCGTGGGTTCTTACTAGGTGCTCAAACATGACGGCCCTCTCTCTTGCAGCTGTCATTGCCTCGACACTACGTGCGCTCTCGATTTGCTGTAGTAATGAAGCGAATGGGGCTAAAATGGTTGGCATGTCATGTCGAATTTCCCGCTCAGACAGCCCTGGTGCCGCATCGACGAGTCGATCTACTTCCATTGCTACGAGTTGATCCTCCGTGGGCGCGGGTACAGGGGCTTCGACCACAGGCTGTCCCCAGCCCGCAGGCTGGGGCACGGGTTGGACAGGCGTACGTGCAAAAGATATGTCGCTGTCCGCAGGCGACAACTCATGCTTAGGCTCCCAATTGATATGCTGCGGAGTAGGGATGACAATATTCAAATTGGGACGTAGTGGGGGCATGTTTACGGTAGAGTCTGGCGTATCAGGGGGACTTGGATCGGTAACAGGTGCAGGATCAGTAGGACCGACAGGCGTTGTATATGTCGGCATCGGTAGAGGATAGTCTGTGGCTCCTTGGTTCATTAGCGCCGCAAGCATCGATGGATCCATTCCTGCTGCAGCCGGTTGCGATGGTTGCTGTATCACGGTGGCCGGCCCCGGACCGGACGGTGGAATCATGTTTTTGATGTTGATCTTCACACTGTTGTACAAGGATTTATCAAGCTTGTACAATTTATGCTTCACGGCGCGTGCCATTTAGCGTACACATACATTAAAATGAATCGGAGATCCTTTGTTCTATCATGTCGGCGAACAAAAAGCCGTGTTTGTGGTGCGTGTAGAGCGTGAAGAGGCGATCAAAGTCTTATTTCGTCACAAAACCGGCAACTTCTTCGGTTGGAAATCTGGCTATGCAGGCAGGCAACTCGTTGCCAGTGCACAGCAGCAGAGGAAAGTGGAAGAGCTGGAGTCTGTAAAGAGAGAAGTGATCATTACATCTGACCTCGCAAACACAGTTGCTTCCGTCGCGTGGGGGTCATAAACCTTCCCCAGAACTTGACAGAACCTGCCAGAACTTGCAAAGAAGCTTCCAAGAGCAACTTGGTTTGAACCAGTGCTTCCAAGAGCGACCTGCGAAAGATCCTGAGCTCTTCCTGAACTACCTGTAATACCCCATATTCCAACACTCTCCCCCATTGCGACCGTGTGTGCAGGGAGCAATGCTTCAGACAATACTTCGACTCAACAGAGCCTGGCGCGTTATCCTCTGCGCACATCTGTACTACAGTTACTGTGTTGGAAATCTGGCTATGCAGGCAGGCAACTCGTTGCCAGTGCACAGCAGCAGAGGAAAGTGGAAGAGCTGGAGTCTGTAAAGAGAGAAGTGATCATTACATCTGACCTCGCAAACACAGTTGCTTCCGTCGCGTGGGGGTCATAAACCTTCCCCAGAACTTGACAGAACCTGCCAGAACTTGCAAAGAAGCTTCCAAGAGCAACTTGGTTTGAACCAGTGCTTCCAAGAGCAACCTGCGAAAGATCCTGAGCTCTTCCTGAACTACCAGTAACACCCCATATTCCAACACTCTCCCCCATTGCGACCGTGTGTGCAGGTAGCAATGCTTCAGACAATACTTCGACTCAACAGAGCCTGGCGCGTTATCCTCTGCGCACATCTGTACTACAGTTACTGTATACTGCTCTCCCCGGCTCAAAGCGCCTAATCAAGTGCACTGCCAAACTGGCTTCAAACTGCACATACTGCAATCAAACATACTTAGTGCACTGCTGGAACCCCTTCTGTGCAAAAGCATACACACAAAAGCTGTACTGCTGAGCACCCGCTCTTCTGTACTACACAATCATGCACAGATTCCGAGCGCCCGCTCTTCTGCGACTGTTACACTGCTGAGGACCCAAACCCTCTTCTGTGCAAATCGTGGCGTGTGCTGCCATCAATGTACTAGGCATACTGCTGCCATCGTTGTACTACCAACTGCCGCTGCCCGCAGCTTCTGGGGATGCTCCTCCCCGTTTAGTGCTCCAACTACCATATGCTGCAGCACTCTTCCCCGTGTATGCCTTAAACCTAGGGGTGGCCGTACACTTGAGGGCAAATGCTGAACAATTTCGTGGCACTAAGTAAGATCACAAGAGCAGCTAATCAACACATCCTATGTGCGCCGCTCCATCCGTGGCATGCTGGTTTAGCATCTATACACTGGTTCGTCGTCGTTGCGGCCGCCTCCTCCCGGTGCTCCGTTGCTCCGCTGCTGCTGCTTCTGCGCCTCCCGCTTCGCCGCAAATGAGCCCTCCGCGAATGGGTGTCCGGCCTCCTTCTGCTTGCAGTCCCGCTCCTTGTGCCCCAGCTTCGAGCACCAGCCGCACTTGCCTCCAAATTTGTGTGTGTCGTACGCTCTTGCGGTGTGGCTGGAAGGCGTGTCGTTGATGTAGCCGATGCCGTTCAAGTGCTGATAGTGCTTGTTGTAGTTGAAGTTGTAGTGGGCGCGCAGCATGCGTTTAATCTCTTTGTTGTTCAGGCTCTCCTGTACCTGAATGATCGACCTGACCGCGTCGAACTCCGACGGCAGGCTGTTGATGACGAATCCGCGCAGCATGAGGTCTCCTACGGGCTCTCCGAGAAGTTTGAGCTGCCGCTGGAGGTACTCCGCTCTCAGAAAGAACAGATCAAAGTCCATCTCGGAGTTGTACCTCATGTTCATCAGCTCCAGCACGAGCTCAAGCGCCCGAGCTTGCGTGCGAGCTGCGAACTTCTCCTTGAGCTCCATCCAGGCCTGCCTCCCTTCCCCTTCCTCCACGCTCGCCACGATAGCATTGGCGAGTCCTTTCGTGGAGAGAAGCAGTTGCCTGTATAACTTGGCATTCTCTGATCCAAGCTTGCCCAGCTCGGTGGCAGTGATGTGCTCTGGGTCGATGAGGGCTGTCTTGATTGAAGTTGGCAGCAGTGCCAGAAATTTCCCACTCCACTCGTGGTATTCATCTGCACGCTTGCCCGAAAATGTTACTGTCTTGAACGACACGAGTCGTAGCTGCTCGCTGTCGCTATCGGTCCCCTCTTCCTCTGCAATACGCTGCTGCTGTGCCGCCCTCGGCATCTTCTACAGTCGTACAATTCAACCGCGCTAAAACAAACCTTGATTTAGTCGCGGGACCTCTGACTCTCCAGCCCTTGCGCTACAGGCTCATAACCGTTGGAAATCTGGCTATGCAGGCAGGCAACTCGTTGCCAGTGCACAGCAGCAGAGGAAAGTGGAAGAGCTGGAGTCTGTAAAGAGAGAAGTGATCATTACATCTGACCTCGCAAACACAGTTGCTTCCGTCGCGTGGGGGTCATAAACCTTCCCCAGAACTTGACAGAACCTGCCAGAACTTGCAAAGAAGCTTCCAAGAGCAACTTGGTTTGAACCAGTGCTTCCAAGAGCAACCTGCGAAAGATCCTGAGCTCTTCCTGAACTACCAGTAACACCCCATATTCCAACAACTGTATACTGCTCTCCCCGGCTCAAAGCGCCTAATCAAGTGCACTGCCAAACTGGCATCAAACTGCACATACTGCAATCAAACTTAGTGCACTGCCGGGCCCCCCCCGTTCTTGTGCAAAGTATACATACCACATATTGCTGCAATCAAACATACTTAGTGCACTGCTGGAACCCCTTCTGTGCAAAAGCATACACACAAAAGCTGTACTGCTGAGCACCCGCTCTTCTGTACTATACAATCATGCACAGATTCCGAGCGCCCGCTCTTCTGCGACTGTTACACTGCTGAGGACCCAAACCTTCTTCTGTGCAAATCGTGGCGTGTGCTGCCATCAATGTACTAGGCATACTGCTGCCATCGTTGTACTACCAACTGCCGCTGCCCGCAGCTTCTGGGGATGCTCCTCCCCGTTTAGTGCTCCAACTACCATATGCTGCAGCACTCTTCCCCGTGTATGCCTTAAACCTAGGGGTGGCCGTACACTTGAGGGCAAATGCTGAACAATTTCGTGGCACTAAGTAAGATCACAAGAGCAGCTAATCAACACATCCTATGTGCGCCGCTCCATCCGTGGCATGCTGGTTTAGCATTTATACACTGGTTCGTCGTCGTTGCGGCCGCCTCCTCCCGGTGCTCCGTTGCTCCGCTGCTGCTGCTTCTGCGCCTCCCGCTTCGCCGCAAATGAGCCCTCCGCGAATGGGTGTCCGGCCTCCTTCTGCTTGCATTCCCGCTCCTTGTGCCCCAGCTTCGAGCACCAGCCGCACTTGCCTCCAAATTTGTGTGTGTCGTACGCTCTTGCGGTGTAGCTGGAAGGCGTGTCGTTGATGTAGCCGATGCCGTTCAAGTGCTGATAGTGCTTGTTGTAGTTGAAGTCGTAGTGGGCGCGCAGCATGCGTTTAATCTCTTTGTTGTTCAGGCTCTCCTGTACCTGAATGATCGACCTGACCGCGTCGAACTCCGACGGCAGGCTGTTGATGACGAATCCGCGCAGCATGAGGTCTCCTACGGGCTCTCCGAGAAGTTTGAGCTGCCGCTGGAGGTACTCCGCTCTCAGGAAGGAAAACAGATCAAAGGCCATCTCGGAGTTGTACCTCATGTTCATCAGCTCCAGCACGAGCTCAAGCGCCCGAGCTTGCGTGCGAGCTGCGAACTTCTCCTTGAGCTCCATCCAGGCCTGCCTCCCTTCCCCTTCCTCCACGCTCGCCACGATAGCATTGGCGAGTCCTTTCGTGGAGAGAAGCAGTTGCCTGTATAACTTGGCATTCTCTGATCCAAGCTTGCCCAGCTCGGTGGCAGTGATGTGCTCTGGGTCGATGAGGGCTGTCTTGATTGAAGTTGGCAGCAGTGCCAGAAATTTCCCACTCCACTCGTGGTATTCATCTGCACGCTTGCCCGAAAATGTTATCGTCTTGAACGACACGAGTCGTAGCTGCTCGCTGTCGCTATCGGTCCCCTCTTCCTCTGCAATACGCTGCTGCTGTGCCGCCCTCGGCATCTTCTACAGTCGTACAATTCAACCGCGCTAAAACAAACCTTGATTAGTCGCGGGACCTCTGACTCTCCAGCCCTTGCGCTACAGGCTCATAACCGTTGGAAATCTGGCTATGCAGGCAGGCAACTCGTTGCCAGTGCACAGCATCAGAGGAAAGTGGAAGAGCTGGAGTCTGTAAAGAGAGAAGTGATCATTACATCTGACCTCGCAAACACAGTTGCTTCCGTCGCGTGGGGGTCATAAACCTTCCCCAGAACTTGACAGAACCTGCCAGAACTTGCAAAGAAGCTTCCAAGAGCAACTTGGTTTGAACCAGTGCTTCCAAGAGCAACCTGCGAAAGATCCTGAGCTCTTCCTGAACTACCTGTAATACCCCATATTCCAACATTCGTATAGTGAATCGCGCTCAGACGCTGAACAGGTCCTAAAGATCAAAAAATGCGTAGAGTTTGTCCGTAACGAGCGCGGGATGCCGTTCTTGCACGTTTGTGCTGCCATGAAAATACTGCAACCTAGCCCCCTCGCGCAATGTCTGGAGCGCAGGACCAGGTTCTGGAAGGAATTATTCTTGTTGCGCGAGAAGATGGCACTGTTCTGTGCATCATCAATGAAGATCGCAAACGATGGACGTCGCACGGTCACCTTCCAATGTCCACCGTCCTCAAGTAACTGCTCTTCGATGGTGCTCACGTCCTCTCCGCGTACGAACTTCTCGAATGCGAGCGCGTACCGCAGCTGTTTCTCGTAGCCATCTGCGATGCCGTCCATGGTTTGTTGAATTTCGTTCAACGACTGAAACACCTATACGCCTAGGTCGTCGTACATGACGTCTGTTTCAGGGTTGAAAATAGCCTTGTAGATGGTGTTTGAGTGCGCCGTTGGACTTATGAGAAACAAATGTGTGATCGTCTTCTCTTTCTTCATCAATTTGATGAGGCTCACGATTGCATAACTTTTTCCGCTAGATGTAGCCCCGACGCCTAAACAAATGCAAGGAACACGGCTAATGTACCTTGACGTCAACGGCTCGATTTTGGGGAATTTTGACAGCAAATCTGGCAGAGTGCGCGGCATGTTTCATCTACTACACGAAATTTATTGTGTTCGAGCTCTGGATCCGCGCTTTCTTGAAGGATGTCTCCAGGTTCTCTAGCGTTGTGCTGTGATTATCAGAGTAACTCTTGAGAGAAGTGAGCTCCGTTTGCATAGAGGCCATGGTTTTCTGTTGTTGTTGGAGGAGGGATACAAGTTCGCTGCCGTCAATGATGTCATAGTCATCGTCGGACTCAGGATCGACGACCACAGGACGTTCCACGGGAACCGGTTGCTCAACGACAGGAGGTTCGACGATAGCAGGTTCTTCAATGACAGGGGGTTCGACGAGCTCCTGTTTCTTGGCCTTCGCCTTGTTGCGAGCACTAAGACACTTTTGACGGCTTCTTGTGCTGCTGTGCGAGCCATTTGTGCTATGAATAATCTAGGATCAGATTAAAAAGATGACCGATGCGCGCATCATTGACGTTGATCTAAGCCGTTTTGGAGTCGACTGGGCCAACGTTGATGAACGCAAGGCACAGAAAGCCTTGACCATCATTGAGACCACACGGCGCTTCCAGAAGAAAGAGCTGAATAAGATATTGAAGGAGCTTAACGATGCTGGTCGTCGTGGACGCGAACACGTCGGAGGCGACGATCACGCTGCCCCGACCGATAACAGCGGCTGACGGCTACAGTTTGCGCATGTGTGTACAGAATCTCACGTTGGCGAATACACAATTGCCCATCAATGATTACTGTAACGAAATAACCGTCAATGGGGTCACTGGTGTCGTTGACTCTGGCAACTACTCCGCCGCCAACCTGGCGCTGCTTCTAGACGGCGTGTTCAGTGGCATCAACGTCTCGTACGATGAGATCTCAGGCAAAATGACACTCGCAGCCTCTACCCCATTCACTATCGGTGGTAGCATGCTTGACGTGCTGGACGTGACGGCTGGTACTGCGAGTTCCTTTACGTCGATAAAAAATGTGGATCTGTCAGGAGTTAACGGTGTTCATGTCGTCACAACCTTGCAGACCGATCACATTTCGACAAAAGGCATTTGCGGCGTCGTCGCGAGTGTGCAAATGGTCGTACCACCTCTTGGCGTTTTGTTTTATCGCGACGACACGGAGGTTCAGGCAACTACGCTGGGCGATCGGCATGTGCAATCTTTCACCATCCGACTACTTGACGATAGCTGGCGTCCTCTACTGTGTAATCAATCCTGGTCGTGTGTTATCACTATACAGCAGGTGTACTCAGGAGTCCGCGATCTAAAACGTGAACGGCCCATTTCTCTCAGTGCGGGTTACTAAAAAATCTAGTACTTTGACAAAATGTCGTGGTTCTCACGTGCATTCAAGAGTGTCAAAAACTTCATCGGACGCAAAATCATTCCGGGCATCGGCACGGCGGCTCGCTTCATTGGTCAGAGAGTGTTGCCTACAGTGCATAAGTACTTTCGAACCCGCTCGTCCAGGCGGGCGCAGGCGCTATTTTGGGCCCGGAGGTAGTACCACTCATGATGGCGGGATCCGCCGCTGCAGGGTTCGGAGCGCACGCGTACGACACGGGCAACCGTGTGATTAACACGGCGCAAGGGGTGCTGGCGAGCGCGCGGCGGGGTGATGTGAACGGTATACAGCGCGGCGGGCAGAGCGCCGTCACTGATCTTGCAGGCTTACACAACCAGTATCAAAATCTCAGAAGGTAGTTCTGTGAATAGAATATTGATCATTGTTCAATACGTTATGTCGGTGCCCAGTCAGCTGCAGTACCCCCAGGTCCGGGCCATAGCTGCCTCGGCTATCTCATCACGTTATGCGAACCAACCGGTGTCTGGCACCTCCTTCGCAGGAAACTCAACATGTAGCATCGATATTCAGGGCAGTGCTCAGTGGGCCTGCCATCTTGAGCCCGCCGCCAGCATGTTGCGTTTTAGGGTGAATTGTGCCATTACGGGGGGCACGACTCCCACGTGGAGTACGACACCGTTCAATTGCATTTCGGCCATTTCGCTCTACAGTTCAGCAGGATCAACTTGCGTCGAAAATACGCAAAATCATAACGCCCTTCACGCCGTTTTAAGGGATACATGCTCCAATCGCGCCAAGGCGATGAGCGCAGATACGATCACTCAAGGAATCGACGCAAATCGTCCGCGGACGAGTGTTTGCAACGCTGCTGCAGTAACTTACCGTGACTTCGCTGTGCCCGTCTGTAGCATCGTATCCAGCTTGTCAGCTGGAGACAGGTATTTACCGCTTAACGCGCTTTCATCCCCGCTACGGCTCGATATTACGTGGGCCGATCCCAGCCAGGCTCTGGCCTTCACCGGCGGTGGGACCTTCACGTACGCCATCACGAACGTTCTCTTGGATACCATGACCATCACGCTGGCAGACAGCGTGGAGGCGCAGCTAAAATCGCTCACCAACGGCGTGTACCAGTGGAGTTCCAATGTTAAACTAGGATCCGCTCCGCTCATCCGCGACCCTGAAACCCAAAAAGCAACCGAGCACTTATGCTATAGTGAAGTCAGTCAAGACACTAAACTGTTGAAGTTTGACAATGGTAGATTCTTGGCCTCACTTAGACGCACCAGAAGAGCTGTTGGTTGTTGAAGTTGAGACGGGTGGAGCCGTGCTATTGCACGCTGAGCAGTGATATGACAGTTGAAGTTGGCATGAAGTTGAAGTATGAATATCACCGTTGAAGTACAATATCACATCAGGAACAACATCAACTTCAACAAGTGAGTAGTCAGCAGATGCCCCTGACATAGGGCTACAGCATGCCATTACCCAACTTCAACACCTGTTCTGCCCTGGAGACTTTACTATAGCATAAGTGCTCGGTTGCTTTTTGAGTTTCAGGGTCGCGGATGACGGAGCGGATCCTGTTTGGAGATCGTACAGGACAGTGCAAGCATCGAACCAACTGTCAAATTCCTGCATGATACCAAGTCGTGTCGACAGTTGCAAGGCTCTGTTCGTTGTAATCCGTTCTACGGCGTCGGAATTCTCCACGACGACGAGCAGCGTGACGCACCGCATCAGGAACGGTTTGACGTCCTGGCGCGTTCGTTCAGGAAACACCTACATTAATCCTGTAGCTGTAGACTCATCTGGAGCTGCGTTGCCCACATACCTTGAAGCCGTACGCGTCTTCGGTAACCCTGTATCGGAAGCTACACCAGGACTTTTTAGTATTTCGGACTTTACCGTCGACACTGACCCAACGTGGAGCTCAACATCTGTCGACGGGTCATTCCTGATCGGACAGGAACTTGAGGCGTTTTCGCAGGGAAAGCTTGTTTCTGGTATCTCTACTTCCGCGAACACGCTGTGCATCGATTTGACCTTCTCTGGCACACCTCTTGCGTGCAACACTGACTGTTTCCTCGAGGCGGATGCGATATTTACGATTGCGAATGGATCTCTAAGTGTGGCCTATTAAAATACACATTACATAGAAATGTTTAATCTGTGCAAGTTTTCTCTTCAACGCTACGAGTGCCCCTTCTGTGACGTAAAGACATCCAACCTCTGCTCTCTCCGCAACCACTTTGTACGTTTCGACGACGTCGCGCACCGTACACTTGTCAAAACATTGTGGTGTCACTCGTTCGGGAACTTAAAGCCACCCATCATGCAACCGTGTGACGCAGACGATTGCATATGGCTTCAATCTATATTGCATCGGAACCAGTCTGGGGACCCGTTTGATAAAATATGAAGTAATATGAAATGAGCAACTACGCGGTCTCAGTGCGCAGCCTGGATGCGATCAACGCGACTGACACCCCAGGTAATTTCGAAGTTTATATGCCGCCTATGACGGTCGCAAGGTATAAATGCACCGTGAATTACATTATAGCACAGCTCCCTGCGACTGGCGTTTTCAGTCTCCAATTCAAGTGCGCCGAGCTTAGCAACACGCTAAGTACATCGCGCACTGACCCGTGGCAGACGGTGTGTGTGCTGAACGGCGCAGACATAGCCGCCTCAGGTGTGTG
>JAFCMP010000470.1:0-12786 GCA_017506865.1 Tribonema minus
TGCATAGGCAACCCGGCCTCCCTTGGGCCTTTATAAATACAAGTCCATACTTCAACGTACCGTGGCACCCTGCAAAATCCCCTCAGCAGCGGCTCCCCTTCTTCCCCTCTCCAACATCCAGACACCAGCTTTTGCCAACATGGATCGACCAGATACGGTTATCACACAAGTGGCTATCACCGGCATTTTCTTACACCTCGCAACAACTTGGCATGCTTCTGGACATGAGAACGGCCCGCGAAGTGAGAGAGGAAATCCTCTGTCATATCACGAGAGGGCTGACACCCTCTGGCAGTCACAACTGCTTAGACCGCCGACCGCCATCAGACCGCGAACTCGAGAGGCAGCAAATGCGCAGACACAGACCCCACTGCGTGGCAGAAGGCGTGACAAGCAAGCAAGTCACCCTCTTTCAACTGCCGGGGTTCGAGGCCAGGTGCAGGGGTAAGCATATCGGCACCTGGCCTCTCATCCCAGAAGCAATGCACTTCCTGTAGCAGCACTCTTGATTTATGTGAAGTGCTTGCTACAGAACTTTCATCTTCGAAGCCCGGGCCAGGGCGCCGCACCTGTAGTCTCTAAGAGGTGAAAGCGCAATGGTGACCTCCGGGCGGATCACAACACAGAGCTCCGACGACCAGAATAGCAGGGAAAACGAAGAGGAGGGCCGAATGTGCTAATCGTGCCCCCTCATGCCAACGTCTTCACTAGTAGCGTATCGATCGCCTCTACAGTCCCTTGTGGAACAATGCCAAGCGCCATTAATGGCAGGTTTCAACACGTCAGCACAGATGATGCGAGCATATGAAGTACAGAATACTCACCTTCTGTACGTGGTGAATGTTGGCTCACGTGTGGTCTTCACACCCGAGACGACTCAAAACAAGCTCGGCCACCACCTCCACAGACCTAGCTTCGATGATCTGCAAACCAGTGCCGTCAGCAAGCAGCGACTTCCTGACACACGACCAGTGAGCAGGCAAATCTGAAAAACAGGAGCATCCTAACTGTTCTTGGACGTGGTGCTCAGTGTGTGTGCCTTGCCTTACACACGCCCATTGCTTGCCTTGTGTCAGTTGTCTGTCAGTCAGTCAGTCGGGTCAGGTGGCCAATTTTGTACCTGATTTTGCATTTGAGTCGCAAAACGCATGTTCAGTCATGTTAGTTGCTTAGCTGGCAGCATTCAATGCTCACTTGGCAAGTGCGTACAATTTCCCGTGCTCAGGTGCTGACAGCACTCAGAGCTCAGTGCAACGTTGGAATACTTGCAAGTACTTTTGAATCAGCTTTGAAGTAACATCAACATGTGAGCCGTCAGACCTCCGCACTGAATTGCATGTTGTCGCCATACACACCGACTTTGAATTAGTGTATTTGGCATGAGTGTCACAACTCTTCAAAATCAGAAAGATGATGCTTTCAACAATGTCACAACGGTTTACACCAGTAGGCAGGTACATGAACGTATATTTGCGAGGTCGTCAAGAATGTCTTGACAATGCAAACCTGCGTGGCACCTGTATCGGCACTACATCTGGTAACGTCATGCAGGCAGCCAACAAAGAAATTCATCACTTTTGGTCTTGTTGATTTTTTCTGGTTCCACTCACGAAACACTTTCCAACGCATATATGTATCTCACCAGCATAGCCAAAAGGAAAAGTGCACTAAAATATTTGCATGTGTACGTATTGTACGTATGGACTTGTATTTATAAAGGCCCAAGGGAGGCCGGGTTGCCTATGCAATCGAAAAGCTTGCGTCAACGCAGCAGCCTAGTCTGCGCTGTGCCCTAGGAGTTTGGATACCGGCGCCGCAACACAGCCCAGCATTCGCGCTCCACGTGTGTATGCCATGACGCGCTCCGCCAACTCCCGCGCCAGCGATATGCTCAGCTCAATGTGGATCTGACGCTTAGCTAACCCGGCCTTGCGTAACACATCTGCCTTCCCCCCCCCTGAGCACAGTGCTGAGTGCATTGCCAACTCCTTAACAAAAAGGCTTGTCTGCTTGCCCAGCCGTCCGTACGACTCCTGCACGAATGGCACAAAAGCCCAAGATGACGTCAAGGTGCCGGTGTGGTGCTTGACCTTCGCGTCCTCCCCCACCCCAGCAGCATAGCCGTCCGTGTTCGAGGCATTTGTTTTGCCTGTCAGGTACGAGCTCGCTGTGGGTGCGCGCACACTTGTGTCTAGCACTATTCCCTTGTTACGGTATGCACTGCTAAAGTGCAGACACCCTGGGTCAATGACTGTGTCCGCCCGATACCCCGGTACCTTGAAGACGCTAGCGTCCTCATTGCGGACAATAGAGACATGGTGCTGTCTCAAGATGCGCTGTAGGCACCGCTTTTGGGCAGTGTGTGTCGCGTTGTGCCCCCGTATGTGCTGGCTGGGGCAGCTGATCGCATGCGTGGAGGTGGGGCTCACGTCACTGCACCGCCATGGGCACACCTCGCCCTGTATGCCCCACCCGTCTATAAAGATCGCAACCATAATCATCGTGGCTGCTGCCATACTGGACATGGGCGCCGCACCCGGGCGGTCATTGGCAGCGGGTGGCACGCTCATCCACGCCATTGCCCCGGACGCACGCTGGCTGCGCAGCTGCGCCAGGACCCGCGCGCTAGCCTGTTGGCGGCGGCGGCTGGTGTCACGCAAGTCACCAATAAGTGTAGCCTGCGTCGGCTTGCCCACGGCACCAGCCGAGGCAGCCTCTAGGTCCTCCACCAGGCAGTCCTCGTATTGACGTCGAAGAACATTTGAAAGGCCGGCTTGTAGTCCGTGCGTGAAGTGACCGCGCCGGCGGCGGGGCACTACCTTTCTGCAGATCTCGTCAGCATAGGCCTCCCAGTCGTCGTCGTCGTCCTCCTGCCCGCCGCTGCAGCTGCTTTCTTCCGCGCTAGTTTGTGTTTTAGCGGGCGTGGAAGAGGCAGCCGCGGCAGCGGCTTGAGGGCCAGGTACGGTCGCCGCCGCAGCGGCCGCCTCGGCGCCAGGCACAATGCCGTGGGTGTGTGGGGCTGGCTCAGTGGTCCCCGTCTCCGTGACGGCAGTTGCGGCGTAGATCGCTTGCACCGCAGTGGGGAGCGTCGACGCTGCGGCCGTTGTATCCGCTGCCCACCGTAGCAACGATGCTGGGAGCTGCTCGGCCACAGCTGTGCGTGATTTTTCGCCGCCATCAGCTGTCAGCGCTCGCGTAGAGCGTCGCACGGCCTCGATGATTGGCGGCAGTCCCTGGTCCTCGCGTATTGCGCATGAGTGCTGCGCGAACCAGGTGACTGCGCCGTGTTCGTCAGTGCCGAGCCTCAGGGCCCCTGCTGCCACAGTGGCATGAATTATTGCAGGCCGCAGTGTTGTGCATGCCTGGGCCGTGTATGCGGCTGGTGCCAGTAGCCCCAAAAGCGGCATGCCCAGACCGCCTCGTCGCTCCGGCAACCGTGACGCCCGCAGTGGCACTGCGATGTCCGTGAGTTCTGGCGGGCCCAAGCGCGGCAATACCAGCACGCTGCCACTGCTGGCTACCTCATTGTCACCAGCAGTGCAGGCGGCCAGCAGGTGTGACTTCATGACTGCCGCGGTAGCGCAGCCGTGCAGGTGCAGCATGCGTTCAAGCGTCCATGCACAGAACCCGTCAAATGCGTGCAGCCATGTCTCACTCAAAGCCGTGTCAACGACCCGAGCTAAGAAGCCCATGCGCTTCGTCAGTGACCTGCGCAGAATGAACTGTGCTGCCTGTAGGTGATGCCGCGCCATCCCAGCTAGCTGCCACGACAATCGCCATGTCCCTGCGTCAACAAGATGCTTGCTCATGGCAGCATGCACATAGGCTGGGTGCCCTACCGGTACCCCGACCGACGTAAAGCCCTGACTGGATTCTGGCATGGTGGCGTCCACAAACGGTATGTCAAGGGCGCGCAGGCGTGCTCTGGCCGCTTCATCAAACACTGTGCCGCGCATGGCAATGGCCAGCGACTTGTCTGGTCGAACGCGTAGGCCCCCTGCCGCAAGCCGACGGATCACCTCTGCCACCCCAGCGGCCGCTGCATCGTCGAAGTAGGCAGCTTGCAGCACGTTGAGGTCATCCAGGAAAGCGCAGTGCGGGGCTGGCGGTTCCGCTGTGCTGTGGCCGTAGGCCGGCATACTGCCGGGCGTCGCACTCACTCCATCAGGGTAGAAGAGTAGGAATGCCGCTGCCACTGCAAAGTACAGCGGCCCTAGAGGGTCCCCTTGCTGGCACCCTAGGTGGGAGCAGATAATGCGAGCTTCACCGTTCACCTCCACTCGCATCTCTGGGGCAGTGTCACCACAGTATACGGACTCAAAGTGCGGGAGCAGCTCCGGACAGAAGAGCATAAGTCCCCGCACAATGGCGGCGCGATCCACACTGTTAAATGCGTTCTCACAGTCCAGCTGGATTGTGGTGCCATACAGCTCGTGCCACACGCGCGCGCGCGCTGCCACATGCTCGACGCCAGACCGGTATCCTACGCCAAACTGCGACATGGAGGCCAGCAGCCCCGATATTTTGCCCTTGACACCCCGTGCCGCTGTGGACCCGAGGAGTCTGCGCCAGACACTGGAGCAGGCGATCGGACGCCGCTTCTGTCCTATGCCTGAGAGGGCCGCGGCGCGGAGAAGCCGTTGCGATTGCTCCGGCAGCAGTTCGGGCTCAACAAGCAGCGTCGTGAACACCTTGGCCAGGTGATGGGCGAATGCCGGTTCCATCACATCCGATTCTGAATCACCAGCTAGTCCTGGCGAGGCACTGCCCACGGGGCGGGTGGCTGCTTTCACTGGTGCACCAGGCCCAGCGGCCATCAAGAGGTGTTCATAGCGTAGGCCGTCCAGCCCTCCTGCCTTCCCCGCCCCTGCTGCGGACAAGGTCGACAGTATGTCTGTCGCCTCCACCTCGAGGCGCCGTCCGGCTGCGCTGGCAGCATCCTCAGGCCTATCGCTGCGATCATGCGCCTGACCCGATTCGAAGACGGGACTGCCGCTGCCAGCGGGCCCGGCGGTCGTTGCCACCCCTGCGCCGTGCAAGCAGTGCCGCCGGGCGTCGCGTACCAGGCCGCGCACTTGCTCCATTGGCGTATCGACTACCCCGGGCCGGGTGCCAGTTTCAGGGTGCTTTGCTGCCAGCACCTGTGCCGTGACCTCGTCTGCTGGGGCGCATGCTTCACGCGCCTCTAGTCGTGCGGCAGCCAGGCCTACCCCCCGTCGCTTGCCTGAGAGGGCAGCGCATGCTGTTTGCTGCCTGGAGTCAGCCTCCGTCCAGTCGGCATCGAAGTTCGTTTGTGCCGACGCCGTAGCTGCGTTGTTTGGTTTGGGGGCCCGCAGCGCCGCTGCTGCTGACAGCGTCTTTCTCAGTAGCTCCGCAAAGTCGCCAGACAGCAACGCTGCCAGCCGGGCCGCAGGCGGCATACCGGTTCCCTCCGGTTGCCTACCAAAGGCCATTGCTGCTAGCAGGTGCAGCAGCCTGTAGCCGCGCTGCACTAGAGTCTGAGAAACCTGATGAGCAAACGCCCCGGCACCATGGTGGAGGCGCACCCGTGCCGCCTCACGTGCACTGTCTGTGGCGTCCGCCAGTAGTCGTGTGGCGTGCTCCACTAGCCGTGCCCACTGGGTGCACTGCAGCTGAGTGCGGAAGGGGTTGGCAGTCGTGGTGAACCGTAGCAGCAGTAGATCCGCCTCATTGGTCTGGTCAAGTGCGTGGACGACCGAGGGCGTCGAGAGGTCCCAAGCCAGGGATGCTCGTGACTGGGGCTTTGAGGGCCTGCCACTGGTGGTGGTGGTCGGGGGGGGCGGTGACGCGGCATCGTCCGGCGGGTCCAAGTCCATGTCCGCCCATCCCACGGCCGTCCCGTGGGGGGGGCTGCTGTCCTGCAGCCTTAGGCTGTTAGACTGAGTGCGGCTGCCGGCGCTGCCAGGCGGTGCCGCAGCAGCTGCCGTTCGGCGCCGGCGTTGCGCGCCGGTTGCCGTGGCCGCCGGGCGTTTCTTGCTGGACTTTGAGTTGGCAGCGCCACTAGCCGGCACCGCCGGTGGCTTTGGAGGTGTCGCTGCGGCAGCCCCCGCCGCCGCGGCCGCGCCGTCGCTACCCGCACCCCCGCCCTCGGACTGGCCCGGGGGTACTGCCGGGCGTGCGCGCGTGGGGGCGCTTCCATTCCGTCGACACGTGTGGCATGGCGAGGTCAGCGCGCATTGCCTCTGCCCCGCGCTGGCTGACATATGGACCAGACCGCAGGCACCTGTGCATGCACTCAGCTTCCTTACCGCCCGTAGGAAGTCTTCTGCCGTGCAACCATACATGGTGCTCATCTCCTGCACACGCTTGGCATGGTGTGCCCCAGTGTTGCAGGTACTGCTGCCTGAAGGGGCACGGTCACCGGATGGGTCGTGATCAACCTGCTGCCGGATGCCCTTGGCGTATGCTGCCGCCAGATTTTGCTGACAGTGTGATGTGCTCGCCTCAGGGTTCAGCATCGACCTCGTGCAGCTACCACCGTTGAAGTGGGCCACTACCGGTGCCATGCGGCTCGCAGCTGACAGTTTGCCTCGCTGTTTGCTGTCCTCTTTCTGACCAAGCTGCCAAAATGCCAGTGTGCATAAAGGACACCTCAGTGGCTCAGGCTGCTGTGGCAACTGCAGCGCAGTACGGGGCTGTGTCCGACTCGGAGCCGTGATGTGGGTGCTGTTAGCTTGAGTGGTCGCCGACGCTGTCATAGTGGTTGGCAAGGGCGGAGCTGCCGCAGGGGCGACAAGCAGTTCAAAGTGTCCCACATTTGTATATAGCCCAGGCGGCGTCCACAGCACATCCAGATGGCAGTCAGGCTGAGCTGGAGTTGCCGGTGCGAATACCGCTGGCAGCCCCATCAGTTGTGCCAGCACCAGCCCTGTTGATTTTTGCGTGCTGCCAGTGGCCTGAGGCTCGGCCTGCCACACCGTCACCGAGACCGCGTAGACCGCTGCAACAATGGCCCACACAGACAAACCGAGGGGCCGTCCCCACACGCCCTCTTCCTGTAGGCGTTGCAGCAGGAGCGTGTGCCCGCTGTCCGCGCTGTCCGTTTCATTTGTGCCGTACTCGATTGCGAGGCAGCGAGCGCGTGTCCCGTACGTGTCGAATTGTTCACGTGTACACGCAGGTTGGGCTGCTGCATGCGCGGTCAGTTGACGCATCGATGACATGCTGGCCCCTTGTTTGCCCGCCCCCTGCGTGACGTATGCCACCATCCCGTCCAGCAGTGCCTCTCGCATGGCAATCACCAGTGCTGGGGCCGGCAGTCCGTGCTCAACTGCGACGCTGCCTATGCCGTGTAGAGCTGTATGAATCAGGCAGTTGCCGTTGCCCACGTTGCTCACGGGGCGAAGCTCCCCACCACGTGCTAGCGTCGCTGTGTTTTCCCCAAGCGCCTGTTTGTGGAGTGCCTGCAGGCCCGTGTGCCAAGTGGAAAAACCATAGTTGGTGGCTTTTGCCAGCGCGTCTTGCTGCTCCTCCACGGTGACTGTATGGCACACGGTTGAGGGTATCCGGGTCGCCACCGTCACGGTGGTGACCTTCGCCGGCCCGGATATTGGTGCTGAGGGGGCAGAGGCACCGCCCCTCGGCGGTGTGGTGGCTGGTGCCAGGGGTGCACGAGAATTGTCGCACTGGGCCTGTCGCTCCTGCGTCCGCCGTCTGTGTTTACCTCTGCGTCGACTGCGCTTTCCACTGGCAACCATAGCCGTGACAGGTGCTGTCTCGGTCATTGTTGCGTGGGTGCTGTTATCACCAGCCTGCGTTACGTCTGACTCACCACGTTTCCCGGCTGGCTGGCGAGGCGACCTGGCAACGACCGGTTCCCTAAGGGAGAGTTGGTCAAACACCGTTGCCAGGTCATTACCTTCTTCTCGGAGGGAGAGCAAGCTGAACGTGACCGTCAGGTCATGCATCTGACTCACCAGCGGTGCGCAGGAAGTCCGGCCCAGCAGGGTCTGTGTTGCTGGCGCGTCGCTGGGCGCCGGCCGCATATGCAGTCGGCGTGACGTGCGGCAGGGTCCAAGCTTGGTACCCGTCGGCCAAGCGCAAAGCACCGTGACGCGTGCCCGATTGGGGGCAAGGGCCAGTGCACGTACCCTGCGCGCGAGTGCGCCAGCCGCCCCCAGCAGGCCTTGCCAGTGTGATCCCGTCGGGTCCCTGGGGCATTCGCTAGACTGAGCGCCCGCTGCGACAGCAGCTGCGGCACTGCCAGGTGTGCTGGGCACACGATCGTTGCTTGACATCGTTGCGCCGCTATCGCTAGCACGACTTTCGCCAGGCAGCACACCCATTGTGCTGCTCCGGGTCAGTCTCGGCAGCGGCGCATCTGCCACACCGTCCAACGTAGATGCATGGGCTTGCCTGGGGTCTACCCCCAGGTGCTCGCATCCGAGGATTTTGCGTATGGGACCACATTTGCTAGCGGCGGCGAGCAGCGCGGCTGTTGGCTTCAGGCTATTCCCCCCACCAACAGCTGCACCACCCGCTGCCGCCGCGCATGTCGTTGGTCGGGTGTGTATGTCAGCAATGTGATCATGGCCTGATGCACGGTCACAGCCTGACAGTGTGCATGCTGTCGCGGCGACCGGGCCTGCGAGGCAGTCGGCGCAGCGCCACACGTCGCACTGGTCCAGGGCCCCTAGATCACCAGATGGTGTCGTGGCGCTTGCTGCTGTGCGTCTGATGAAGAGGTTGCCGCACCCGTCGCAGACCTGCTCCAGGCCGCCGTATATTGGTCGGTGGTCTAGGAAAAGCTGAACATGCAGTTCTGCAAATTGCTTCCCTTTCCCTGTGTGGCGCGTGCGCTGGTGTGCACATGCGTGTGCCGCTGGGCAATTCTTTCCCGGGGCCCGAGGATTTGCTCGCACTATGAACTTGTCGCACATGCGGCAGTCCAGCCCCGGGATATTGACCTTCCGGTTGGCAGCGGGTGTCTTGGCGGGCGCCAAAACTGTCATAGCGGTGATGCCGGATATTGGGTGCCCGTTGCGACTGTTACCGTCAGAGGTGACGCTGCCGCCTGACAGAGAGGCGCCGCTGCCAGCTGGCTGCAAAGACCGGGACGTGATTCGTCTCTGGTGACCCGCCGGCCCAGGTTCGCCAACTTCCATCGGTACAGGCATGGTCACGGTGACCGGCTTTGCCAGCGCACCGCCAGACTGTGGCTCTGGACGGGTGACGCTGCCAGTGCTTTGGGCGCTGGCGCGGCGCCGACCCCGCCGGGGTGCAGCCGCCCCACGTTCGCCGCCCGGTGCAGCAGCCGCTGCGGCCGCTGGTGCTGTTGTCACCATGTCTGCAGTACATGGGGTTTCCGCTGCGGTGACCTCCATCGGCTGAGGACCGGGATGCCACTGGGGAGAGGCGCCGCTGCTAGCTGGCTGCGAAGGCCGCGACGTGATCCGTCTCTGGTGACCCGCTGGCCCACTGGTAGGTTCGCCAACTTCCATCGGTACGGGCACGGTCGTGGTGACCGCCTTTGCCAGCGCACTCAGTTTGCCAGACGGCGACTCTGGGCGGTTGATGCTGCCAATGCTTCCGAGGCGTCCCAGGGGCGGCCCGGCGCTGGCGCCGCGACGCCGACCCCGCCGGGATGCAGCTGCCCCGCGTTGGCCATCTGATGCGGCAGCGCCTGCCGGCGGTTTTGGCACCATGTCTGCCGCACGTGGCGTTGCCGCCGCCGTTAAGTCGGAGGTAACCTTGCGACCGCATGCAGCGGCGGCTGTGACAGTCGTCCGTGGCTGTGCAACCACCGGGTTGGCCGGTGCGGGCCCCGCCGCTGGTGCGGCAGTGGCAGCCGTCACTAAAGGCGTTTTCCGCCGCGAACGTCGTTTTGGCATTGGCGTTGTCGCTACTGGTGAATCCGGCGGCAGTGTCGCCCGACGGCGTTTATTTGCCGCTGGTGGCGGTAGTACCACCAAGCTCAGTACAATCATCGCTGCTGGCGGCAGTGCCTCCCGTAAACTCGCCGCTTGAGACTCCGAGTCACTGGCAGGCTGATGCCGCGGGCGCTTCGTCTGTGAGCATCCCCTGTCACAGTGATTAGCGGCACCTGGGCTAGACAGATGGCGGCGGCGCTTCTTGACGTGCGCGTGGCTGCCACTGCCCTGAGGCTCGTCCGAGTCGGCTGACGACAAGTGTAGTCTGCGCATGCTTCTGCACAGCTCTGCAACCTGACTGCACACTGGCACCTCTGGCATCGGCCGCGGTCTAGAGCTCTGGGCCATCAGCTGAGGTGGTGGCGGGCCGGGTATCGGTGGCGGGTCCGGTATCGGCGGCGGGCCCGGTATCGGCGGTGGGCCCGGTATCGGCGGCGGGCCCGGTATCGGCGGGGGGCCCGGTATCGGCGGCGGGCCCGGGATCGGCGGCGGGCCCGGGATCGGCGGCGGGCCCGGGATTGGCGGCGGGCCCGGGATCGGTGGCGGCGGCGGTATCACTAGGCGTACCCAACGGCCAACACCATGGCGGCGTCTGCGGCGTGTGTCAGATTGGCGTGCAGCTTTGACCTGCCACCACCACAAGCCAGTATTCAGCCCGTGGTTGCGCTGTTCCCGTTTGCGTTTCAGAGGTGACCCCTCCCCACGTGAGGCAGGGCTGGTAAGCCAGTGGAGAGCCATAGCTTTGAAAGGCGACTTTGAGGCGCGAGAAAAAAAAAAAAAAAAAAAAAAAGCCCAGGCTCGGTCTCGAATGCGCGGCTGCCTACCGCGAACACTCCCCTGCACAACTATACCACTTTCAGTTCAAGATCCCGCCCTGCTCTGGTGTACCTGTTGAGGTGCTTCTCCCGCCGTCGTGAAACGAGCGGTGGTGGAACGAGTCGGTGTGCTCAAGCTCTCTGCCTCTGACCAACACAAGGCAGCTGGGCTGAATGCAATGCTGTGCAATTCGTGTCCTTGCCGCTGCAGTGTCGTGGTCCTGTCGTGTCTGTGCGTGTGCTGAATGCAGTCAGTCTCTGCCAGGCGAGGTCCCTTGTGCGGCTGCAAGTCAAGCTGGTCAGCAAGCGTTCAAACCTTAATCTGGTGAACTGCTATCTACTGCCCTGCGATCCAGTGTGCCCTAGGTTCCCCCTTCCCGATCCGTCGACGGCGATATCGTCTGATGTTTTTTTTTTTTTTTTTTTTTTTTAGTTTGCCCTTCTTGTGCTTCGGCCGATGTCGCTGTGTGCGTAGGTAGCTTTAGCAATATCAATGCGAGGCTTACTTGCTTACACCGGCGACCCACGCTGCGTGTCTGGCCTTGTTCGCCTCAGGCCCGCGGTGGAGCGAAAATCCGCTCTCTAGTCCTCGGCTGTAGCCAGGCCGACAGGTTGAGCGTGCGGTGCTGCTGTGCCCTCAGTGTCCCCTGTGCATCCTCGCCTTCCGCGCCGCCGCTCCGCCAGCGGCTCCTCCTTCGCTGCCTCCTTCAAATTGCACGTCTGACTGTACTACTCCAATATTGTACTGCAGTTGCTTTCACATGCAGCACCATATCTGAATTACCCTGGCGACTTCTTGATGATCACAAAATTTCAAGCTGTGCTAGTCACTTATTTGGCATGTGTACAGAGCGTACAGTGGTAAATATTGTTCACTGTTATGTAACAGTTGTGTGTCTTGTCTCACTGGTCTTGTTCAGGGATTATGTGAGTGAGCGGCAGTGCAGAAAGACCCAGCAGTCGAAACTCGCATTGGCGTCATCAGACAGGCAGTGTGGTCCTCTCACGTTGAAAGATGGTCGCACAAATCATCACATAGTAGATGCGACAAGTCTCAGTAAGGGATCTAGATCATCAACATGACCTTGCCTGAGATATCTAGGTTTGAATATCACATAGAGATGTCACAAGTTTCAGTAACTTGAAGGGATCTAAATTGCCTAAATAACCTTGCCTCAGATGTCTAGGTTTGCAGAAAGGCCAGTCAAATCAATCCAGTAGACACTATCATATGATGGCCGGTACTAGTCGTGAAAATGTAGGCACATGAGCCTGAAGACTTCCCTTAGTATGTATATCTAAACAGACCAAGAACATGTAAACAGACTGAGAACATGTGCAATGACAGCTGTACGTTCTAATTTCAAAGCATGTCATCCAATAATCCGCATGTCAACAAAATACCTGTTGACGGTTTGGGACGTCAACCATATCCTGTCGCCTACACGTGCCCCTCTGTGCATTCAACAGCTGCGCATGCGCTCCTACGTGCCAACCTTTGGGCCAATCACGGGCTGCAGTGTGCCCCACAGTTAGGGCGCCACACTGGCCGAGTACCTGTCCTGCACCGTGCCCAGCGCCGTTCCTGGGACCAACGCCGGCGCTGTGTACCGGCCAACGATGCACTACGTGTACGACATGCCGGACTGCGCGGGGGAGTCTTGGCAGGAGGTGCTGGACAACCCTGCTGCAGGTGGGTGTGTCAGTGATGATACTATAAAGTGTAGCACCTCATGAAACTGCAACGAACAAAGCGCATGCCACGTTTGTTGCATAAAGGTGCTGAATATTTGGTGCAGGTTAGTGCGGTATGAAGTCTAATTGAAATATTTGGTATTTTGCGAACAAACGGCACATTTGCCAGCGATTGCGCACAGGTGTGTCTTCTGTGTTACAGCCCCACCATGTCTGGTGCTATTCTATTTGGTTGATTATGGTGCATATGTCAGGAGGTGTGCACGCACAAGTCTTGGCACATCATGGTTGCAAACTTGCGACTTCGTAGTACATGTAGTTGTGCCTTCATTAGAAGAAAGCAAGCATTTTCTCAACATTCAGCCTTTGAATGAACGTTCATTTCA
>JAFCMP010000471.1:0-12751 GCA_017506865.1 Tribonema minus
CTTTCAGGCTGTGCATTCATATGCTGGCATCCCGCCTCCGAGTATATATCGTGACGTCTCGAGTACTCACTGGTCAAGTGCGGGCAAACACGCAGTGCAAAAGCCATGAGCACCACGCGGCACTATGCACTGCAAGTGCAGCGGGCAAATGGTGCAACTTCTGAGTTATGGATGCAGACATCAGGTCGTAGAGTTGAAGTAAATTTAACCCTAAATTAGGTATAACCTTAATCTAACCCTAACCCTAAGCCTCAGATTGCTGCTGTGCCTGCTGATGTCCCTGCCCGATGCACTGACGAGCTATTCCCTTTCGTGTCTGCTATACCCGGCACACATTCTTTGAAGCGGTCCTGCGCAGAGCACTGAGTTCAAAAATGAAGTTCACAGTTGAGGTCTCTGACATGCTGTTCGCTCTTTGTCTGCTGTGCCTGTTACGATTCCTCGCAGCGGCTTCGAGTTGCAGGTTCACATGCCAGTTGTGGAGTTGTCCAACGAATCCTAGCCCGACCTAACCCTACCCTTAACCTAACTCCAACCCGAAGTCATAGGTTCCGTGCTGATGTCCGCTGCTCAAAGTTCAACACTTGAGGTTACTGACAAGCTATTTCCTTTCGTGTCTGCTATGCCTGGTGCCGTTCCTCGCAGCGTCTTCTGATGCCCACCACCACTACGCGGACGTGCATGCACGCCCTCCTCACTAAGGTGCGCACTCTCTCCCCCACATACTTCGAAGTATATTGTTAGTGCGTAGCATTGTGTGTGTCAGTGCTCCACAGATGTGTGCTTCCATGTCATCAGTGCTCGGCAGCGCGTCAGTGCTCGGGGCACCAGTGCCCTCAGTGTGTGTGCTCAATGCTCAGCGCATCTGTGCTCCGCAGCTGTGATAACATCATCAGCGCTCATAATATACCAGGGTGCTGAGAGCGCTGATTATTGGGGTCATCCTCATTCTTGACCAGATGATACAGCAAAGCAGCCTGGAGTCTATGTTCTTGAGCAATAGAGCTGCTGAGCTGCTAGTGACATCAAAGTGCAACCAACTTGCAGGGCAAACATCAGTGGGGCAAACAAAGACACACCTGTGTAGACATGACTGAAGAAGGAGAGTGAGCCAATGGATATGGCTCAGCTCCAGAGGTCTTGCTGTCTCCCAGCCAGGATGGCCTCTTGTTGCTTGCCTTGTAGGTGCCTCGAGCACTTGTTGTTGAAGCAAAAAAAAGCCGTCCTCCTAGTTGCTGGCACAGGGCTTGAAGTTGAAGTACCGGTCCAGAGAACGGTCTCCCCCTTCCAGAGCTCCTGGCATTTCATGCTACTTGTAGCATAAAACAGAGAACTTGTATCATCCCTCTTCTTTGAAAGGGCCGCCGTCCGCGGCGCCCACTAGACTGGTGCGCGGAAGTCGACGTTTTATGATACTTGATATTCAGCAATCCGCCTGCTCTGTCGCATCATAGCCAGGTTCTTGTCTTGTCTAGGTTTAGGGTGCGTCACCGTTCACCGTTCCTTCACGCCAAGCGCGTGAGCTCAACACGGCTTCAGGGTCAACACCGATGCTTCACCGCTCCTTCGCACCACGCGTGCGAGTTCAACGCGATTCAACATTTGCGCAGGCGTTTCTGGGGTCTAGTATCCCCGGTCTCGTGACTTGCAGCTGGCAAATCAATTTGTATGTCGGCCTTGAGCGGCTCCTCGGCGAGCTCGCGTGCCAGCATGAGGTTCCAAGATGAAGGTTCAGCTCGAGCGTCATCACGGTAATATTCGGCTCTGAGCTTCAAACGCTTCTCTAGAGGCTTTTGTCCTCGCGTGTTGGGGAACTCCACATCAAAAGTGAATTCTCCACAATCGCGCTTGGCGGACACAAGCCTAAGCAAGACGCCGCGGCTCCATCCGGAAGGGAACCGGTAGCGGAGAACTTGGCCAACGTAGAGTGGTCCAAAGTCAGTTGGCAAGCATGGACTCACAGTCACTCTTACATTAGCAGGCGGGTCAGCCGTAAGGCTGGAGTCAAAGGTAGGTTCTGGCTCGTTGCGCTGACGCGCTAACCTACGCAGTCTGTCGCGTACGCCTTCGGCCATGAGCTTAGCAGCCCGTACCTGAGAAGACGTTAAGTCCTCCCACGTGCCATCAGAGTAGCGTACACGCCAGCGGGACAGCGCGAAGTCACGTACCTGGCCCCACAAGTAGTCAGTCGAGTTCGGCACATCGTTGACTTGCCGGACCACTTGCGTGCCGCAAGGGTATCGCAGCAATGCAGCATCTTTGGACAGCGTACAATCTTCGCGAGGAAGGTGACGTTCAGCGTATGGGGGAACGTTACCTTGGTGCTTGAGCTCATACAAAGCATGAAAAGTGTCCAGTACCCATGGTGGTATGAACACCAGTTCTACAAGCTCTTTCTCGCGCACCCACTCTGAAGTAGTGCCGTCGCGCGCCAGCCACTTGTATGACCAGCCGCCGTCCTCGTCAGCTCTGCGGTCCAGTATCTGGCACAATTGCTGGTCAGGGTCCAGCTCTTGCAGTTGCGCGGAGTCCAGGAGGGCATGTACTCCCTCAATGTCAAGTCGCGCGGGTCTGGGGTGATATGGCTTCATGTTTTCAACATGCGCGGTGGTCTCGCGTATGCGCGTGCCCATGAGTTGGCATTGAAAAGAAAGCCCTGAGTCACCGTACGGAGCTACTAGCTTCCAGGGGCCAGTGAAATGCTCCTCAATGGCACTTGCGCGGCCGCGTGAAGGTGGTTTCTTGATCCACACATAGTCACCGACCTCCAAGTGTACAGTGCGTTGGATTTGGTCATTGCGAGCTTGAATGCGCTCAGCACGTTGCTGCAGCGCCTCGCCAACCGCCTCCTCAGCAAGTTTAAGATTTTCTTGCAGACGCTTTACCTCAGCATGTAGGTCTTGTGGACTTGCAGCCTCAGAGGTCAAAGCGTCAAGAGGGAAGCGTGCTTCGCGACCATAAACACAGAAGAATGGGGTCAGACCCGTCTCCTCCCTAGGCGTGTTCCTGAGCGCAAATTGCACGGCATCAAGGTATACATGCCAGCGTGCCTGGTAGCGAGAACAGAGTCTAGCAAGCGCTCGCTTGACGCGCCCATTCATGTTCTCAACGACGCCGTTAGACTGGGGGTGATATGCGCTGGTTTCAATCTTGTGCACTTTAAAGAAGGTGCAGAGCGTGGTTATCAGCGCACTCATGAATTCTGCGGCCCTGTCAGACATCAGCTCTTCCACAAGCGCGCCGCACTCAAAGAGCACTCTTGCCAGTAGGGGTGCGGCCTCAGCTGCTGATCGTGTCTTTACGGGGAAAAGCCAACAGTAGCCTGACCTAGCTTCGGTGATGATGAGCAAGTATCGATGCCCTTCTGAGGAAAGGACGCCGACTTCGGTGTAGTCCACATGCAAGCGTTGCCACATGTGTGTAGATGGCATCAGTGCTTGCTTGTACCTGGCAGTGGACTGCGGTTTGGTTTGTTGACAAGGGACGCATGAGCGTACGTAGTCTCGGACGTCAGCGCCTAACCCTCTCCAATACATGCGTTCCAGCACCTTTGCGTGCGTGGCAGCAGTCGAGGGGTGTTGAGCACTGCCATCATCATGGCAAAGACGGAGCACAAGTGGCTTCAAAGCGTCGGGGACCACCCACTGAGTAATTAAGGTGCCCTTCTTTGACCGACTTGCCATGAAGTGCACGAGTAAACCGTCAGGTTCAACTGTGAAAAACTCTTGGTTCTGGCTGACAAATTTGGCAAGGCTAGGGTCAGGGGTCTGGCCTTGTGTTTCCAGATAGTGCTTCACAGATGAACAGAAATGGTCACTTTCCTGCCAACGCACAAAGTTTTTGCGTTCCAGCATAGCAGGTGAAGACTCTAGGCGTGAGTCAGACTCTCCAGTCTGGGTTGACATATTGTCATCTGAAGTATCTGCTTCAGCGTCTTCAGCTCCAAGGGCAAGGTCAGTGATTTCGCTAGTTTCGGTTGGAGCAGTTGCATCTCCAAGCGGCGAGAGTATCGCAGCGCAGCTGTCCCAAATGTGCTCAGAATACGAGCCCAATTTCATGCTGCAAAGCATGGAAACGAGGGGAGTGTTTTCTAGTTCTGGTTCACCTCCCTCTTCTTTGAAAAGCGCGGTGTGCACGCACGCGCTCTCGTGCATGGTATCACTGAGGTCATGTACCTCCTGAGGTGTCAATGTACCCATGCAGTTGCTCAGTTTTGTAGATATTTGTGCAAGTTTGTTAAATTTAAAAGCCGTGCCTCCCGGGCATGCCGTATAAGCACCTATGCGGCCTAGAAATGCTGGTGAGTCTTGCAGTTGTTCATCCTCAAAACGTACCCCAGACGGAGGTGCAGGTCCAGCATCGGTGCAGTCGGGCCACTGCTCGTCAGTGTGCTCGTACTGCCTAGGTCCGATGATCTCCGTCATCTGAGGCATGCGTGAAGGGCAGTCTGCATTGCCATTGTCTTTGCCAGGCCTGTGTACGACCATGATGTCGTATTCCTGGAGACGCATGGCCCAATGTAGCAGCTTGCTATTGTGATTGTTCAAGGTCAAGAGCCAGCGAAGCGCAGACGCGTCGGTTACGACGGTTACAGGTCTGCCCCAAATGTAACCGCGGAAGTTGTTCAAAGCTAGCACTACAGCCAGACACTCTAGTGCAGTAGCACCAAGTTTTGCGTCCTGCACTGAGTTAATCTTGCTGAAAAATGCCACAACTACCTCTCTGGCAGGTTTGCCGTCAACTGTGTTGACACGGCGCGTGCTGGCCCAGGGGAAGTCCTTGTGCCGTTCACGTAATTTGTCTAGTGGCACGAATTGAGATAGAACACCAGCAACGGCTAGCTTGCTTGCGTCTGTATGTACTATAAAAGGTAGGTCAAAGTCTGGGTGCATGATCACAGGAGCGTTTGACATGGCGTGCTTGAGTTTGGCCAGCGCCTCTTGGCGGCGTTTGGTCCACGACATGTCAGCGCCATCACGCGTACACTCGACTAGGGGAGCTGCAATATGCGCGAACCGATGTATGTAGCGCCTATAGTAATTGAAGCACCCCATGAGGACTTGCATTAGCCGTTTATCTACCTTGCCGTCCTTGCCTACGGGTGGCATCATGTCGACCATGGCTTTTACTTTGTCCTCACATGGCTTGATTCCATACTTGCCCACCTTGTGGCCTAGGTATGTAACTTCTTCGGCAAAGAGTTGGCACTTGTGTCTAGACACACTCATGCCGTACTCTTCCACGCGTCGAAGTACATCGTCCAAGTGAGCTATATGGTCTTCTAGATTCTTGCTGTGTACGAGCACATCATCAACGTACACGCACGCATGCGTTTGCCTGGCTGAGCCTAGGAGCTCATGCATGCATCTGGTGAATATGCTTGGCAGGCACACCAACCCAAACGGCGCGACCTTGTACTCCCAGAGTGAGCCATCAGGTGCCCGGAATGCCGTCTTGCAGGTTGATTCTCTAGTCATAGGTATTTGCCTGTAACCAGAAGCAAAGTCTAGTGCCGAGAATATGCGTGAGCCCGAGCATTTCTGAACCAAGTCGTCCATATTGCCAAGCCCATACTCATCACGGCGTGTAACTCTGTTGAGCGGCCTATAGTCAACGCAGAAACGGACCTTGTCCTTCTGAGTCACCAGCACTGGATTGCTAGCCCAAGGACCATTGGCAGGTCTGATCTGTCCGCGTTTGCGCTCATTTTCAATGGCTTCAAATATGATTTTAGCTTCGCGTTCAGCCCACCTGCGTGCCCTGTCGGCGATGGGCGCTGCGTCGCCTGTGTCAATGTCCACGTCAAAACGGTCCGTCACCTTGGGGTTCTTGGGGTCCTTGGCAAAGGCGCCTCGTCGCCGGCGAAGCACCTCCATGGCGCGGTCATAATAGGTGACGCCGTGTTGATCGCGTTGCTTGAGGATGTTGAAGATCTCCCCGTTCTTGTCACACAGCACTTCACGTAGCTCCTCGTCTGTGCAAGTTCCCAGCGAGGCATTGTGCTCCTCTGCCACCTTGTGTCTGAATGCGGCTCGTTCCGCCTCAGCGCGCATGGCAGGGTCTGGTCTTGGCGAGTCGTGTTCTGGCACACACGAGGGGTCTGGCTGCTGCACAGGTCTTGATCTGTTTACAGCAGGTGTATCTGGTGCGTTTTGCCCAAGGTGTCTCAACGCAATTCTTGTCAAGTTAGTCACAAGCTCCTCTTTGCCAATGTCTAGGCTGCAGATCATGCCAGGGGCCTCAATGACGCCCAGCACTGCACCTCTAGGCACAAACACTGGCGCAGTGGAAGTGTTCTCGACTAACATCCCTAGTGGCTTGTTAGGTGCTACAAAGTCCACCGTATCCATGAGAACGGCACCTCTGGTGGCCAGCCTGTTTGTCATCACTGACGCCTCTGGCGCGTCAGGGGTGAGTAGCACTTCAACAGGGCCTGTGCACTGTACTGGTGGATGTGACACTACTTCAATGGTTTTAGCGGTGTCAGCTTTAAGCACCTGGTCACACGTTGTACGCAGCAAATAAGTGCGACTAGGCAAAGTGGGCCTCTGAGAAGACTTGGCTCTTGTAACACCCACCTTGATCGTGTTGGCAGCTGGGGGGTCTAGAGTCCCCAACTTAGCTTGTTCATGCATGGTAACGGCAGGTCCAGCGGATCCAGCGGGGTGGAATCGCATGCCATGTTCATAGGTGATGGACGAGCCAAATTTGCCAAAGAAATGTGACCCCAAGATTGCCTCGTAAGGCAGGTCCACCACGTAAAAAGCGTGTGTGAATATGGTGTCTTTGAAGCGCACCTGGGCGTGCACTACACCTGAAATTGGCACAGACTTCTTGGCGTCTGCAAGTTCAACCGTGGTAAAATCACCCTCGGAGAGCGGGCAAATTGAACCCGGCGGCAACTGGTGTGCGCGTTCTGTGTTAATGAATTCGGCCTCGGCGCCGTTATCCACTAGCGCGTCAAGTACCAGTTCTTGTATGCCGTTACCAACTTGTGTGCGTATTGGCATGTGCACAAAGCCATTCTTCTTAGGTCTGCCGACTGCACGTGCCCTATGTAGAATCTTGGGAGGCTTGTCACGTGCTATGCGCCTGGGTTGAGCCTTGAAAACATCGGTAGCAATGCTACTAGCACTAGGCTGCTGAGCATCTGCATCGCTGTCAGTGTCGCTCATTTCTCGCATTGCAACAGCACGTGGCGTCTCGACATGCGGCGCATGAGAAGCATGAGGAGTCAAAGGCTCTTCCTCATCTTCACCGTACGTCCAAGGCGTCTGCGAAACCGGTGCATCACTTCCAGGCCCAAATGATGCAAGTATGGCTTGGCCTACATTGCGTGTAAAACGCTGGAAGTTCCGCACGCAAGCACTAGCTAGGCGCAGTATTGCAGGCCGATCAGGACCGGAGTCTACCATCCATTCTGGCGGGGGAGAAGTGCGATCATGCACTACAACCTCACCTGGTAAGACGCCAGTAGCATCGCGAGGGCTTGGCCATTCCTCCGGCAAGGCAGCAACCGCGTGCAAGGCAAGCATGAGCGCTGACACGCAATTGGGTTGCACTAAGTTTGCAGCCCAGCGCTTCATCTGAGTGACAGTCCCGGAAGGATGTGGCTCAAAGTAGCCCAGCAAGTTCATGACCTGATCAACAGTCAAGACAAGGGCCTTATTAACTGGTCCTGCGTCTTTCTCACGTGGCTGATAAGACGAGGAGGGGCCCCGCCCAGGCTGGCGAGTAACAGGGCTAGGGAGCGGCATGTCAGTAGACAGCACGCCTTGCGTCGTGGGTTGCCTCGGGTCCCAATAAAACGTGTCATGGGAGCAACCAAGATGTTCACGGACCGTACGTGGCTTGCTGGTGCGAAAGCGCTCATTGAGAATTGCATTCAAGCGTGCAAATCGTTCAGGCAACCGAGCAGCATTTGCAGCTGACACAGTATAGACGCGCTCACGTGAAGATGCACCATTAACGTCGGTCCCACGAAACTGCACCTCATAGGTGGAGTACCCCTTTGTACCCACGACGCGGCAGAAGTCACGCCATGAGCTTGATAGGAGCATCCTAGGCACGTTTTCGTTGATGACTAGAGCTGGCAGGCAATCGGCAGCAATCTCTGCAACATGTACAAGCGTGCGTGCTGCATCGCCTTCAATCCCCATTCCCGCAGGGGAAAACTCAACACAAGAAGATGTATTCCAAATCGCGTCTGGCTTGAGGTGCTTGAGCCTCTCGCGAACTTGGGGGCTAGATACATCTGCACATATGACCTCGGTGTCAGGGAAGAGTTTGCTGTACTCCTCACATGTACGCTTGCAGTTGTCTACCGCTAAGACCACCTGCACGTCAACGTCTGCTGCACGTGCGAACTCCTGCAACCCCCTATGTACACCCCCTATTCCACAGCACAACTCTGCCACCCGCAGCCGCCTTCTGTCCGAACGCCCCGCGTCGGCATCAGACGCCTCCTTAGTCTGCGGATATGACACGGGCGAAGTGGTGGAAGTAGGTGCAACGCATCTGGGGTCAGAGTCAGAAACGTCGGTCTTACCTGGCTGCGGAGTGGCAACATCATGAGTGACATCTCGCGCTGCAAGCGGCGCGCAACTGGTCGTGTCACTGGTGCCCAGAACAGTCAAAGGTGCGCTAGTGTCAAGTGCGCATACTGCTGGAGCGTCACTGGCATCTGGAGCAGTCAATGGTGCGCTGGTGTCAAGTGCGCGTACTGCTGGCTCACTATGCGCATACAAGAACGTGGCTAACATGCAAGTGCCAACGGTCTTGTCAAGCATGCGTGTAGTGACTTGTGTGCCGGCCTCAGTCGCCGCTGGTTGCACATCTAGCGCTTCTAGCACATCTTGCGTGGAGCTAGTGCAATGACCGCTGTGCCCAAGTTGCACTGGCGCGTCAACATCTATGAGTGCACTAGGCAAGGTGTGGAAAGCGGTGAGCGAACACTCACTTGTCTTGGCGCGCTTGGCGCGCAGCTCGTCGCGGCGCTTCTCCAGCTTGTCGTGGGGCCTCTTGGCGGCCTTCAGGCGCTCGATGCGGTGCTCGTACCATTCCGGGCACTCTTGGCAGTGCTCCCGGAGCTTGTTCTCTCCACCAAAGTGCTTGTGGCACCCGAAGCACTCGTCGCTGCTGGAAGCCCTGGCCTTGTCGCTCTTGGGCTTGGCCGGCTGCTTGGCAGGCTTGGCGGGAGCCATCGCCGCAGCCCTAGGGTGGCCCTCGTCCGAAGTGTCCATAGCGGCGCTGCCGCGCATGGCGCTAGTCTTGGCCTTGGCGCCCTCGTTGACGATAGCGAGCGCCATGCCCTGCCGCTCAGCTGCCTCTTTGAGGTTGCGCTTGAAGTCTGCGAGCTGTTGGGGACGCATGGCTTTGTAAAAGTCCTCGGTGCGGTCGACCATGGCGTTCCAGTCTTCAAGTATAAGGCGCTCCTTGCGGAAGTCTTGGCGAAGGGGCTGCGTCATGCGGTTGGAGAAGTGCGTCTTGAGCATGGTGACGTCGACGACCGCGCCCTCGGGTCCGGCGCGCTCCGCAGCATGGAGTAGCTCGTCGGCAAACTGGCGTGGCGTCCAGTCTGGCTGCCAGACGAGGTCAGTGATCTCCATCATCGCCTCGGCGCGGTGAGCTGCGTTGTCGAAGCGCTTGGCGATCGCCGCCCAAAGCTCCTCGTAGTTCATGGAACCGCAGCCCTGAACGCGCTCCAGCCCCGTAACAGGGTCCTTGTGCGCGATGATGAGCTGGTCTTGCTGATCCGCGGTCAGGCAACGGCGCAGAGCGAAGTCCCACTTGTCGTAGGGGACACTGTTGTAGTGGGCCGCCTGCTCGAAATGGCGGCGCGTCGTCTCGGTTGCGCCGGGGCGGAAGGGAATGGGGAGCGCCGTAGGGTTGAAGAACTTCTGCCAGCTCACGTCTTCATGGTGGCTAGAGCTCGCAGTGGCGGCAGCTGCAGGCGCGGCGAGTGGCGCTGCGCCCTCGAACGGCGCGCGCGCGGGGTTGATGACGTTGGCGAAAAGGCCGCTACTGCTAGTAGGCGCGGGGGCATAGCTGTGGCTAGCGGTGGGCGCGAGTAGGTCCGTCCCGGGATAGCCCACGGGCATTGCGCGAAGCTGCTCCTCTTGGGTGCGCTGGGCAGCTTCGGTGAAGAGCGTCGGCGCGGTGAAGTTGACAAAGTGCGCCAGCGCCGCCGGTCCGGCGCGGCGCGCCGCATCAAAGTAATCTCGAATGCGGCGGTACCGCTCGACGCGGTCCGCGTGACGCCGCAGGTCCGATGCGCGCAGGGCGCGGCGGTGACGCTCCGCCTCGATGCGCGAGCGCCAGTCGGCGTCAGCTTCGGCCTCGATGGCTAGCTGCAGGGGCGTGGCGTGGGCAGTAGGCAGAGGACGCCGCTCGCGCTCCTCGTACAGCTCCTTGATCTTGGCGTCCGCGGCTAGAGTGTCGCGCTTGGCTTTGTCACGAGCAGCGTCATCTTGGGTAATGCGCTGGCCAAGCTCGACCTCGATGCCGCGGGCGACGCGCTCAACGTCGTCAGAAGAGGTCGGGGGGACGGCGGCGGCGCGTGGAGTTGCAGCGGTGCCGGCGCTGAAGAGGATGGCTGGGTCGAGGCTAGCAGTGGTGCTAGTAGCTGGACGCACCGAAGCGCTCACGCGCTCTGCAGCACGGCGCAGAGCCTCGTCGCTAATAGCGGGGAGAGCGGCGCGAAGTCCTCGGACGATGTCGTCCATCTGCTCTCGACCATCACCGGAAGCCGGGGCAGGTGCGGCGGATGTCGCGACCGGCAGGTTTCCGGAGGACGCGGGGGGACCTTGAGCTTGAGCGGCAGTGACAGGCGGAGTGGCAGTCGGTGTAGTCCCAGCGCTCGCAGGGGTCGAGGCGACCGCAGCCGACATGCCGCCCTGATCGGCAGGAGGCGCCGACACAGGGTGCACAGGGGGGGGCTGTGCCTGCGGATCCGCACCGCCACCGCTACTCTCACCGCCGGTTCCCGCGCCACCCGTTTCCCCAACGGAGGCTAAGGCCGTCGCAGGCTGTTCGGCGTTGCCAGTGTGGATAGCACTTCCTCCCTGAGACACACGACAAAGTTGGCAACTCGTCGCTAGTACGCACTTCTGTGTAGAGCGGGCAAACGCTCAAAATGTGCGCGTCGACGGCGTGCCAGAGCGCTCAAGATTTTCAAAGTGCTCAAAGTTTATGCAATCTGCTCAGAGGTTATGCAGAAGCCGATAATTCCCCTTTCCACTTGAAAAAGCGTGCCAGGGTCGGCCTAGGCGAGTCTAGCCAGCGTGTGGACAACTCCACATTGTCAACTCAAAATGCGTCGGGGTGATCAGTCCCGTTGCATACATGAGTTTTCACGCTGCACGCAACATTGTGCCGAGGTGCACGAATCAGTTAGCGGCGCTCACACTAACTGACGGAAAACGCTGTTGCATGGTTGCGTGTCCATGCTCACGGATTCCTCAAAGTAGCTGGAGCACCTAGTCTGACAGTACAGCCAGTTGTGCCTAGCAGCCGTGTGCTGGAAGGGAAACACCGTGAGCTTCGTTGATCGCATGCTGTCGTCTGCAGGACTAAACAGCACGGACTTGCCATAGCATGCGAGCAACTGATAGACGCTGGGCAGTCTTAGTACATAGCAGCGTCCCTATGTGTCTGTTGCACCGCCAGCGCGACCCCGTCGCGGACGCAGTACTTCAGAACACCTTCGTGGCCTAAGTGCACGGCATTAAACTGTGTCGGAGTAATCGACAGAGTCTTCAAAGTCTAGCACCGATGTTGTCGCCGGCAAGTGGAGCTGAGCCATGATACAGCAAAGCAGCCTGGAGTCTATGTTCTTGAGCAATAGAGCTGCTGAGCTGCTAGTGACATCAAAGTGCAACCAACTTGCAGGGCAAACATCAGTGGGGCAAACAAAGACACACCTGTGTAGACATGACTGAAGAAGGAGAGTGAGCCCAATGGATATGGCTCAGCTCCAGAGGTCTTGCTGTCTCCCAGCCAGGATGGCCTCTTGTTGCTTGCCTTGTAGGTGCCTTGAGCACTTGTTGTTGAAGCAAAAAAAAGCCGTCCTCCTAGTTGCTGGCACAGGGCTTGAAGTTGAAGTACCGGTCCAGAGAACGGTCTCCCCCTTCCAGAGCTCCTGGCATTTCATGCTACTTGTAGCATAAAACAGAGAACTTGTATCAACCATCGTTGGGTCCCAACAGTACGCTCCCACTCAAACCGCGGTCTCCCGGAGGATGCTGGTCGGCGGATGGTGCGGGCACGCCCCGGGGGCACGCCCTCCACCACTCTCACTTTCATTGCGCGCACGGGTTTCGATCGCCCTGCACTCGCGCACATGTTAGACTCCTTGGTCCGTGTTTCAAGACGGGGTAAGGGAGGCATTTCGACAGGGCCAGAGGGGCTATGAAAACCCCCTCCTCGGCCCCGACTGCGACACGGTGACGACGTTTCAGATGCAAGCACCCTACCTCCGACGCCACCCGATCCCGCAGCCACGGAACCCGCCCTGACTGGGCCCCGAGAGCAGCATCCCAGACACAACGCCTGAGGGCAGTACTCCCGGGGCCGACACTGCCTCCCTTCGGTTCCCTTTCAGCAATCTCAAGCACTCTTTAACTCTCTTCCAAAGTTTTTCATCTTTCCCTCACGGTGACTTGTTCGCTATCGGTCTCCCGCCAGTATTTAGCCTTGGATGGAATTTACCACCCGCTTTGAGCTGCAATCCAAAGCAAATCGACTCGTCGAG
>JAFCMP010000472.1:0-12730 GCA_017506865.1 Tribonema minus
CCTTAACAAAAAGCTTGTCTGCTTGCCCAGCCGTCCGTACGACTCCTGCACGAATGGCACAAAAGCCCAAGATGACGTCAAGGTGCCGGTGTGGTGCTTGACCTTCGCGTCCTCCCCCACCCCAGCAGCATAGCCGTCCGTGTTCGAGGCATTTGTTTTGCCTGTCAGGTACGAGCTCGCTGTGGGCGCGCGCACACTTGTGTCTAGCACTATTCCCTTGTTACGGTATGCACTGCTAAAGTGCAGACACCCTGGGTCAATGACTGTGTCCGCCCGATACCCCGGTACCTTGAAGACGCTAGCGTCCTCATTGCGGACAATAGAGACATGGTGCTGTCTCAAGATGCGCTGTAGGCACCGCTTTTGGGCAGTGTGTGTCGCGTTGTGCCCCCGTATGTGCTGGCTGGGGCAGCTGATCGCATGCGTGGAGGTGGGGCTCACGTCACTGCACCGCCATGGGCACACCTCGCCCTGTATGCCCCACCCGTCTATAAAGATCGCAACCATAATCATCGTGGCTGCTGCCATACTGGACATGGGCGCCGCACCCGGGCGGTCATTGGCAGCGGGTGGCACGCTCATCCACGCCATTGCCCCGGACGCACGCTGGCTGCGCAGCTGCGCCAGGACCCGCGCGCTAGCCTGTTGGCGGCGGCGGCTGGTGTCACGCGAGTCACCAATAAGTGTAGCCTGCGTCGGCTTGCCCACGGCACCAGCCGAGGCAGCCTCTAGGTCCTCCACCAGGCAGTCCTCGTATTGACGTCGAAGAACATTTGAAAGGCCGGCTTGTAGTCCGTGCGTGAAGTGACCGCGCCGGCGGCGGGGCACTACCTTCCTGCAGATCTCGTCAGCATAGGCCTCCCAGTCGTCGTCGTCGTCCTCCTGCCCGCCGCTGCAGCTGCTTTCTTCCGCGCTAGTTTGTGTTTTAGCGGGCGTGGAAGAGGCAGCCGCGGCAGCGGCTTGAGGGCCAGGTACGGTCGCCGCCGCAGCGGCCGCCTCGGCGCCAGGCACAATGCCGTGGGTGTGTGGGGCTGGCTCAGTGGTCCCCGTCTCCGTGACGGCAGTTGCGGCGTAGATCGCTTGCACCGCAGTGGGGAGCGTCGACGCTGCGGCCGTCGTATCTGCTGCCCACCGTAGCAACGATGCTGGGAGCTGCTCGGCCACAGCTGTGCGTGATTTTTCGCCGCCATCAGCTGTCAGCGCTCGCGTAGAGCGTCGCACGGCCTCGATGATTGGCGGCAGTCCCTGGTCCTCGCGTATTGCGCATGAGTGCTGCGCGAACCAGGTGACTGCGCCGTGTTCGTCAGTGCCGAGCCTCAGGGCCCCTGCTGCCACAGTGGCATGAATTATTGCAGGCCGCAGTGTTGTGCATGCCTGGGCCGTGTATGCGGCTGGTGCCAGTAGCCCCAAAAGCGGCATGCCCAGACCGCCTCGTCGCTCCGGCAACCGTGACGCCCGCAGTGGCACTGCGATGTCCGTGAGTTCTGGCGGGCCCAAGCGCGGCAATACCAGCACGCTGCCACTGCTGGCTACCTCATTGTCACCAGCAGTGCAGGCGGCCAGCAGGTGTGACTTCATGACTGCCGCGGTAGCGCAGCCGTGCAGGTGCAGCATGCGTTCAAGCGTCCATGCACAGAACCCGTCAAATGCGTGCAGCCATGTCTCACTCAAAGCCGTGTCAACGACCCGAGCTAAGAAGCCCATGCGCTTCGTCAGTGACCTGCGCAGAATGAACTGTGCTGCCTGTAGGTGATGCCGCGCCATTCCAGCTAGCTGCCACGACAATCGCCATGTCCCTGCGTCAACAAGATGCTTGCTCATGGCAGCATGCACATAGGCTGGGTGCCCTACCGGTACCCCGACCGACGTAAAGCCCTGACTGGATTCTGGCATGGTGGCGTCCACAAACGGTATGTCAAGGGCGCGCAGGCGTGCTCTGGCCGCTTCATCAAACACTGTGCCGCGCATGGCGATGGCCAGCGACTTGTCTGGTCGAACGCGTAGGCCCCCTGCCGCAAGCCGACGGATCACCTCTGCCACCCCAGCGGCCGCTGCATCGTCGAAGTAGGCAGCTTGCAGCACGTTGAGGTCATCCAGGAAAGCGCAGTGCGGGGCTGGCGGTTCCGCTGTGCTGTGGCCGTAGGCCGGCATACTGCCGGGCGTCGCATTCACTCCATCAGGGTAGAAGAGTAGGAAGGCCGCCCACTGCAAAGTACAGCGGCCCTAGAGGGTCCCCTTGCTGGCACCCTAGGTGGGAGCAGATAATGCGAGCTTCACCGTTCACCTCCACTCGCATCTCTGGGGCAGTGTCACCACAGTATACGGACTCAAAGTGCGGGAGCAGCTCCGGACAGAAGAGCATAAGTCCCCGCACAATGGCGGCGCGATCCACACTGTTAAATGCGTTCTCACAGTCCAGCTGGATTGTGGTGCCATACAGCTCGTGCCACACGCGCGCGCGCGCTGCCACATGCTCGACGCCAGACCGGTATCCTACGCCAAACTGCGACATGGAGGCCAGCAGCCCTGATATTTTGCCCTTGACACTCCGTGCCGCTGTGGACCCGAGGAGTCTGCGCCAGACACTGGAGCAGGCGATCGGACGCCGCTTCTGTCCTATGCCTGAGAGGGCCGCGGCGCGGAGAAGCCGTTGCGATTGCTCCGGCAGCAGTTCGGGCTCAACAAGCAGCGTCGTGAACACCTTGGCCAGGTGATGAGCGAATGCCGGTTCCATCACATCCGATTCTGAATCACCAGCTAGTCCTGGCGAGGCACTGCCCACGGGGCGGGTGGCTGCTTTCACTGGTGCACCAGGCCCAGCGGCCATCAAGAGGTGTTCATAGCGTAGGCCGTCCAGCCCTCCTGCCTTCCCCGCCCCTGCTGCGGACAAGGTCGACAGTATGTCTGTCGCCTCCACCTCGAGGCGCCGTCCGGCTGCGCTGGCAGCATCCTCAGGCCTATCGCTGCGATCATGCGCCTGACCTGATTCGAAGACGAAACTGCCGCTGCCAGTGGGCCCGGCGGTCGTTGCCACCCCTGCGCCGTGCAAGCAGTGCCGCCGGGCGTCGCGTACCAGGCCGCGCACTTGCTCCATTGGCGTATCGACTACCCCGGGCCGGGTGCCAGTTTCAGGGTGCTTTGCTGCCAGCACCTGTGCCGTGACCTCGTCTGCTGGGGCGCATGCTTCACGCGCCTCTAGTCGTGCGGCAGCCAGGCCTACCCCCCGTCGCTTGCCTGAGAGGGCAGCGCATGCTGTTTGCTGCCTGGAGTCAGCCTCCGTCCAGTCGGCATCGAAGTTCGTTTGTGCCGACGCCGTAGCTGCGTTGTTTGGTTTGGGGGCCCGCAGCGCCGCTGCTGCTGACAGCGTCTTTCTCAGTAGCTCCGCAAAGTCGCCAGACAGCAACGCTGCCAGCCGGGCCGCAGGTGGCATACCGGTTCCCTCCGGTTGCCTACCAAAGGCCATTGCTGCTAGCAAGTGCAGCAGCCTGTAGCCGCGCTGCACTAGAGGCTGAGAAACCTGATGAGCAAACGCCCCGGCACCATGGTGGAGGCGCACCCGTGCCGCCTCACGTGCACTGTCTGTGGCGTCCGCCAGTAGTCGTGTGGCGTGCTCCACTAGCCGTGCCCACTGGGTGCACTGCAGCTGAGTGCGGAAGGGGTTGGCAGTCGTGGTGAACCGTAGCAGCAGTAGATCCGCCTCATTGGTCTGGTCAAGTGCGTGGACGACCGAGAGCGTCGAGAGGTCCCAAGCCAGGGATGCTCGTGCCTGGGGCTTTGAGGGCCTGCCACTGGTGGTGGTGGTCGGGGGGGGCGGTGACGCGGCATCGTCCGGCGGGTCCAAGTCCATGTCCGCCCATCCCACGGCCGTCCCGTGGGGGGGGCTGCTGTCCTGCAGCCTTAGGCTGTTAGACTGAGTGCGGCTGCCGGCGCTGCCAGGCGGTGTCGCAGCAGCTGCCGTTCGGCGCCGGCGTTGCGCGCCGGTTGCCGTGGCCGCCGGGCGTTTCTTGCTGGACTTTGAGTTGGCAGCGCCACTAGCCGGCACCGCCGGTGGCTTTGGAGGTGTCGCTGCGGCAGCCCCCGCCGCCGCGGCCGCGCCGTCGCTACCCGCACCCCCGCCCTCGGACTGGCCCGGGGGTACTGCCGGGCGTGCGCGCGTGGGGGCGCTTCCATTCCGTCGACACGTGTGGCATGGCGAGGTCAGCGCGCATTGCCTCTGCCCCGCGCTGGCTGACATATGGACCAGACCGCAGGCACCTGTGCATGCACTCAGCTTCCTTACCGCCCGTAGGAAGTCTTCTGCCGTGCAACCATACATGGTGCTCATCTCCTGCACACGCTTGGCATGGTGTGCCCCAGTGTTGCAGGTACTGCTGCCTGAAGGGGCACGGTCACCGGATGGGTCGTGATCAACCTGCTGCCGGATGCCCTTGGCGTATGCTGCCGCCGGATTTTGCTGACAGTGTGATGTGCTCGCCTCAGGGTTCAGCATCGACCTCGTGCAGCTACCACCGTTGAAGTGGGCCACTACCGGTGCCATGCGGCTCGCAGCTGACAGTTTGCCTCGCTGTTTGCTGTTCTCTTTCTGACCAAGCTGCCAAAATGCCAGTGTGCATAGTGGACACCTCAGTGGCTCAGGCTGCTGTGGCAACTGCAGCGCAGTACGGGGCTGTGTCCGACTCGGAGCCGTGATGTGGGTGCTGTCAGCTTGAGTGGTCGCCGACGCTGTCATAGTGGTTGGCAAGGGCGGAGCTGCCGCAGGGGCGACAAGCAGTTCAAAGTGTCCCACATTTGTATATAGCCCAGGCGGCGTCCACAGCACATCCAGATGGCAGTCAGGCTGAGCTGGAGTTGCCGGTGCGAATACCGCTGGCAGCCCCATCAGTTGTGCCAGCACCAGCCCTGTTGATTTTTGCGTGCTGCCAGTGGCCTGAGGCTCGGCCTGCCACACCGTCACCGAGACCGCGTAGACCGCTGCAACAATGGCCCACACAGACAAACCGAGGGGCCGTCCCCACACGCCCTCTTCCTGTAGGCGTTGCAGCAGGAGCGTGTGCCCGCTGTTCGCGCTGTCCGTTTCATTTGTGCCGTACTCGATTGCGAGGCAGCGAGCGCGTGTCCCGTACGTGTCGAATTGTTCACGTGTACACGCAGGTTGGGCTGCTGCATGCGCGGTCAGTTGACGCATCGATGACATGCTGGCCCCTTGTTTGCCCGCCCCCTGCGTGACGTATGCCACCATCCCGTCCAGCAGTGCCTCTCGCATGGCAATCACCAGCGCTGGGGCCGGCAGTCCGTGCTCAACTGCGACGCTGCCTATGCCGTGTAGAGCTGTATGAATCAGGCAGTTGCCGTTGCCCACGTTGCTCACGGGGCGAAGCTCCCCACCACGTGCTAGCGTCGCTGTGTTTTCCCCAAGCGCCTGTTTGTGGAGTGCCTGCAGGCCCGTGTGCCAAGTGGAAAAACCATAGTTGGTGGCTTTTGCCAGCGCGTCTTGCTGCTCCTCCACGGTGACTGTATGGCACACGGTTGAGGGTATCCGGGTCGCCACCGTCACGGTGGTGACCTTCGCCGGCCCGGCGTACTCTTGAGCCTGTAAGCTCCTTACAACAGATCCCCGCTGCATGATGACTTTCAAATGGAGAGGTTCCGAAGCTGTCAGCACTCACTCAGGCTAACAGTCTGCATGTCTGCAGATTTGCACAGCTGCTGCTGCCAGACTGACATCTCACTAAATATTTTTACTTTGTGACAGGCAAATTTATATCAGAAAGTGCAATGGTCATGAACCAAAGCTGGCGCAATTTCAAGAACGCATCACTGCTGCGGCTGATGCACATGTGAGCTCAGCTGGCTGTGAAACATCAGGCTCAGGCTGAGAAAAATGCTCAGACTGGCTACACTTACAGAATGCACTATGCATTTGAAGGCATGCCGACTTTGTAGCAAGAGTAGACTACTAATGGGCTACTTATAACCAAGGCTGATCGCAGTTCAACCTTCAGTATGCACCAGGTGGTGTCGGGAACACGCAGTACACCTATGATATTGACTACCGTTCTGATCCATTGCTGCTGCAGATGCAGACCGTTCAAACACAGCATATGACATCTACGTACTACGGCATGCCTACACGCTGCTGCCTCATAGTGGATGTGATTGTGTGCGGCTTCACTTTACATCTGTGCTAATACTGTGTTGCAGTAGGGCCAGCATTACCCGGGCCAATCTCTTTCTGGCACGTGCGCAACACCTCACTCACTGCTGCTGATGAAACGGTGATGACTACTATTATAGTGCAAGCATACCGCTGCGTACGTACTTCTCAGCAGCAGCAGGCACACAGTTGAGTAGATACATATTTAATACACATTTGTTTGTGATCAAAATAATTTGCCACTACCACCCACCATGGTGGATTTGCTGGTGCTGAATGCCATAGTGCTTCTGACTCATCAAATGCATACATCAAACTACTACAGTAGCTGTAGTGTCATTGTACGTATGGACTTATCATTGTACTCTGTCTGCTGCACAGCCGCACTGTAGCGAGCTGGTGAACATGTGTGTATGCCCAATGTCATGTTATCTGCATGCGCAAGTCTGCCATACCACGATCTTATTTATAAATGAGTGTACACCAAAATAGACATGGTCCAGGATTTGCCGCAGCAATACCGCGTCGTTCCTGTCAGGGGGCTCCCAGGCTTCACACCCATTCACAATGTGCGTTTTTCTAAGCTCGAGCATCATTTTTTCTGCTGTATTGAAACAATTGCTGGTGTTTGTTGTGAGCCAGAAAACAAGTGGACCATTTCGGTGGCCGCCACTGGCCCCACCTTCTGGGCCAAGGACCCCAAGCATGCGAAACTCACCGGGAGCTCCTCACACACCAACACCGGCAGCGCCATCAACTTCTCCGCGCCAGGTGGCAACGACGAGGCCTACGATTTCAACGCGAACATTCAGGCGACATGCAGCTACACTCTCAACACGGGCGTCTTCAGCACGTACTGCTACAGGTTCGACTACGTCAGTTGCCATACGCACAGTGTACTGCCACTAGTGCGTGTGTCTCATTGATGTAACACAGTTGATGTCACACAGCTCCCTATGCTGGGCTCTCAGCAGCACTCATGATGCGCAGCATGCAGATCACACGCACAGCATTATGGCGCTCTCAACCCAAGCGTACATCATAACGACAGCATCACCAGCAGGCCAACAGGTAGAACAGCAGGCACACAACTCATGCTGCGGGGCAAGTGAACGCGTGCAACAATGGAAGTTTTTGGGTGATGCACAGCATATCACAGACTTCTTACATACATGGTCTGCCATGTCATTGTCTTAATTATTAGCGCATTCTTGGGTTGTGCCATATAAGCTAGGTATACAGGTTGCCTTAACCTAGGTATACAGGTTACCTGTATGCATAGTGCCAAAGAGCCTTTATGCTCTATACATTTTGGAATGTTTTTTTTTGCCGTTGCAAGCAGCACACTTCGTAGTCTATATGTTATGGTCCTCCCGGTCGAGAGACCGGGTTTGCTTCTGCAATTCTCATGCCAGATACAAAAGTGAATAGCCGTTGGTGTTGGTCAAGAGAATGTTGACATGTACTGTCGCCGAGTGCACATGCCGCGAGCCTCGGAGGCATTGCTCTCCACATCAAATTGGTGGTGTGCTTCAAGTTGTGGTTGTCATTGAATCCACTTGAGTCAGACCTCGTACTGCGATGACTGCAATTGCACCGTGAACTTCACGTTTTGCCTATCAAATACACGTTGCTATGCGCAATTTAACGTAGCATCATATCATGGGGTGCTGTTGCAATGTAAATTGCTGTTATATCCAGTATAATTTCTCATGACGTCCCTACGCGTTCTGCAGTGTCATGAACGGCCATGAATGCCATCTTTTCTTCTTCTCAGGTTCGACTACGTCCTGTCAGCGGCTCTCTCCCCGGACACGCTAGTCTCTAAGCTGAGGTACGGCATGCCTACGCGTTATGCGTTCGTTGAAGGGACGTCGATGGCGACACCTCATGTAGCAGGTGTCGCTGCGCTGATTCGCGGCAAGAAGAAGGGGCGCATTTCGCCTGACCAGATGCTGGAGTACCTCAAGCGGTGCAGCCTCGACTTGGGCGACAAGGGCAAGGACCCCATCTACGGCTACGGTCTCGTCAGCGCGAGCAAGGTCATTGACCTCAAGTTCTAGTGCCCCTCGCCCTTCCTTTAAGTTAGAATGCTCACTGATAGGGTCAGGTCTCATCCGCGCGAGCAAGGTTATTGACCTCAAGTTTTAGTTCATCAACCCTCAGGCTTGCCCTTCCTTGGCATGGTCAGGGCCGGGGTTTGCCAGTGGGTTCAGGATTGTTGGCCTTGGCTCTACATCCTAACGCACCCCGGCTTGCTTGACGCAGAGGTGTCGCATGCTCGGCACGGCGCTCATGTCAACGTCTCCGTCGATCGCACTGCTAGCTTTTATGATGCTTCAAGATGATGCCCCGGTAGCTTTGATTGAAATGATGCTCATGGAGCCATTGCCGTGCTCGTACCACCCCCTAAACCATGAGCAGATGCATGCAGCATCACTGCAAAGCGACTTAGTCATTGATGGCTGGTTCTGGTGGCGCTCACCTGTTGGTTGCTGTTGATCCTAGACCAAGTCGCAGCCGCGTCCGCTGGCAGCCACCCTGGCTTTCCAGCTTTATTCTGCATGCAGTAGCACTCTTGTTTACAACATGCACACAAACACGCCCTGCTACAGCAGGCGCTGCAGGAGGGGCCTTTGCTGGGAAAATTATAGCATGCATACTCATTAATTGTCATGATTTCTTTACTTGACCGTTGCCATCTTGCCAAACTGAGCCAACGCTGCGCAGGCATGCCTAGTGCATGCATGTGCACGACTTGTGTACCCTCCACATGTACCCTCCAGCGCTGGATCATGCCTCAGTGTGCTTCCCATTGTTGTAGATAGACATGTCTTTCTGCGCAACCCTACCGTACTATTGACAGTGGGCAGTGACTGTTTGATCATGTGACTTAAATGTGATGGCAAGGCGCGGTCACCGGAACGCATAATATGCGCAACGCAACAAACCTCCGAGGCTCGCAGCAGGGCCCCTGGCTTTGCCGGGCCTAGCAAGCATTTGGGCCGCGCGCGCTCGCGGGTTTGAGACAGGTCTCAAGTACTGCAGGTAGGAACACACTGCCATGCATGCATTACATGCAGAAGTAACAAACTTTCATCACCTCACCGAGGCAGATGCTTTTCAGTGTACCATTCTGAACTGATGCAAGGCGGCCTGAAGCTATAGGTGACGTATATCTCCTGCGTACTGTTCAATGGCCACGCTCTGGCTCTTTGCAACAGTCGGATATGCTGCTTTTCCTTCCGCCGGCTGGAATTATGGTCATGCTGGTCCCCCCTGCCTGGCCCGAAAATTGCATATGCACAGCAAGGATGCCAATGAATCAGATCTCTCTGAACGCAAAAGCCCTGAGCGCCCATGTGCTGCTGAGTGAATGACCTGGGCCGCTGCTGTGCTCCTCCAAAATGCTGTGAGCTCCGATCACTGGATGACATGGGACTTGGCGTATGCTCTTCTGCAGCGCCCATGTAGTTGGCATAACCAAACACCGTCTTCCTGTGCGGGGAGCGTGATGTACGCAAGCCTGTATGTCAACTGCGAAGAAGGTTATGTAGTGACTGTGTATGACAAAGGGCCTCAGAGCCGTTACGACATGAGAGAGCAGTTTGCGTACCCAGAGACCAGTCAGTAGTTATTCACGACACATGCTGCATGATACGCAAGCCTGAGCTTGCGAAACGAACATCAGGTGCAATCGAGTGAGCGCAAGTGCGTGGACGCGGCAATGCGAAATGCACAAGCCCTCTGAACGTCATCACGACCAGGGCGTGAATCACATCAAAGTCGTGTAGGCCATGCGCAGCTGTTTGCAAAACAGCACCACATGCCGGAGCAGCAGCGTACAGAGAAGGAATGCCCGCGTGTTATTTCATCTCATGATCACGTCCACCCCTCGCGAGCGGTAGTACAAAAAGTGTTATGTGCCAAACCGCGTGGCGCCGCGCAGCGACCGCCGCTGCCGTCGCGCATGACCAGCGCGCACAGTCGCCAATGCGCGCACGCGCACGCGGATACCACCGCAAATGTATCAAAAGCAGCCCCCACCAACCAACACACAACGCACCCCCACCCCCCCTCACAACTCTATCATCAAAATCGTACAAAGAAGAGAGGCGGTCCACCACAGCGACAGTGTCTGAGATCAGCTCCGATGCGCCTTGCTGGTGCGCTTGCGTCCCGGTATCCCGCAGTTGCCAACATAGACCATGATAGTCACGCTTGCCGTGTACAGCAGCCACAGCGCCGCCGCCTGCGTGCAGCGCAGCGCGCAAGGGCATGGACGGTGCAACTTGAATGAGAAACGTGACCGCTGAGATGAAGCGGATTTCTGGTTACAATATATTTCTAAGTATGCTCTTGTGGACGCCGTTGTTGAATTCGTTTTCAAATGTACATACTTCATAGTACTTCTATGCTGCGCAATAAGGCCACACGCAAGCTGCGCCGGACGGCCATTGCAGCCAGTCTTTTGCGCAGCTTCAATGGAAGCGAGAATCATTTCACACGTCCGACCTGTAGACCAGTGGAGCTGTGTCACGAGGCAACCTGTCGCGCGCTGCGTTGACGATCGGAAACGATGCGAGTCTCTCAGCGACAAGCACACGCGACGCAAGATTCTCAACCGTTGCATACATTCGCCACAAGCGCTCACACACGCATGCAAACCTCACAAACAAGTGCCAAGAACGATGCGCTTACACCAACGACCCTGGCACTCGACGTTGTTGCGCTGGGCGCTGCCTCAATAACGGCAGTTGCCACCAGGCATGGCCCAAACAGGAGCTACCGCAGTCGTGACACCAACACACCTCAGTGCTTGTTCAGCACAGCAGAATGATGGAAGTGGCAATCGCAGACGTGTCTGATGCTCATCCCAAGTGCCGCTGGCACGCTGGTCGTCATCATGAAGATGCGGATGGCGAGCGCTGATGCACCTGCCCGCTGCCCAGCGAACGCATCATGTCCAGGGCAGGAGCGTCCCACCAGCATCAACTTCAACATGCATTTGAGGAATGCAAACGACGGCGAGCGCTGACGCACCTGCCCACCGCTCAGCCCCAGCGTTGCCGGCGCGCTGGCCACGCTGCTGCCATGACACCGCTCGCAATCAGCCAGCTCATGCACACCACCAAGACAGCAACTTCAACATGCATTTGAAGATGCAAACGGCGACGCACCTGCCCGCCGCTCAGCCGCAGCGCCGCCGCCATGATAGTGCTTACAACAAGCCAGTTCCCACCAACACGGAACTTCAACATGCATTTGAACAAAGCAAACCGGCGACGCACCTGCCCGCCGCTCAGCCCCAGCGCCGCCGTCGCGCTGGGCGCCGCTGCTGCCATGACACCGCTGACAACAAGCCAGTGCGTGCATCACCAATACAGCAACTTCAACATGCATTTGGCAATGCAAACGGCGACGCACCTGCCCGCCGCTCAGACCCAGCGCCGCCGTCGCGCTGGGCGCCGCCGCCAGGACGGCGCTTGCAATGAGCCAGTACGTGCACGCGGCGGCGGCGTACGTGACCACCCACTGCATGACCCCCGCGCACGTGCTGACCCCCTTTGGGGGGTTCTCCAGGCCCCCCAGGAGGGACTCCCTGAGCGCTGCTGCAGCAACGCAGCGGTCGTGCTCGAGCTGCTCCTCGCTTGCTGCGGACTGCGAGCTGGCGTCGGATGGCTGCGCGGCAGGGAGTATGTTATTGAAGTTAGTCGCTGCAGCTTTGAGGGAGTGTGGGTGGGGGGGGGGGTCATGTGAGCATGGAGAGGATGAGGATCACCTTGTTGCTGCCCTTGGAGGGTGCCGCGCGGCAGGAAGTATCGTGGTTGAAGTTATTCATTGCGTTTGAGAGGGAAAGGGCGAAGGGGCACGTGAGCATCGAGCGGATGAGCATCAGCTCGCTGCCGCCCTTCGAGGGGGGGGGGGGGGGGGGGTCGTGGCTACTGTAGGGACACTGAGACTGCTGTTACAGCGGTGCAGCAACTGTGCGTGAACCACAGCCTGCTAGAAAGCCACGGCAGGACAGTGCTGGTCGGATACAGAGAAACATTGATAGCACCGCGTCACTGTCAGCATCAGCCCGTTTCAGACACGAGGTGGGCAAATGAGGATCATGTAGATTGTCCCCCGCCATCTGGTTGCGGACGCCCACATTGCGGGGCGTCAACACATCTACTTCAAAAAGAAGTAGTGAAAGTACCAAGTAGCCTCTTTCCCCCACGAACAATGAATGGCAACTGACGCCCACGGAACGGACGCCCGGTCCTATGCCGCGCGTACACCCACATGGCTACTAAAAGCATTACCTACCTCAACAGAAATTCAGACAACTCTATTCCCTCCTCTGTGCGTACGGGTGCGCAGTAGCGGACACAGTAGGGTCGCACGTACAGCCACGCAGCATTTTATACTTGAAGCATACCTACTTCAACACCCACAACTCTGCACCTCCTCTCCCAGGCGAATGAGTGCGTGGTAGCGAAAACCCACAGTCCCCGGCCGCCGCGTACAGCGCGCCGGCGCTTTACTTGCCTACTTCAATACTTTCAAGACTGTAATTGCCTACTTGAATAC
>JAFCMP010000473.1:0-12723 GCA_017506865.1 Tribonema minus
TTTTGCCTCGCTGTTTGCTGTCCTCTTTCTGACCAAGCTGCCAAAATTGCAGTTTCATAGTGGACACCTCAGTGGCTCAGGTGCTGTGGCAACTGGCAACTAAGCAGCGCAGTACGGGGCTGCTGTCCGACTCGGAGCCGTGATGTGGGTGCTGTCACTTGAGTGGTCGCCGACGCTGTCATAGTGGTTGGCAAGGGCGGAGCTGCCCCAGGGGCGACAAGCAGTTCAAAGTGTCCCACATTTGTATATAGCCCAGGGGCGTCCACAGCACATCCAGATGGCAGTACAGGCCTGAGCTGTGAGTCGCCGGTGCGAATACCGCTGGCAGCCCCATCAGTTGTGCCAGCACCAGCCCTGTTGATTTTTGCGTGCTGCCAGTGGCCTGAGGCTTGGCCTGCCACACCGTCACCGAGACCGCGTAGACCGCTGCAACAATGGCCCACACAGACAAACCGAGGGGCCGGTCCCCCACACGCCCTCTTCCTGTAGGCGTTGCAGCAGGAGCGTGTGCCCCGCTGTCCCTTGCTATCCGTTTTCATTTGTGCCGTACTCGCTTGCGAGGCAGCGAGCGCGTGTCCGTACGTGTCGAATTGTTCACGTGTACACGCAGGTTGGGCTGCTGCATGCGCGGTCAGTTGACGCATCGATGACATGCTGGCCCCTTGTTTGCCGCCCCCTGCGTGACGTATGCCACCATCCGTCCAGCATTGCCTCTCGCATGGCAATCACCAGTGCTGGGGCGGCAGTCCGTGCTCAACTGCGACGCTGTCTATGCCGTGTAGAGCTTGTATGAATCAGGCAGTTGCCGTTGCCCACGTTGCTCACGGGGCGAAGCTCCCCACCACGTCTAGCGTCGCTGTGTTTTCCCCAAGCGCCTGTTGTGGAGTGCCTGCAGGCCCGTGTGCCAAGTGGAAAAACCATAAGTTGGTGGGCTTTTGCCAGCGCGTCTTGCTGCTCCTCCACGGTGACTGTATGGCACACGGTTTGAGGGTATCGGGTCGCCACCGTCACGGTGGTGACCTTCGCCGGCCCGGATATTGGTGCTGAGGGGGCAGAGGCACCCCCCTCGGCGGTGTGGTGGCTGGTGCCAGGGGTGCACGAGAATTGTCGCACTGGGCCTGTCGCTCCTGCGTCCGCCGTCTGTGTTTACCTCTGCGTCGACTGCGCTTTCCCACTGGCAACCATAGCCGTGACAGGTGCTGTCTCGGTCATTGTTGCGTGGGTGCTGTTATCACCAGCCTGCGTTACGTCTGACTCACCACGTTTCCCGGCTGGCTGGCGAGGCGACCTGGCAACGACCGGTTCCCTAAGGGAGAGTTGGTCAAACACCGTTGCCAGGTCATTACCTTCTTCTCGGAGGGAGAGCAAGCTGAACGTGACCGTCAGGTCATGCATCTGACTCACCAGCGGTGCGCAGGAAGTCCGGCCCAGCAGGGTCTGTGTTGCTGGCGCGTCGCTGGGCGCCCGCCGCATATGCAGTCGGCGTGACGTGCGGCAGGGTCCAAGCTTGGTACCCGTCGGCCAAGCGCAAAGCACCGTGACGCGTGCCCGATTGGGGGCAAGGGCCAGTGCACGTACCCTGCGCGCGAGTGCGCCAGCCGCCCCCAGCAGGCCTTGCCAGTGTGATCCCGTCGGGTCCCTGGGGCATTCGCTAGACTGAGCGCCCGCTGCGACAGCAGCTGCGGCACTGCCAGGTGTGCTGGGCACACGATCGTTGCTTGACATCGTTGCGCCGCTATCGCTAGCACGACTTTCGCCAGGCAGCACACCCATTGTGCTGCTCCGGGTCAGTCTCGGCAGCGGCGCATCTGCCACACCGTCCAACGTAGATGCATGGCTTGCCTGGGGTCTACCCCCAGGTGCTCGCATCCGAGGAATTTGCGTATGGGACCACATTTGCTAGCGGCGGCGAGCAGCGCGGCTGTTGGCTTCAGGCTATTCCCCCCACCAACAGCTGCACCACCCGCTGCCGCCGCGCATGTCGTTGGTCGGGTGTGTATGTCAGCAATGTGATCATGGCCTGATGCACGGTCACAGCCTGACAGTGTGCATGCTGTCGCGGCGACCGGGCCTGCGAGGCAGTCGGCGCAGCGCCACACGTCGCACTGGTCCAGGGCCCCTAGATCACCAGATGGTGTCGTGGCGCTTGCTGCTGTGCGTCTGATGAAGAGGTTGCCACACCCGTCGCAGACCTGCTCTAGGCCGCCGTATATTGGTCGGTGGTCTAGGAAAAGCTGAACATGCAGTTTCTGCAAATTGCTTCCCTTTCCCTGTGTGTGGCGCGTGCGCTGGTGTGCACATGCGTGTGCCGCTGGGCAATTCTTTCCCGGGCCCGAGGATTTGCTCGCACTATGAACTTGTCGCACATGCGGCAGTCCAGCCCCGGGATATTGACCTTCCGGTTGGCAGCGGGTGTCTTGGCGGGCGCCAAAACTGTCATAGCGGTGATGCCGGATATTGGGTGCCCGTTGCGACTGTTACCGTCAGAGGTGACGCTGCCGCCTGACAGAGAGGCGCCGCTGCCAGCTGGCTGCAAAGACCGGGACGTGATTCGTCTCTGGTGACCCGCCGGCCCAGGTTCGCCAACTTCCATCGGTACAGGCATGGTCCGGTGACCGGCTTTGCCAGCGCACCGCCAGACTGTGGCTCTGGACGGGTGACGCTGCCAGTGCTTTGGGCGCTGGCGCGGCGCCGACCCCGCCGGGGTGCAGCCGCCCCACGTTCGCCGCCCGGTGCAGCAGCCGCTGCGGCCGCTGGTGCTGTTGTCACCATGTCTGCAGTACATGGGGTTTCCGCTGCGGTGACCTCCATCGGCTGAGGACCGGGATGCCACTGGGGAGAGGCGCCGCTGCTAGCTGGCTGCGAAGGCCGCGACGTGATCCGTCTCTGGTGACCCGCTGGCCCACTGGTAGGTTCGCCAACTTCCATCGGTACGGGCACGGTCGTGGTGACCGCCTTTTGCCAGCGCACTCAGTTTGCCAGACGGCGACTCTGGGCGGTTGATGCTGCCAATGCTTCCGAGGCGTCCCAGGGGCGGCCCGGCGCTGGCGCCGCGACGCCGACCCCGCCGGGATGCAGCTGCCCCGCGTTGGCCATCTGATGCGGCAGCGCCTGCCGGCGGTTTTGGCACCATGTCTGCCGCACGTGGCGTTGCCGCCGCCGTTAAGTCGGAGGTAACCTTGCGACCGCATGCAGCGGCGGCTGTGACAGTCGTCCGTGGCTGTGCAACCACCGGGTTGGCCGGTGCGGGCCCCGCCGCTGGTGCGGCAGTGGCAGCCGTCACTAAAGGCGTTTTCCGCCGCGAACGTCGTTTTGGCATTGGCGTTGTCGCTACTGGTGAATCCGGCGGCAGTGTCGCCCGACGGCGTTTATTTGCCGCTGGTGGCGGTAGTACCACCAAGCTCAGTACAATCATCGCTGCTGGCGGCAGTGCCTCCCGTAAACTCGCCGCTTGAGACTCCGAGTCACTGGCAGGCTGATGCCGCGGGCGCTTCGTCTGTGAGCATCCCCTGTCACAGTGATTAGCGGCACCTGGGCTAGACAGATGGCGGCGGCGCTTCTTGACGTGCGCGTGGCTGCCACTGCCCTGAGGCTCGTCCGAGTCGGCTGACGACAAGTGTAGTCTGCGCATGCTTCTGCACAGCTCTGCAACCTGACTGCACACTGGCACCTCTGGCATCGGCCGCGGTCTAGAGCTCTGGGCCATCAGCTGAGGTGGTGGCGGGCCGGGTATCGGTGGCGGGTCCGGTGAAATGTACTGGCCGACAGTTCAACCCTGGACTTCTACTCTCATGCGTTCATCTGGTGCGCACTGGATTGCACGTCTCAGCTTGAGCTTGCAGCACACCCACTTGTACTTGGCACATTTGAAGTTCAGTCATCGTGGGCTCTCCGCCATGTGATTGCATTGCAGCGCCGCATTGCGTCCGCATGCAGAAGTGGTATGCGTTTCAACTGCAATGTATGGAAGCGATGCAACTCAGCCAACGCTAGGGTTCCGATGTAACCCTGATTGCAATTCATAGCGCGGTGCATGCAAGCATGCGCAGCTGCTGCGGAGCGGTTTCGCTGCAACAACGCACTGCTTGCTATACAGCTATAATGCGGGGAGGCCAGTATCATGATACCTATTTAGCCCTACATCTGATTCTACCATAATCTCCAATCGGCGTCAGGCAGCCCAAACGCTGTGGACTTTCGTGCTTCACGCACAGCACTGCTTCAAGCACAGCAGTACTTCAAGTCAGGCATACACACCCTGGTCCATCAGTGACTTGCGCCCCAGTCAGAGTGAGGTCTTCCTGAAGAACTCCAGCGCCTGCTGGTGGTGGTGGTTGAGCCGTGCCACTCAGCTGACTCCTGATGGCGCCACCTGGGAATTGATCCTGCACATGCACAATGCACATCTATGCATTTATAATTTATGAGTCGGGGCAGGACACTCTGAATCACGCAGCACTTCAGGCTCAGCTACTTTCTGCCTTATACCGAGCCTGTGAGTGGGCAATGCAATAGATCCGCTCCGCCCATCCACGACCCTGAAACCCAAAAAGCAACCGAGCACTTATGCTATAGTGAGGTCAGTCAAGACACTCAAACTGTTGAGGTTCGATGATAGTTGTTTGTTGGCCTCACTCAGATGCACCAGAAGAGCTCTTGGTTGTTGAAGTTGAGACGGGCGGAGCCGTGCTATTGCACGTTGAGCAGTGATATGACAGTTGAAGTTAGCATGAAGTCGAAGTATGAATATCACCGTTGAAGCACAATATCACATCAGGATCAATGACAACTTCAACAAGTGAGTAGTCAGCAGATGCCCCTGACATGGGGCTACAGCATGCCATGACCCAGCTCAATGCCATTTCTGCCCGGAGACTTTTTACTACTGGCAAGGGCCTCGGTTGCTTCTTGGCTTTCAGGGTCGCGGATGAGCGGAGCGGATCCTGATGCCGCATGCACACAATACAGCGCATGCGTGATGCTAATGGTGACAATGCGTTCCAAGCTAAGCTAAAATTAGTCTGCTGAACCCCGGTGCCCTCGTGCCATCTCCCTTTTAGACTTCAAGTGCATACTAAAGCTGGTACTATGCTTGTCAAGCAGTGCAACTTCGGTCTAAGCACAGTGCGTGGACTCATGGTGCCACCGAGTCACCTCAGCACGGTTCGGGCTGGACTACAATGTACGAGTATGTGCTAGATTTGTCGCGGCTGAAGAACAGTGTGAGAATTCCGTAAAGCAGCGCATGAGCACAGAGTGGACACAACTGGCATTTACTTGTGCAGACCGACCACACGATGTCGACCCAGCCGTCAAGCAGAGTACTGTTGACAGCCCTGCGGGTACACCTGAGCTAAGACCACTGCTGTTTACTCAGAGGCTCTCACCGTGTGCACGTTGACGTAGTAGTCCGTCGGCGTCTTCACCAGCGCCTTGGCCTGCGCATGCGTCAGTGTGATGCACGCCTGCAGCGGGTTTGCGGTGAGATCCGCAATGCCCCCAAAGAGGTCCACGTACTGTGTGCGTAGGACAGGGTGGTGCGCAGAGCCCAGTGAGAAACATGCCTGAGCACTGACTTTGGGGGTGATGGTAGTAGGTAGGTATGTGTAAATTTGTGCCCAGCCATGCCTTCATCGGGCTGCCAGAGCACGCATTGCGTGCGTGCGACAGGGCGATGCGCGGAGGGCTAGTGAGAAACGTGCCTGAGCACTGACTTGGGGGTGATGGTAGGTAGGTATCCGTGTGCATGGTATCGTGTGCCCGACTGTGCCTGAAGGCGGCATACAGGCTCCCAAACAAGAAGGGGACGGACAGCAGCAGCAGCTCCGCTGGACGGCACGAATGCAGTGTGCTCATGGCTGGTTCAGCATTGAAACAGTTGAGGGGCGGTCCTGTTGCGACATGTAAGTCTGACAGCTGAGTGGTTTCAAGCTGCGCACTTGTGGGCTGACAAGGCCTTGAACGCGAGTTCAATTCCTACGGGAAGCACAACGTAAACAGTACAAAACAAAATCGGATGTGATGGAACCGGCATTCGCCCATCACCTGGCCAAGGTGTTCACGACGCTGCTTGTTGAGCCCGAACTGCTGCCGGAGCAATCGCAACGGCTTCTCCGCGCCGCGGCCCTCTCAGGCATAGGACAGAAGCGGCGTCCGATCGCCTGCTCCAGTGTCTGGCGCAGACTCCTCGGGTCCACAGCGGCACGGGGTGTCAAGGGCAAAATATCGGGGCTGCTGGCCTCCATGTCGCAGTTTGGCGTAGGATACCGGTCTGGCGTCGAGCATGTGGCAGCGCGCGCGCGCGTGTGGCACGAGCTGTATGGCACCACTATCCAGCTGGACTGTGAGAACGCATTTAACAGTGTGGATCGCGCCGCCATTGTGCGGGGACTTATGCTCTTCTGTCCGGAGCTGCTCCCGCACTTTGAGTCCGTATACTGTGGTGACACTGCCCCAGAGATGCGAGTGGAGGTGAACGGTGAAGCTCGCATTATCTGCTCCCACCTAGGGTGCCAGCAAGGGGACCCTCTAGGGCCGCTGTACTTTGCAGTGGCAGCGGCATTCCTACTCTTCTACCCTGATGGAGTGAGTGCGACGCCCGGCAGTATGCCGGCCTACGGCCACAGCACAGCGGAACCGCCAGCCCCGCACTGCGCTTTCCTGGATGACCTCAACGTGCTGCAAGCTGCCTACTTCGACGATGCAGCGGCCGCTGGGGTGGCAGAGGTGATCCGTCGGCTTGCGGCAGGGGGCCTACGCGTTCGACCAGACAAGTCGCTGGCCATTGCCATGCGCGGCACAGTGTTTGATGAAGCGGCCAGAGCACGCCTGCGCGCCCTTGACATACCGTTTGTGGACGCCACCATGCCAGAATCCAGTCAGGGCTTTACGTCGGTCGGGGTACCGGTAGGGCACCCAGCCTATGTGCATGCTGCCATGAGCAAGCATCTTGTTGACGCAGGGACATGGCGATTGTCGTGGCAGCTAGCTGGGATGGCGCGGCATCACCTACAGGCAGCACAATTCATTCTGCGCAGGTCACTGACAAAGCGCATGGGCTTCTTAGCTCGGGTCGTTGACACGGCTTTGAGTGAGACATGGCTGCACGCATTTGACGGGTTCTGTGCATGGACGCTTGAACGCATGCTGCACCTGCACGGCTGCGCTACCGCGGCAGTCATGAAGTCACACCTGCTGGCCGCCTGCACTGCTGGTGACAATGAGGTAGCCAGCAGTGGCAGCGTGCTGGTATTGCCGCGCTTGGGCCCGCCAGAACTCACGGACATCGCAGTGCCACTGCGGGCGTCACGGTTGCCGGAGCGACGAGGCGGTCTGGGCATGCCGCTTTTGGGGCTACTGGCACCAGCCGCATACACGGCCCAGGCATGCACAACACTGCGGCCTGCAATAATTCATGCCACTGTGGCAGCAGGGGCCCTGAGGCTCGGCACTGACGAACACGGCGCAGTCACCTGGTTCGCGCAGCACTCATGCGCAATACGCGAGGACCAGGGACTGCCGCCAATCATCGAGGCCGTGCGACGCTCTACGCGAGCGCTGACAGCTGATGGCGGCGAAAAATCACGCACAGCTGTGGCCGAGCAGCTCCCAGCATCGTTGCTACGGTGGGCAGCGGATACAACGGCCGCAGCGTCGACGCTCCCCACTGCGGTGCAAGCGATCTACGCCGCAACTGCCGTCACGGAGACGGGGACCACTGAGCCAGCCCCACACACCCACGGCATTGTGCCTGGCGCCGAGGCGGCCGCTGCGGCGGCGACCGTACCTGGCCCTCAAGCCGCTGCCGCGGCTGCCTCTTCCACGCCCGCTAAAACACAAACTAGCGCGGAAGAAAGCAGCTGCAGCGGCGGGCAGGAGGACGACGACGACGACTGGGAGGCCTATGCTGACGAGATCTGCAGAAAGGTAGTGCCCCGCCGCCGGCGCGGTCACTTCACGCACGGACTACAAGCCGGCCTTTCAAATGTTCTTCGACGTCAATACGAGGACTGCCTGGTGGAGGACCTAGAGGCTGCCTCGGCTGGTGCCGTGGGCAAGCCGACGCAGGCTACACTTATTGGTGACTTGCGTGACACCAGCCGCCGCCGCCAACAGGCTAGCGCGCGGGTCCTGGCGCAGCTGCGCAGCCAGCGTGCGTCCGGGGCAATGGCGTGGATGAGCGTGCCACCCGCTGCCAATGACCGCCCGGGTGCGGCGCCCATGTCCAGTATGGCAGCAGCCACGATGATTATGGTTGCGATCTTTATAGACGGGTGGGGCATACAGGGCGAGGTGTGCCCATGGCGGTGCAGTGACGTGAGCCCCACCTCCACGCATGCGATCAGCTGCCCCAGCCAGCACATACGGGGGCACAACGCGACACACACTGCCCAAAAGCGGTGCCTACAGCGCATCTTGAGACAGCACCATGTCTCTATTGTCCGCAATGAGGACGCTAGCGTCTTCAAGGTACCGGGGTATCGGGCGGACACAGTCATTGACCCAGGGTGTCTGCACTTTAGCAGTGCATACCGTAACAAGGGAATAGTGCTAGACACAAGTGTGCGCGCACCCACAGCGAGCTCGTACCTGACAGGCAAAACAAATGCCTCGAACACGGACGGCTATGCTGCTGGGGTGGGGGAGGACGCGAAGGTCAAGCACCACACCGGCACCTTGACGTCATCTTGGGCTTTTGTGCCATTCGTGCAGGAGTCGTACGGACGGCTGGGCAAGCAGACAAGCCTTTTTGTTAAGGAGTTGGCAATGCACTCAGCACTGTGCTCAGGGGGGGGGAAGGCAGATGTGTTACGCAAGGCCGGGTTAGCTAAGCGTCAGATCCTCATTGAGCTGAGCATATCGCTGGCGCGGGAGTTGGCGGAGCGCGTCATGGCGTACACACGTGGAGCGCGAATGCTGGGCTGTGTTGCGGCGCCGGTATCCAAACTCCTAGGGCACAGCGCAGACTAGGCTGCTGCGTTGACGCAAGCTTTTCGATTGCATAGGCAACCCGGCCTCCCTTGGGCCTTTATAAATACAAGTCCATACGTACAAAACAAAAGCTTCAGCAACCTACAGATAAAGAGATTTGTTTTTATAGGCCGCACTTGAAGTTGAGCATGAAGTTGCAGACACCGCCTGCTCTGCGGACTCTTCGCCTTCACTTGTCCTGCTGCGCACTCTTGAAAGAGCTTGCTGGGTCGTATCCTTTTCTTCATGGCTTACTGTGTACACAGAGTTTGTACAGTGTCTGTGAATGCATCACAGGCAGCAATGGAGCTCCCAAGTCGTTGCCACATCGGCTGGATCATGTATAGTGCAGCTTGCAATGTTGCAGGCATCCCAACTGTGAGTGCTGGCAATAAAACCGACCCCTGACAAGGCCTGAAGGCCTGCTTGCAGCCATGCCAGCGCGATGTATGGTACAAAGCTCACGAGTACACCTGTGCACCCACTACAGTACACTACAGTACAAACTGGCCTGTGGAGCGTCACTCACCACGTCCCCGTCCACGCCAGCTGCGCCCTCGTGAATGTGCTCTGCAACGATGCCCTGTAGGTTGGTCTTCATGGTGAAGCACAGCGTGCGGCCTGCTATGGCAAATTGGCGGTGCCCTGACCTGCGGATCACTGTTTGCAGGGGACGACAAAAAAAATCATAACAGGATGACAGTGATGGAGCTGTGCGTGCTGCTGCGTCTGGTCGATGACTAGCAATGGTAGGCAGGTACTGCGTACTGCTTTTGGCAATCACTTCCCTCAGGCTGCATGCTGCGGGAGAAGACTCGCGTAGTGACCAACCTAGACCTATTCCCGGCCTTCCTTTCAGTTCCAGTCAGAAGCTGGAGAGGAGGCAGGCCGCTTTTCATCAAGTCAACCATGGCTTCGGGTCGAGTTCGAGGAGCGAGCAAGAAGTCAAGCTTTCTTTTTTCCAGCAAGCAAAGCACAGCTTCAAGCCAGCATACATACATACCCTGGTCCTCCGTGACCTGCGCCCCAGTCAGGCCAGATCTTCCTGGAGAACTCCTGGGCTGGTGGTGGCGGTTGAGCCGTGCCACTCAGTTGACTCCTGATAGCGCCACCTGGGAATTGATCCTGCGCATACGGAATATACATGTATATGTACATGAGTTCACATGCAGCAGTACTTGAGGCACTTGCTGCATTATACTGAGCCTACAATGAGTGGGCATGCACATACAGCACATGCATCGTGCGAATGCTATGAATGCCATGTACACAATATGCGTTTCAACTAAGCTGAAACAGTCTGCTGGGCCCCGGTGTCTTTGTGCCATCTCCCTTGTAGTTGGAAGCAAGGCCTCATCCCGGTGCCCACACCGCTGTGCGCTCTCACCGTGTTCACATTGACGTAGTAGCCCGTTGACGTAGTAGTCCCGCACTTCAACTCCTCATCAAGATTGGCAGTTTCAGGTTGTGTGTCAGCGTTCACACAGATTCATCTGAGCTAACACCACTGCTGTGCGCCTCTCACCGTGTGCACGTTGACGTAGTAGTGCCGCAGGCGTCGCCACCAGCGCCGGGCCTGCGCAAACGTCAGCGCGATGCACGCCTGCAGCGGGTTCGCGGTAAGATCCGCGATGCCCCCAACAGGTCCACGTACTGCGTGCGCGCGACAGGGCAGATGATGCCTGAGCACTGACTTCGAGGGTAATGGTGTGTGGATCATATGTGTATTTTGTGCCTGGCCATGTCTTCATCGGGCTACCAAAGCACTTACTGCGTGCGTGCAACGGGATGATGCGCGGAGGGTGAGTGAGAAACGTGCCTGAGCACGACTTGGGGTGATGGTAGGCATGTTATATGTGTGCATTGATCGTGCGCGCCGGCTGTGCCTGAAGGAGGCGTTCAGGCCGCCGCAGCAAGAGGGCACTATAGGCCCAGCAGAGCACTATAGCACAGCAGCTCCGCTGGTGGGCATGAATACGGTGTGCTTGTATAGTACATGGCTGGTTCAGCATGTGAAGCGGGGGAGGGGCGGTTAGCAAGGTGCGGCACTTGAAATTGAGCATGAAGTTGCAAGCACAACCCTGCATGCCTTGCAGGCGCTTCACCTTCACTTGTCCTGCGGCGCATACTTGAAAGAATTCGCTGGTCATGGCTATTTCTTCATGGCTTACAGTGTAAAAAGAGTTTGTTTAGCGGTTGTGGCTGCATCACAAGCAGCGATGGAGCTTTCAAGCACTGCCACTCAGCTGGAATATGCACAGAGCAGCTTGCAAAGACGCAGGCATTGCAAGTGTGGGTGCGGGCAATTAAACCTGCCTCTTCTCCAGCCCCGCTTGCAGCCATGCGAGCACGACATATGGTGTGATATGGTACAAAGCTCATGTAGAAAGCTCATGAGTACACGTGTGCACCCACTACAGTACAGACTGCACGTCACTCTGCGCACAATGGAACATCACTAACCACGTCCCCGTCCACGCCAGCGCGCCCTTGTGAATGTGCCCTGCAACGATGCCCTTGAGGTTGGTCTTCATGGTGAAGCACAGCGTTGCGGCCCTCTATGGCAAATTTGGCGGTGCCCTGGCCCGCTGGATCTCTGTTTGCAGGCAAGCAGACATTAACAGCAAGATGAAAGTGACTGGGTGCTCATGTCATATGTGGCTGCGACTTCTCAATGGCTGTGTAGCAATGGTAGACACATCTTGCGTGCTGCTTGTTGGCAATCGCTTCCTCCAGGCTTGCATGCTGCAAGCGCAAGTATTGAAACCAGCGCGCCAGTGCGGTCATCCACCATGCGCGCGCTATGTGCTTTTCAAATAATAGCATACTTTGAGTGTACATGGACTGCTTTAGTCAGAGAAGCAGTTGACCTGCGCATGTCCCATGCTCTTTTCACTGCAACCGCGTGTGCATGTGGGCAGCATGCAGGTTCACGCGTATCTGACTGTACTGATGGGGGGTTCAGCAGTGAACGCCACTTGCTTGCATGCATCTCGTACGCACCACATTGCATGCTGAGCTAGTCGTTGTGGCATATAAGAGCACTCAAATCGCTCAATTTCAGCCATGGTGGGCGCCGGTGTTTGATGCCACTGAGGCCCGCATGCTCAATTGTGTGCATGCGCACTTGTTGCCACTGAGGCAAGCATCGCAACTGCCATTTATTGAAGCGGCACACTTCAGCCAACACGAGGGTACACTCTCGCAGTGTCCTTGTCTTCAATCATAATCCAAAGCATACAAGGGCGTGCAGCTGCTTTGACGCGGTATTGACCTGAAACGCGCAGTGTGCCGAGCAGGAGACTGAGTGAGCACGGAGGCTGGTATCATCATACCTACCTAGCAATTCCCAATCCTATCCCAAGACCATTCAGAAGCCGGAGCTAAGGTAGGCCACTCACACACGCGTGAGATACTTTTCATCAAGTCAAGCATAACTTTAAGCCAAAATATTTTGTTTTCTTCGAGCACAGCACTATTTCAAGTCAGGCATACATACATACCCAGGTCCATCAGCGACCTGCGCCCCAGTCAGGGTGAGGTCCTCCTGTAGAACCCCTGGGCCTGCTGGCGGTGGGGGAGCAGTGACACTAAGTCATTGTGCAGCGGTCTACGCGGTCTCGGTGACGGTGTGGCAGGGCCAAGCCTCAGGCCACTGGCAGCACGCAAAAATCAACAGGGCTGGTGCTGGCACAACTGATGGGGCTGCCAGCGGTATTCGCACCGGCGACTCCAGCTCAGCCTGACTGCCAT
>JAFCMP010000474.1:0-12694 GCA_017506865.1 Tribonema minus
TGCATGCATGGGCAGATCTTGGCGGGCGCGCTGCAACGCAAAAAGTTGTGGCTGACACTGGAAGTGCCAACTTGAAGTGTTACCTCTAATGCAGAACTGAGCAAGCGGTGCTGTGGTCTAAGCCTTCATATGTTGAACCCACTGGCATAAGAGTTGGCTAAAGGCCAAGTTGCCTCCATAAACTAAACCCCACCATACTTTGGCAAGAAGCGTAGGTCTCATAAGATGCAGACATGTGTTTTGAAGTATACTGTATAGATTGGACAATCTACTTTGTCAAACTGAGGATCAGAAGCTTTGTCCCGTGCAGCATGCTGCAGTCACAATGCAAAGCAGAAAGTCAGTTAGCAGCTCTGCTAAGGTTACACATGCAATGCATTTGGCAGACAGCTCACGGAAGCCTGATGGCCAAAGCAGAAAGTCAATCTTGAGCAAACTGGTCAATGTTGGCATCTCTGTCGCTTATTAGTCTAGCCGAGGTCGTTGCTGGCGCACTGTGACTCAAGCAACTGCGGCAATTGGCGCTGCACTATAATTTGCGCTCTATGACTACAAGAGCTCCGACAGCTTGCCGCAGTGCGCAGCAACAGTCACTGTGGCAGCATGCTCGGTAACAGATGCCTGAGATGCCACTAAATTAAAAGCGTAGCAAGGGTGTCCATGAATGGCAGAAGACGCTGAGGCTGCACCGTCACGGTGACATCACGGTAGGATGCTTCAGGCGACCTGCTGAACTCATCAGGGCACTTGTGTGAACTTCGGCTGGGTGCGGCTCCATGCATGGTCAGTTGCCAGTGTTGTCAACTGGCGCAGCTCCAAGCAGCTGAAGGAGATTCTCGGCCTGCAGTCAGGGAGAAAAGGCGTACATCGTGGGCTGCAAGTACAAGATTTACAAGCATCATTTGTGACTTGACGGTCGTGTCACAATGGCAGTACCACCAAGCTACAATAACACAACAATGCACAGGAAAACTTAAGGTGTCTACGCACTGAAGCTGAAGCCACATACTAATGTTTGATGGCATGTTAGCTGCTATGCCCACTACACCTTGCTGAATGTTGACAAGGCAGCTACAATCATTCTTCACCTGCACATAGTAGTGGAAGGCGCTCAACAATTTCAACAATGGCTAGTTGTAGAAGCTCCGCAGCATGCACGGGATGGCGGACAATGATTTGTTTGCCCAAGCAAACTGCAACCGTGCCTCATGTTCATACATACACAAGCATCCAATCAACATTTCCGAATGCGAGCAACTGCAAAAACGACTTTGTGCTTTGCCTCACCTCTCCCTCGGTGCGACGGCGGCAACACTGAGGGTACTCATCGCACGGGAGGGCAGGCACACACACAGTGCACAGCCCGATACATTTGCCCAAAACACAAGGTACCCGCGCAGCAGGAGCAGCCACCACAGCACTCCACTGCGGAGGCAACGCTTAGGCACATGGCAAAAAGGTAGACGAGTGCGGACTTCATCATGCTCGACCTGCGGAAGCAATGAAGTGCAGCTGAGGACTGTGAGAATGGTATTTTGAAATATACAGTACTCCGTGCTTAGCGCCCTGCTGCTCGGGCGAGCGGCAGGAGGAGGCAGCGAAGGAGGAGCCGCTGGCGGAGCGGCGGCGCGGAAGGCGAGGATGCACAGGGGACACTGAGGGCACAGCAGCACCGCACGCTCAACCTGTCGGCCTGGCTACAGCCGAGGACTAGAGAGCGGATTTTCGCTCCACCGCGGGCCTGAGGCGAACAAGGCCAGACACGCAGCGTGGGTCGCCGGTGTAAGCAAGTAAGCCTCGCATTGATATTGCTAAAGCTACCTACGCACACAGCGACATCGGCCGAAGCACAAGAAGGGCAAACTAAAAAAAAACAACAAAAAAACAAAACATCAGACGATATCGCCGTCGACGGATCGGGAAGGGGGAACCTAGGGCACACTGGATCGCAGGGCAGTAGATAGCAGTTCACCAGATTAAGGTTTGAACGCTTGCTGACCAGCTTGATTTGCAGCCGCACAAGGGACCTCGCCTGGCAGAGACTGACTGCATTCAGCACACGCACAGACACGACAGGACCACGACACTGCAGCGGCAAGGACACGAATTGCACAGCATTGCATTCAGCCCAGCTGCCTTGTGTTGGTCAGAGGCAGAGAGCTTGAGCACACCGACTCGTTCCACCACCGCTCGTTTCACGACGGCGGGAGAAGCACCTCAACAGATACACCAGAGCAGGACGGGATCTTGAACTGAAAGTGGTATAGTTGTGCAGGGGAGTATTCGCGGTTGGCAGCCGCGCATTCGAGACCGAGCCTGGGCTCTTTTTTTTTTTTTTTTTTTTTTTTTCTCGCGCCTCAAAGTCGCCTTTCAAAGCTATGGCTCTCCACTGGCTTACCAGCCCTGCCTCACGTGGGGAGGGGTCACCTCTGAAACGCAAACGGGAACAGCGCAACCACGGGCTGAATACTGGCTTGTGGTGGTGGCAGGTCAAAGCTGCACGCCAATCTGACACACGCCGCAGACGCCGCCATGGTGTTGGCCGTTGGGTACGCCTAGTGATACCGCCGCCGCCACCGATCCCGGGCCCGCCGCCAATCCCGGGCCCGCCGCCGATCCCGGGCCCGCCGCCGATCCCGGGCCCGCCGCCGATACCGGGCCCCCCGCCGATACCGGGCCCGCCGCCGATACCGGGCCCACCGCCGATACCGGGCCCGCCGCCGATACCGGACCCGCCACCGATACCCGGCCCGCCACCACCTCAGCTGATGGCCCAGAGCTCTAGACCGCGGCCGATGCCAGAGGTGCCAGTGTGCAGTCAGGTTGCAGAGCTGTGCAGAAGCATGCGCAGACTACACTTGTCGTCAGCCGACTCGGACGAGCCTCAGGGCAGTGGCAGCCACGCGCACGTCAAGAAGCGCCGCCGCCATCTGTCTAGCCCAGGTGCCGCTAATCACTGTGACAGGGGATGCTCACAGACGAAGCGCCCGCGGCATCAGCCTGCCAGTGACTCGGAGTCTCAAGCGGCGAGTTTACGGGAGGCACTGCCGCCAGCAGCGATGATTGTACTGAGCTTGGTGGTACTACCGCCACCAGCGGCAAATAAACGCCGTCGGGCGACACTGCCGCCGGATTCACCAGTAGCGACAACGCCAATGCCAAAACGACGTTCGCGGCGGAAAACGCCTTTAGTGACGGCTGCCACTGCCGCACCAGCGGCGGGGCCCGCACCGGCCAACCCGGTGGTTGCACAGCCACGGACGACTGTCACAGCCGCCGCTGCATGCGGTCGCAAGGTTACCTCCGACTTAACGGCGGCGGCAACGCCACGTGCGGCAGACATGGTGCCAAAACCGCCGGCAGGCGCTGCCGCATCAGATGGCCAACGCGGGGCAGCTGCATCCCGGCGGGGTCGGCGTCGCGGCGCCAGCGCCGGGCCGCCCCTGGGACGCCTCGGAAGCATTGGCAGCATCAACCGCCCAGAGTCGCCGTCTGGCAAACTGAGTGCGCTGGCAAAGGCGGTCACCACGACCGTGCCCGTACCGATGGAAGTTGGCGAACCTACCAGTGGGCCAGCGGGTCACCAGAGACGGATCACGTCGCGGCCTTCGCAGCCAGCTAGCAGCGGCGCCTCTCCCCAGTGGCATCCCGGTCCTCAGCCGATGGAGGTCACCGCAGCGGAAACCCCATGTACTGCAGACATGGTGACAACAGCACCAGCGGCCGCAGCGGCTGCTGCACCGGGCGGCGAACGTGGGGCGGCTGCACCCCGGCGGGGTCGGCGCCGCGCCAGCGCCCAAAGCACTGGCAGCGTCACCCGTCCAGAGCCACAGTCTGGCGGTGCGCTGGCAAAGCCGGTCACCGTGACCATGCCTGTACCGATGGAAGTTGGCGAACCTGGGCCGGCGGGTCACCAGAGACGAATCACGTCCCGGTCTTTGCAGCCAGCTGGCAGCGGCGCCTCTCTGTCAGGCGGCAGCGTCACCTCTGACGGTAACAGTCGCAACGGGCACCCAATATCCGGCATCACCGCTATGACAGTTTTGGCGCCCGCCAAGACACCCGCTGCCAACCGGAAGGTCAATATCCCGGGGCTGGACTGCCGCATGTGCGACAAGTTCATAGTGCGAGCAAATCCTCGGGCCCCGGGAAAGAATTGCCCAGCGGCACACGCATGTGCACACCAGCGCACGCGCCACACAGGGAAAGGGAAGCAATTTGCAGAACTGCATGTTCAGCTTTTCCTAGACCACCGACCAATATACGGCGGCCTAGAGCAGGTCTGCGACGGGTGCGGCAACCTCTTCATCAGACGCACAGCAGCAAGCGCCACGACACCATCTGGTGATCTAGGGGCCCTGGACCAGTGCGACGTGTGGCGCTGCGCCGACTGCCTCGCAGGCCCGGTCGCCGCGACAGCATGCACACTGTCAGGCTGTGACCGTGCATCAGGCCATGATCACATTGCTGACATACACACCCGACCAACGACATGCGCGGCGGCAGCGGGTGGTGCAGCTGTTGGTGGGGGGAATAGCCTGAAGCCAACAGCCGCGCTGCTCGCCGCCGCTAGCAAATGTGGTCCCATACGCAAATTCCTCGGATGCGAGCACCTGGGGGTAGACCCCAGGCAAGCCCATGCATCTACGTTGGACGGTGTGGCAGATGCGCCGCTGCCGAGACTGACCCGGAGCAGCACAATGGGTGTGCTGCCTGGCGAAAGTCGTGCTAGCGATAGCGGCGCAACGATGTCAAGCAACGATCGTGTGCCCAGCACACCTGGCAGTGCCGCAGCTGCTGTCGCAGCGGGCGCTCAGTCTAGCGAATGCCCCAGGGACCCGACGGGATCACACTGGCAAGGCCTGCTGGGGGCGGCTGGCGCACTCGCGCGCAGGGTACGTGCACTGGCCCTTGCCCCCAATCGGGCACGCGTCACGGTGCTTTGCGCTTGGCCGACGGGTACCAAGCTTGGACCCTGCCGCACGTCACGCCGACTGCATATGCGGCCGGCGCCCAGCGACGCGCCAGCAACACAGACCCTGCTGGGCCGGACTTCCTGCGCACCGCTGGTGAGTCAGATGCATGACCTGACGGTCACGTTCAGCTTGCTCTCCCTCCGAGAAGAAGGTAATGACCTGGCAACGGTGTTTGACCAACTCTCCCTTAGGGAACCGGTCGTTGCCAGGTCGCCTCGCCAGCCAGCCGGGAAACGTGGTGAGTCAGACGTAACGCAGGCTGGTGATAACAGCACCCACGCAACAATGACCGAGACAGCACCTGTCACGGCTATGGTTGCCAGTGGAAAGCGCAGTCGACGCAGAGGTAAACACAGACGGCGGACGCAGGAGCGACAGGCCCAGTGCGACAATTCTCGTGCACCCCTGGCACCAGCCACCACACCGCCGAGGGGCGGTGCCTCTGCCCCCTCAGCACCAATATCCGGGCCGGCGAAGGTCACCACCGTGACGGTGGCGACCCGGATACCCTCAACCGTGTGCCATACAGTCACCGTGGAGGAGCAGCAAGACGCGCTGGCAAAAGCCACCAACTATGGTTTTTCCACTTGGCACACGGGCCTGCAGGCACTCCACAAACAGGCGCTTGGGGAAAACACAGCGACGCTAGCACGTGGTGGGGAGCTTCGCCCCGTGAGCAACGTGGGCAACGGCAACTGCCTGATTCATACAGCTCTACACGGCATAGACAGCGTCGCAGTTGAGCACGGACTGCCGGCCCCAGCACTGGTGATTGCCATGCGAGAGGCACTGCTGGACGGGATGGTGGCATACGTCACGCAGGGGGCGGGCAAACAAGGGGCCAGCATGTCATCGATGCGTCAACTGACCGCGCATGCAGCAGCCCAACCTGCGTGTACACGTGAACAATTCGACACGTACGGGACACGCGCTCGCTGCCTCGCAATCGAGTACGGCACAAATGAAACGGACAGCGCGGACAGCGGGCACACGCTCCTGCTGCAACGCCTACAGGAAGAGGGCGTGTGGGGACGGCCCCTCGGTTTGTCTGTGTGGGCCATTGTTGCAGCGGTCTACGCGGTCTCGGTGACGGTGTGGCAGGCCGAGCCTCAGGCCACTGGCAGCACGCAAAAATCAACAGGGCTGGTGCTGGCACAACTGATGGGGCTGCCAGCGGTATTCGCACCGGCAACTCCAGCTCAGCCTGACTGCCATCTGGATGTGCTGTGGACGCCGCCTGGGCTATATACAAATGTGGGACACTTTGAACTGCTTGTCGCCCCTGCGGCAGCTCCGCCCTTGCCAACCACTATGACAGCGTCGGCGACCACTCAAGCTAACAGCACCCACATCACGGCTCCGAGTCGGACACAGCCCCGTACTGCGCTGCAGTTGCCACAGCAGCCTGAGCCACTGAGGTGTCCTTTATGCACACTGGCATTTTGGCAGCTTGGTCAGAAAGAGGACAGCAAACAGCGAGGCAAACTGTCAGCTGCGAGCCGCATGGCACCGGTAGTGGCCCACTTCAACGGTGGTAGCTGCACGAGGTCGATGCTGAACCCTGAGGCGAGCACATCACACTGTCAGCAAAATCTGGCGGCAGCATACGCCAAGGGCATCCGGCAGCAGGTTGATCACGACCCATCCGGTGACCGTGCCCCTTCAGGCAGCAGTACCTGCAACACTGGGGCACACCATGCCAAGCGTGTGCAGGAGATGAGCACCATGTATGGTTGCACGGCAGAAGACTTCCTACGGGCGGTAAGGAAGCTGAGTGCATGCACAGGTGCCTGCGGTCTGGTCCATATGTCAGCCAGCGCGGGGCAGAGGCAATGCGCGCTGACCTCGCCATGCCACACGTGTCGACGGAATGGAAGCGCCCCCACGCGCGCACGCCCGGCAGTACCCCCGGGCCAGTCCGAGGGCGGGGGTGCGGGTAGCGACGGCGCGGCCGCGGCGGCGGGGGCTGCCGCAGCGACACCTCCAAAGCCACCGGCGGTGCCGGCTAGTGGCGCTGCCAACTCAAAGTCCAGCAAGAAACGCCCGGCGGCCACGGCAACCGGCGCGCAACGCCGGCGCCGAACGGCAGCTGCTGCAGCACCGCCTGGCAGCGCCGGCAGCCGCACTCAGTCTAACAGCCTAAGGCTGCAGGACAGCAGCCCCCCCCACGGGACGGCCGTGGGATGGGCGGACATGGACTTGGACCCGCCGGACGATGCCGCGTCACCGCCCCCCCCGACCACCACCACCAGTGGCAGGCCCTCAAAGCCCCAGTCACGAGCATCCCTGGCTTGGGACCTCTCGACGCCCTCGGTCGTCCACGCACTTGACCAGACCAATGAGGCGGATCTACTGCTGCTACGGTTCACCACGACTGCCAACCCCTTCCGCACTCAGCTGCAGTGCACCCAGTGGGCACGGCTAGTGGAGCACGCCACACGACTACTGGCGGACGCCACAGACAGTGCACGTGAGGCGGCACGGGTGCGCCTCCACCATGGTGCCGGGGCGTTTGCTCATCAGGTTTCTCAGACTCTAGTGCAGCGCGGCTACAGGCTGCTGCACCTGCTAGCAGCAATGGCCTTTGGTAGGCAACCGGAGGGAACCGGTATGCCGCCTGCGGCCCGGCTGGCAGCGTTGCTGTCTGGCGACTTTGCGGAGCTACTGAGAAAGACGCTGTCAGCAGCAGCGGCGCTGCGGGCCCCCAAACCAAACAACGCAGCTACGGCGTCGGCACAAACGAACTTCGATGCCGACTGGACGGAGGCTGACTCCAGGCAGCAAACAGCATGCGCTGCCCTCTCAGGCAAGCGACGGGGGGTAGGCCTGGCTGCCGCACGACTAGAGGCGCGTGAAGCATGCGCCCCAGCAGACGAGGTCACGGCACAGGTGCTGGCAGCAAAGCACCCTGAAACTGGCACCCGGCCCGGGGTAGTCGATACGCCAATGGAGCAAGTGCGCGGCCTGGTACGCGACGCCCGGCGGCACTGCTTGCACGGCGCAGGGGTGGCAACGACCGCCGGGCCCGCTGGCAGCGGCAGTCCCGTCTTCGAATCGGGTCAGGCGCATGATCGCAGCGATAGGCCTGAGGATGCTGCCAGCGCAGCCGGACGGCGCCTCGAGGTGGAGGCGACAGACATACTGTCGACCTTGTCCGCAGCAGGGGCGGGGAAGGCAGGAGGGCTGGACGGCCTACGCTATGAACACCTCTTGATGGCCGCTGGGCCTGGTGCACCAGTGAAAGCAGCCACCCGCCCCGTGGGCAGTGCCTCGCCAGGACTAGCTGGTGATTCAGAATCGGATGTGATGGAACCGGCATTCGCCCATCACCTGGCCAAGGTGTTCACGACGCTGCTTGTTGAGCCCGAACTGCTGCCGGAGCAATCGCAACGGCTTCTCCGCGCCGCGGCCCTCTCAGGCATAGGACAGAAGCGGCGTCCGATCGCCTGCTCCAGTGTCTGGCGCAGACTCCTCGGGTCCACAGCGGCACGGGGTGTCAAGGGCAAAATATCGGGGCTGCTGGCCTCCATGTCGCAGTTTGGCGTAGGATACCGGTCTGGCGTCGAGCATGTGGCAGCGCGCGCGCGCGTGTGGCACGAGCTGTATGGCACCACAATCCAGCTGGACTGTGAGAACGCATTTAACAGTGTGGATCGCGCCGCCATTGTGCGGGGACTTATGCTCTTCTGTCCGGAGCTGCTCCCGCACTTTGAGTCCGTATACTGTGGTGACACTGCCCCAGAGATGCGAGTGGAGGTGAACGGTGAAGCTCGCATTATCTGCTCCCACCTAGGGTGCCAGCAAGGGGACCCTCTAGGGCCGCTGTACTTTGCAGTGGCAGCGGCATTCCTACTCTTCTACCCTGATGGAGTGAGTGCGACGCCCGGCAGTATGCCGGCCTACGGCCACAGCACAGCGGAACCGCCAGCCCCGCACTGCGCTTTCCTGGATGACCTCAACGTGCTGCAAGCTGCCTACTTCGACGATGCAGCGGCCGCTGGGGTGGCAGAGGTGATCCGTCGGCTTGCGGCAGGGGGCCTACGCGTTCGACCAGACAAGTCGCTGGCCATTGCCATGCGCGGCACAGTGTTTGATGAAGCGGCCAGAGCACGCCTGCGCGCCCTTGACATACCGTTTGTGGACGCCACCATGCCAGAATCCAGTCAGGGCTTTACGTCGGTCGGGGTACCGGTAGGGCACCCAGCCTATGTGCATGCTGCCATGAGCAAGCATCTTGTTGACGCAGGGACATGGCGATTGTCGTGGCAGCTAGCTGGGATGGCGCGGCATCACCTACAGGCAGCACAATTCATTCTGCGCAGGTCACTGACAAAGCGCATGGGCTTCTTAGCTCGGGTCGTTGACACGGCTTTGAGTGAGACATGGCTGCACGCATTTGACGGGTTCTGTGCATGGACGCTTGAACGCATGCTGCACCTGCACGGCTGCGCTACCGCGGCAGTCATGAAGTCACACCTGCTGGCCGCCTGCACTGCTGGTGACAATGAGGTAGCCAGCAGTGGCAGCGTGCTGGTATTGCCGCGCTTGGGCCCGCCAGAACTCACGGACATCGCAGTGCCACTGCGGGCGTCACGGTTGCCGGAGCGACGAGGCGGTCTGGGCATGCCGCTTTTGGGGCTACTGGCACCAGCCGCATACACGGCCCAGGCATGCACAACACTGCGGCCTGCAATAATTCATGCCACTGTGGCAGCAGGGGCCCTGAGGCTCGGCACTGACGAACACGGCGCAGTCACCTGGTTCGCGCAGCACTCATGCGCAATACGCGAGGACCAGGGACTGCCGCCAATCATCGAGGCCGTGCGACGCTCTACGCGAGCGCTGACAGCTGATGGCGGCGAAAAATCACGCACAGCTGTGGCCGAGCAGCTCCCAGCATCGTTGCTACGGTGGGCAGCGGATACAACGGCCGCAGCGTCGACGCTCCCCACTGCGGTGCAAGCGATCTACGCCGCAACTGCCGTCACGGAGACGGGGACCACTGAGCCAGCCCCACACACCCACGGCATTGTGCCTGGCGCCGAGGCGGCCGCTGCGGCGGCGACCGTACCTGGCCCTCAAGCCGCTGCCGCGGCTGCCTCTTCCACGCCCGCTAAAACACAAACTAGCGCGGAAGAAAGCAGCTGCAGCGGCGGGCAGGAGGACGACGACGACGACTGGGAGGCCTATGCTGACGAGATCTGCAGAAAGGTAGTGCCCCGCCGCCGGCGCGGTCACTTCACGCACGGACTACAAGCCGGCCTTTCAAATGTTCTTCGACGTCAATACGAGGACTGCCTGGTGGAGGACCTAGAGGCTGCCTCGGCTGGTGCCGTGGGCAAGCCGACGCAGGCTACACTTATTGGTGACTTGCGTGACACCAGCCGCCGCCGCCAACAGGCTAGCGCGCGGGTCCTGGCGCAGCTGCGCAGCCAGCGTGCGTCCGGGGCAATGGCGTGGATGAGCGTGCCACCCGCTGCCAATGACCGCCCGGGTGCGGCGCCCATGTCCAGTATGGCAGCAGCCACGATGATTATGGTTGCGATCTTTATAGACGGGTGGGGCATACAGGGCGAGGTGTGCCCATGGCGGTGCAGTGACGTGAGCCCCACCTCCACGCATGCGATCAGCTGCCCCAGCCAGCACATACGGGGGCACAACGCGACACACACTGCCCAAAAGCGGTGCCTACAGCGCATCTTGAGACAGCACCATGTCTCTATTGTCCGCAATGAGGACGCTAGCGTCTTCAAGGTACCGGGGTATCGGGCGGACACAGTCATTGACCCAGGGTGTCTGCACTTTAGCAGTGCATACCGTAACAAGGGAATAGTGCTAGACACAAGTGTGCGCGCACCCACAGCGAGCTCGTACCTGACAGGCAAAACAAATGCCTCGAACACGGACGGCTATGCTGCTGGGGTGGGGGAGGACGCGAAGGTCAAGCACCACACCGGCACCTTGACGTCATCTTGGGCTTTTGTGCCATTCGTGCAGGAGTCGTACGGACGGCTGGGCAAGCAGACAAGCCTTTTTGTTAAGGAGTTGGCAATGCACTCAGCACTGTGCTCAGGGGGGGGGAAGGCAGATGTGTTACGCAAGGCCGGGTTAGCTAAGCGTCAGATCCACATTGAGCTGAGCATATCGCTGGCGCGGGAGTTGGCGGAGCGCGTCATGGCATACACACGTGGAGCGCGAATGCTGGGCTGTGTTGCGGCGCCGGTATCCAAACTCCTAGGGCACAGCGCAGACTAGGCTGCTGCGTTGACGCAAGCTTTTCGATTGCATAGGCAACCCGGCCTCCCTTGGGCCTTTATAAATACAAGTCCATACGTACTCATTTCTTTGACAAATGTCTCAGAATTTGCATTTGATGTCAGATGCAGTCACGGGTGCTCAAACTTGAAGCTAAAGCGCTGCATAGTACAGGTGATGCGAAGTTATTCGTTTTGTTTCGGGTCGCATGGGGGCTGACCCGATTAAACGGGCTTTGCGATAACTATGTACTGTCTACGGGGGCCCGCCGGCGCTGGCTGGCGAGGGCCGCGGCACCTGCTTACTGTGGCGATGCGGTGATAAGGCGCTGACGTCGCCATCAGGGGTTATGGCTGCGTTTCAGTTGTCAATCAATAGCGTGGAGCGAGGGATGTGCGGCGGCGCCAGAAGGCACGCGCAGCTGCGAAGTGAAGTTGAAGGCCGAAGAAGCTGAAGTTGACGACTGAGACGCATGCACCATGCACGCGACGGTCACCTGGGGATGGCGCTTGGGGATGCTGGCGTGAGTGTGTGACTGAATTACTAATCCACGGCCCACACGGGCGGGCCCGCCCGCTCGCTTTTGCTTTCGCAACACGAATTTTCTTGACTTCAGTTGGGCGGCTGGTCGGTCACGTGCGCGCTGGGCCGGGTCGCGAGAGACCAGTACTGGGACCAACACAGGTCTGCAGGCCACGTCGTCAGAAGACAGCACGTCGTCGCAGGTCAGGTCAGCCTACGGAACTGTCTGCCTCTCAATGCGCGCTGTCACATCAACCAACATGAAGATACTTCGATATGTAGCCAATCTTGAAATATTGAATGCGTGTGCAAGTGCGCCCTGATCATTGACGATGGCGGTGGCGATGGCAATGACTCTTTGTCTTGTCATGCACAGCACACGATGTAAGATGGCACCCTGGCTTGCTCATGCCAGGTTGACATTGGTCGGCCCCCAGGTGTGGGAGCATTGATGAAATTTCATTAAACAAACAGCACAGCGCAGACTAGGCTGCTGCGTTGACGCAAGCTTTTCGATTGCATAGGCAACCCGGCCTCCCTTGGGCCTTCCAAGAATACAAGTCCATACGTACAGCTGGCCAGGATGGCCAGGATGACATGAGGCTATCATTGAAATCTTGCCCTAATTTGGCACTCAATTTAAGGATTTCTGCGCTGTGGCGCGAGTAAACAAAGCACCCACGAAGCAGCAGAATTTGTATGCCATAATCCTCGACCATAGAATTTGCATTGTATAATGTCTGGTAACAACCGCACCAAGTTCAATGTTATTGAAAGTTAAGTTCAAGAGAATGTGCCACCGTTAATCACGTGCGTTGTTGATGAAGGTAAGCATAGTGCTACAGCTCCACTTTCGTGCTCCAAGAGGACGGGCGCCGCTTGCAATCAATGGGGTGCAGTTTCACCCTCAAGCGCTCGCCTAGTCCTTGCACTGCCTGCTT
>JAFCMP010000475.1:0-12658 GCA_017506865.1 Tribonema minus
GAGCATGCGATACATGCATCAACTCTGCTTTGATAATAGCCCTGCGGGCGGGTGGGGAGGAGTCTTTGAGGGACATGTACTGTTTATTAATTCAGTAATTCACGCTCAGGCTGCGAAAAAGCCCATAGGAATGGCGTCTAAGCTTGCTGTCGGAATCTACATGTCATGTGTCAGTTTGAAAGCTTCTCAAATGACAATTACTCAAACGCCGCCGCCAAATGTTCAAGTAGAGTTGTGATGCAGGCTCCAGACACGCTCAGCTTCATGGCCTTCACTGAGTCAGCAGTAGCATTGGCTTGTTCTCACACACTGAGAGAATCTCTTTGTATTGTTGAAAGCTGGTTATGAATGGCAGGCAGGCATGCACGCTGCCAGTCGTCATTGATGCACGGCAGCAGAGGAAGGCGGCAAGTATGTGTGCACAGGAGAGCAGCAATTCATAGATGACCATGTACACACTTTTGAATGAACCTCATGGCAGTATCGGAAGATTATTATCACATCTTGCTGTACCAGCATGGTCTACGCCTTGGCTGCTGTACACCACATGCTGCTGTTGTTGTGAAGATGCATTTTTGTGGCACCTGCCGCCAGAAGCAGCTCGTCACAATGTCGGCGTTGGTGTGCAGGACAAGGATTTATGTGGCACCTGCCGCCAGAAGCAGCTGCGTCACGATTGTTGGCATCGATGTGCAAAACAAAACTTGGCACCCTTTGCGGCGCGTATCCTACATGTTGTTTTTTTTGTTTGCTTCTCTCTTCTGTTTTTGTTTCTTCATGTTCAACATGAAGTTCAACATCCCATTGAAGTTAGCATGCCTGTTCGCCACTCGTCACCTACACGGGACCAACGACAGCTCGGCGCCATTACGTTGGCGACTTGCGCGTATTGTCTGCTCAAACAATTGCTGGGCGATGACACACGTTTCAATGTCACTCTTCGCTCTTCTCAACATTTGGGCATCATCCTTTCTGCGAGCCTGCTTTGTGAACAACCGACACCGCTGCATGCACCGCATGATGCACGTGTACGTATGGACTTGTATTTATAAAGGCCCAAGGGAGGCCGGGTTGCCTATGCAATCGAAAAGCTTGCGTCAACGCAGCAGCCTAGTCTGCGCTGTGCCCTAGGAGTTTGGATACCGGCGCCGCAACACAGCCCAGCATTCGCGCTCCACGTGTGTATGCCATGACGCGCTCCGCCAACTCCCGCGCCAGCGATATGCTCAGCTCAATGTGGATCTGACGCTTAGCTAACCCGGCCTTGCGTAACACATCTGCCTTCCCCCCCCCTGAGCACAGTGCTGAGTGCATTGCCAACTCCTTAACAAAAAGGCTTGTCTGCTTGCCCAGCCGTCCGTACGACTCCTGCACGAATGGCACAAAAGCCCAAGATGACGTCAAGGTGCCGGTGTGGTGCTTGACCTTCGCGTCCTCCCCCACCCCAGCAGCATAGCCGTCCGTGTTCGAGGCATTTGTTTTGCCTGTCAGGTACGAGCTCGCTGTGGGTGCGCGCACACTTGTGTCTAGCACTATTCCCTTGTTACGGTATGCACTGCTAAAGTGCAGACACCCTGGGTCAATGACTGTGTCCGCCCGATACCCCGGTACCTTGAAGACGCTAGCGTCCTCATTGCGGACAATAGAGACATGGTGCTGTCTCAAGATGCGCTGTAGGCACCGCTTTTGGGCAGTGTGTGTCGCGTTGTGCCCCCGTATGTGCTGGCTGGGGCAGCTGATCGCATGCGTGGAGGTGGGGCTCACGTCACTGCACCGCCATGGGCACACCTCGCCCTGTATGCCCCACCCGTCTATAAAGATCGCAACCATAATCATCGTGGCTGCTGCCATACTGGACATGGGCGCCGCACCCGGGCGGTCATTGGCAGCGGGTGGCACGCTCATCCACGCCATTGCCCCGGACGCACGCTGGCTGCGCAGCTGCGCCAGGACCCGCGCGCTAGCCTGTTGGCGGCGGCGGCTGGTGTCACGCAAGTCACCAATAAGTGTAGCCTGCGTCGGCTTGCCCACGGCACCAGCCGAGGCAGCCTCTAGGTCCTCCACCAGGCAGTCCTCGTATTGACGTCGAAGAACATTTGAAAGGCCGGCTTGTAGTCCGTGCGTGAAGTGACCGCGCCGGCGGCGGGGCACTACCTTTCTGCAGATCTCGTCAGCATAGGCCTCCCAGTCGTCGTCGTCGTCCTCCTGCCCGCCGCTGCAGCTGCTTTCTTCCGCGCTAGTTTGTGTTTTAGCGGGCGTGGAAGAGGCAGCCGCGGCAGCGGCTTGAGGGCCAGGTACGGTCGCCGCCGCAGCGGCCGCCTCGGCGCCAGGCACAATGCCGTGGGTGTGTGGGGCTGGCTCAGTGGTCCCCGTCTCCGTGACGGCAGTTGCGGCGTAGATCGCTTGCACCGCAGTGGGGAGCGTCGACGCTGCGGCCGTTGTATCCGCTGCCCACCGTAGCAACGATGCTGGGAGCTGCTCGGCCACAGCTGTGCGTGATTTTTCGCCGCCATCAGCTGTCAGCGCTCGCGTAGAGCGTCGCACGGCCTCGATGATTGGCGGCAGTCCCTGGTCCTCGCGTATTGCGCATGAGTGCTGCGCGAACCAGGTGACTGCGCCGTGTTCGTCAGTGCCGAGCCTCAGGGCCCCTGCTGCCACAGTGGCATGAATTATTGCAGGCCGCAGTGTTGTGCATGCCTGGGCCGTGTATGCGGCTGGTGCCAGTAGCCCCAAAAGCGGCATGCCCAGACCGCCTCGTCGCTCCGGCAACCGTGACGCCCGCAGTGGCACTGCGATGTCCGTGAGTTCTGGCGGGCCCAAGCGCGGCAATACCAGCACGCTGCCACTGCTGGCTACCTCATTGTCACCAGCAGTGCAGGCGGCCAGCAGGTGTGACTTCATGACTGCCGCGGTAGCGCAGCCGTGCAGGTGCAGCATGCGTTCAAGCGTCCATGCACAGAACCCGTCAAATGCGTGCAGCCATGTCTCACTCAAAGCCGTGTCAACGACCCGAGCTAAGAAGCCCATGCGCTTTGTCAGTGACCTGCGCAGAATGAATTGTGCTGCCTGTAGGTGATGCCGCGCCATCCCAGCTAGCTGCCACGACAATCGCCATGTCCCTGCGTCAACAAGATGCTTGCTCATGGCAGCATGCACATAGGCTGGGTGCCCTACCGGTACCCCGACCGACGTAAAGCCCTGACTGGATTCTGGCATGGTGGCGTCCACAAACGGTATGTCAAGGGCGCGCAGGCGTGCTCTGGCCGCTTCATCAAACACTGTGCCGCGCATGGCAATGGCCAGCGACTTGTCTGGTCGAACGCGTAGGCCCCCTGCCGCAAGCCGACGGATCACCTCTGCCACCCCAGCGGCCGCTGCATCGTCGAAGTAGGCAGCTTGCAGCACGTTGAGGTCATCCAGGAAAGCGCAGTGCGGGGCTGGCGGTTCCGCTGTGCTGTGGCCGTAGGCCGGCATACTGCCGGGCGTCGCACTCACTCCATCAGGGTAGAAGAGTAGGAATGCCGCTGCCACTGCAAAGTACAGCGGCCCTAGAGGGTCCCCTTGCTGGCACCCTAGGTGGGAGCAGATAATGCGAGCTTCACCGTTCACCTCCACTCGCATCTCTGGGGCAGTGTCACCACAGTATACGGACTCAAAGTGCGGGAGCAGCTCCGGACAGAAGAGCATAAGTCCCCGCACAATGGCGGCGCGATCCACACTGTTAAATGCGTTCTCACAGTCCAGCTGGATTGTGGTGCCATACAGCTCGTGCCACACGCGCGCGCGCGCTGCCACATGCTCGACGCCAGACCGGTATCCTACGCCAAACTGCGACATGGAGGCCAGCAGCCCCGATATTTTGCCCTTGACACCCCGTGCCGCTGTGGACCCGAGGAGTCTGCGCCAGACACTGGAGCAGGCGATCGGACGCCGCTTCTGTCCTATGCCTGAGAGGGCCGCGGCGCGGAGAAGCCGTTGCGATTGCTCCGGCAGCAGTTCGGGCTCAACAAGCAGCGTCGTGAACACCTTGGCCAGGTGATGGGCGAATGCCGGTTCCATCACATCCGATTCTGAATCACCAGCTAGTCCTGGCGAGGCACTGCCCACGGGGCGGGTGGCTGCTTTCACTGGTGCACCAGGCCCAGCGGCCATCAAGAGGTGTTCATAGCGTAGGCCGTCCAGCCCTCCTGCCTTCCCCGCCCCTGCTGCGGACAAGGTCGACAGTATGTCTGTCGCCTCCACCTCGAGGCGCCGTCCGGCTGCGCTGGCAGCATCCTCAGGCCTATCGCTGCGATCATGCGCCTGACCCGATTCGAAGACGGGACTGCCGCTGCCAGCGGGCCCGGCGGTCGTTGCCACCCCTGCGCCGTGCAAGCAGTGCCGCCGGGCGTCGCGTACCAGGCCGCGCACTTGCTCCATTGGCGTATCGACTACCCCGGGCCGGGTGCCAGTTTCAGGGTGCTTTGCTGCCAGCACCTGTGCCGTGACCTCGTCTGCTGGGGCGCATGCTTCACGCGCCTCTAGTCGTGCGGCAGCCAGGCCTACCCCCCGTCGCTTGCCTGAGAGGGCAGCGCATGCTGTTTGCTGCCTGGAGTCAGCCTCCGTCCAGTCGGCATCGAAGTTCGTTTGTGCCGACGCCGTAGCTGCGTTGTTTGGTTTGGGGGCCCGCAGCGCCGCTGCTGCTGACAGCGTCTTTCTCAGTAGCTCCGCAAAGTCGCCAGACAGCAACGCTGCCAGCCGGGCCGCAGGCGGCATACCGGTTCCCTCCGGTTGCCTACCAAAGGCCATTGCTGCTAGCAGGTGCAGCAGCCTGTAGCCGCGCTGCACTAGAGTCTGAGAAACCTGATGAGCAAACGCCCCGGCACCATGGTGGAGGCGCACCCGTGCCGCCTCACGTGCACTGTCTGTGGCGTCCGCCAGTAGTCGTGTGGCGTGCTCCACTAGCCGTGCCCACTGGGTGCACTGCAGCTGAGTGCGGAAGGGGTTGGCAGTCGTGGTGAACCGTAGCAGCAGTAGATCCGCCTCATTGGTCTGGTCAAGTGCGTGGACGACCGAGGGCGTCGAGAGGTCCCAAGCCAGGGATGCTCGTGACTGGGGCTTTGAGGGCCTGCCACTGGTGGTGGTGGTCGGGGGGGGCGGTGACGCGGCATCGTCCGGCGGGTCCAAGTCCATGTCCGCCCATCCCACGGCCGTCCCGTGGGGGGGGCTGCTGTCCTGCAGCCTTAGGCTGTTAGACTGAGTGCGGCTGCCGGCGCTGCCAGGCGGTGCTGCAGCAGCTGCCGTTCGGCGCCGGCGTTGCGCGCCGGTTGCCGTGGCCGCCGGGCGTTTCTTGCTGGACTTTGAGTTGGCAGCGCCACTAGCCGGCACCGCCGGTGGCTTTGGAGGTGTCGCTGCGGCAGCCCCCGCCGCCGCGGCCGCGCCGTCGCTACCCGCACCCCCGCCCTCGGACTGGCCCGGGGGTACTGCCGGGCGTGCGCGCGTGGGGGCGCTTCCATTCCGTCGACACGTGTGGCATGGCGAGGTCAGCGCGCATTGCCTCTGCCCCGCGCTGGCTGACATATGGACCAGACCGCAGGCACCTGTGCATGCACTCAGCTTCCTTACCGCCCGTAGGAAGTCTTCTGCCGTGCAACCATACATGGTGCTCATCTCCTGCACACGCTTGGCATGGTGTGCCCCAGTGTTGCAGGTACTGCTGCCTGAAGGGGCACGGTCACCGGATGGGTCGTGATCAACCTGCTGCCGGATGCCCTTGGCGTATGCTGCCGCCAGATTTTGCTGACAGTGTGATGTGCTCGCCTCAGGGTTCAGCATCGACCTCGTGCAGCTACCACCGTTGAAGTGGGCCACTACCGGTGCCATGCGGCTCGCAGCTGACAGTTTGCCTCGCTGTTTGCTGTCCTCTTTCTGACCAAGCTGCCAAAATGCCAGTGTGCATAAAGGACACCTCAGTGGCTCAGGCTGCTGTGGCAACTGCAGCGCAGTACGGGGCTGTGTCCGACTCGGAGCCGTGATGTGGGTGCTGTTAGCTTGAGTGGTCGCCGACGCTGTCATAGTGGTTGGCAAGGGCGGAGCTGCCGCAGGGGCGACAAGCAGTTCAAAGTGTCCCACATTTGTATATAGCCCAGGCGGCGTCCACAGCACATCCAGATGGCAGTCAGGCTGAGCTGGAGTTGCCGGTGCGAATACCGCTGGCAGCCCCATCAGTTGTGCCAGCACCAGCCCTGTTGATTTTTGCGTGCTGCCAGTGGCCTGAGGCTCGGCCTGCCACACCGTCACCGAGACCGCGTAGACCGCTGCAACAATGGCCCACACAGACAAACCGAGGGGCCGTCCCCACACGCCCTCTTCCTGTAGGCGTTGCAGCAGGAGCGTGTGCCCGCTGTCCGCGCTGTCCGTTTCATTTGTGCCGTACTCGATTGCGAGGCAGCGAGCGCGTGTCCCGTACGTGTCGAATTGTTCACGTGTACACGCAGGTTGGGCTGCTGCATGCGCGGTCAGTTGACGCATCGATGACATGCTGGCCCCTTGTTTGCCCGCCCCCTGCGTGACGTATGCCACCATCCCGTCCAGCAGTGCCTCTCGCATGGCAATCACCAGTGCTGGGGCCGGCAGTCCGTGCTCAACTGCGACGCTGTCTATGCCGTGTAGAGCTGTATGAATCAGGCAGTTGCCGTTGCCCACGTTGCTCACGGGGCGAAGCTCCCCACCACGTGCTAGCGTCGCTGTGTTTTCCCCAAGCGCCTGTTTGTGGAGTGCCTGCAGGCCCGTGTGCCAAGTGGAAAAACCATAGTTGGTGGCTTTTGCCAGCGCGTCTTGCTGCTCCTCCACGGTGACTGTATGGCACACGGTTGAGGGTATCCGGGTCGCCACCGTCACGGTGGTGACCTTCGCCGGCCCGGATATTGGTGCTGAGGGGGCAGAGGCACCGCCCCTCGGCGGTGTGGTGGCTGGTGCCAGGGGTGCACGAGAATTGTCGCACTGGGCCTGTCGCTCCTGCGTCCGCCGTCTGTGTTTACCTCTGCGTCGACTGCGCTTTCCACTGGCAACCATAGCCGTGACAGGTGCTGTCTCGGTCATTGTTGCGTGGGTGCTGTTATCACCAGCCTGCGTTACGTCTGACTCACCACGTTTCCCGGCTGGCTGGCGAGGCGACCTGGCAACGACCGGTTCCCTAAGGGAGAGTTGGTCAAACACCGTTGCCAGGTCATTACCTTCTTCTCGGAGGGAGAGCAAGCTGAACGTGACCGTCAGGTCATGCATCTGACTCACCAGCGGTGCGCAGGAAGTCCGGCCCAGCAGGGTCTGTGTTGCTGGCGCGTCGCTGGGCGCCGGCCGCATATGCAGTCGGCGTGACGTGCGGCAGGGTCCAAGCTTGGTACCCGTCGGCCAAGCGCAAAGCACCGTGACGCGTGCCCGATTGGGGGCAAGGGCCAGTGCACGTACCCTGCGCGCGAGTGCGCCAGCCGCCCCCAGCAGGCCTTGCCAGTGTGATCCCGTCGGGTCCCTGGGGCATTCGCTAGACTGAGCGCCCGCTGCGACAGCAGCTGCGGCACTGCCAGGTGTGCTGGGCACACGATCGTTGCTTGACATCGTTGCGCCGCTATCGCTAGCACGACTTTCGCCAGGCAGCACACCCATTGTGCTGCTCCGGGTCAGTCTCGGCAGCGGCGCATCTGCCACACCGTCCAACGTAGATGCATGGGCTTGCCTGGGGTCTACCCCCAGGTGCTCGCATCCGAGGAATTTGCGTATGGGACCACATTTGCTAGCGGCGGCGAGCAGCGCGGCTGTTGGCTTCAGGCTATTCCCCCCACCAACAGCTGCACCACCCGCTGCCGCCGCGCATGTCGTTGGTCGGGTGTGTATGTCAGCAATGTGATCATGGCCTGATGCACGGTCACAGCCTGACAGTGTGCATGCTGTCGCGGCGACCGGGCCTGCGAGGCAGTCGGCGCAGCGCCACACGTCGCACTGGTCCAGGGCCCCTAGATCACCAGATGGTGTCGTGGCGCTTGCTGCTGTGCGTCTGATGAAGAGGTTGCCGCACCCGTCGCAGACCTGCTCTAGGCCGCCGTATATTGGTCGGTGGTCTAGGAAAAGCTGAACATGCAGTTCTGCAAATTGCTTCCCTTTCCCTGTGTGGCGCGTGCGCTGGTGTGCACATGCGTGTGCCGCTGGGCAATTCTTTCCCGGGGCCCGAGGATTTGCTCGCACTATGAACTTGTCGCACATGCGGCAGTCCAGCCCCGGGATATTGACCTTCCGGTTGGCAGCGGGTGTCTTGGCGGGCGCCAAAACTGTCATAGCGGTGATGCCGGATATTGGGTGCCCGTTGCGACTGTTACCGTCAGAGGTGACGCTGCCGCCTGACAGAGAGGCGCCGCTGCCAGCTGGCTGCAAAGACCGGGACGTGATTCGTCTCTGGTGACCCGCCGGCCCAGGTTCGCCAACTTCCATCGGTACAGGCATGGTCACGGTGACCGGCTTTGCCAGCGCACCGCCAGACTGTGGCTCTGGACGGGTGACGCTGCCAGTGCTTTGGGCGCTGGCGCGGCGCCGACCCCGCCGGGGTGCAGCCGCCCCACGTTCGCCGCCCGGTGCAGCAGCCGCTGCGGCCGCTGGTGCTGTTGTCACCATGTCTGCAGTACATGGGGTTTCCGCTGCGGTGACCTCCATCGGCTGAGGACCGGGATGCCACTGGGGAGAGGCGCCGCTGCTAGCTGGCTGCGAAGGCCGCGACGTGATCCGTCTCTGGTGACCCGCTGGCCCACTGGTAGGTTCGCCAACTTCCATCGGTACGGGCACGGTCGTGGTGACCGCCTTTGCCAGCGCACTCAGTTTGCCAGACGGCGACTCTGGGCGGTTGATGCTGCCAATGCTTCCGAGGCGTCCCAGGGGCGGCCCGGCGCTGGCGCCGCGACGCCGACCCCGCCGGGATGCAGCTGCCCCGCGTTGGCCATCTGATGCGGCAGCGCCTGCCGGCGGTTTTGGCACCATGTCTGCCGCACGTGGCGTTGCCGCCGCCGTTAAGTCGGAGGTAACCTTGCGACCGCATGCAGCGGCGGCTGTGACAGTCGTCCGTGGCTGTGCAACCACCGGGTTGGCCGGTGCGGGCCCCGCCGCTGGTGCGGCAGTGGCAGCCGTCACTAAAGGCGTTTTCCGCCGCGAACGTCGTTTTGGCATTGGCGTTGTCGCTACTGGTGAATCCGGCGGCAGTGTCGCCCGACGGCGTTTATTTGCCGCTGGTGGCGGTAGTACCACCAAGCTCAGTACAATCATCGCTGCTGGCGGCAGTGCCTCCCGTAAACTCGCCGCTTGAGACTCCGAGTCACTGGCAGGCTGATGCCGCGGGCGCTTCGTCTGTGAGCATCCCCTGTCACAGTGATTAGCGGCACCTGGGCTAGACAGATGGCGGCGGCGCTTCTTGACGTGCGCGTGGCTGCCACTGCCCTGAGGCTCGTCCGAGTCGGCTGACGACAAGTGTAGTCTGCGCATGCTTCTGCACAGCTCTGCAACCTGACTGCACACTGGCACCTCTGGCATCGGCCGCGGTCTAGAGCTCTGGGCCATCAGCTGAGGTGGTGGCGGGCCGGGTATCGGTGGCGGGTCCGGTATCGGCGGCGGGCCCGGTATCGGCGGTGGGCCCGGTATCGGCGGCGGGCCCGGTATCGGCGGGGGGCCCGGTATCGGCGGCGGGCCCGGGATCGGCGGCGGGCCCGGGATCGGCGGCGGGCCCGGGATTGGCGGCGGGCCCGGGATCGGTGGCGGCGGCGGTATCACTAGGCGTACCCAACGGCCAACACCATGGCGGCGTCTGCGGCGTGTGTCAGATTGGCGTGCAGCTTTGACCTGCCACCACCACAAGCCAGTATTCAGCCCGTGGTTGCGCTGTTCCCGTTTGCGTTTCAGAGGTGACCCCTCCCCACGTGAGGCAGGGCTGGTAAGCCAGTGGAGAGCCATAGCTTTGAAAGGCGACTTTGAGGCGCGAGAAAAAAAAAAAAAAAAAAAAAAAAAAAAAAAGAGCCCAGGCTCGGTCTCGAATGCGCGGCTGCCAACCGCGAATACTCCCCTGCACAACTATACCACTTTCAGTTCAAGATCCCGTCCTGCTCTGGTGTATCTGTTGAGGTGCTTCTCCCGCCGTCGTGAAACGAGCGGTGGTGGAACGAGTCGGTGTGCTCAAGCTCTCTGCCTCTGACCAACACAAGGCAGCTGGGCTGAATGCAATGCTGTGCAATTCGTGTCCTTGCCGCTGCAGTGTCGTGGTCCTGTCGTGTCTGTGCGTGTGCTGAATGCAGTCAGTCTCTGCCAGGCGAGGTCCCTTGTGCGGCTGCAAATCAAGCTGGTCAGCAAGCGTTCAAACCTTAATCTGGTGAACTGCTATCTACTGCCCTGCGATCCAGTGTGCCCTAGGTTCCCCCTTCCCGATCCGTCGACGGCGATATCGTCTGATGTTTTGTTTTTTTTGTTTGTTTTTTTTAGTTTGCCCTTCTTGTGCTTCGGCCGATGTCGCTGTGTGCGTAGGTAGCTTTAGCAATATCAATGCGAGGCTTACTTGCTTACACCGGCGACCCACGCTGCGTGTCTGGCCTTGTTCGCCTCAGGCCCGCGGTGGAGCGAAAATCCGCTCTCTAGTCCTCGGCTGTAGCCAGGCCGACAGGTTGAGCGTGCGGTGCTGCTGTGCCCTCAGTGTCCCCTGTGCATCCTCGCCTTCCGCGCCGCCGCTCCGCCAGCGGCTCCTCCTTCGCTGCCTCCTCCTGCCGCTCGCCCGAGCAGCAGGGCGCTAAGTGTACTCGCGGCGCCCATGTAGGCTCAGCACTCCTTCGTATGCGACGAAGCGGTAACCGCAGCCGTGAACCTCCCCTTTGCCTGATCAACCCTAACCCACTTAACGAGCTAGGACCCCCCCTTCGCCTTCCCCCCACTTCCCCCCCCCCCCCCCTTTTTATTTGGTTTCTTCATGTTCAACATGATGTTCACATGATGTTGAAGTTGAAATGGTGTGCGCGATCAGCTGTGGATCATTTGCGACACCGACAAGTCCTATGTAGTGCACAACCAAAGTGTGCTCTTCCAGATCAACAAGCATGCGCCTGTGGGCTGGGCTGGCGGCTATAGCAGCAGCAGCAGCAGCAGCAACAGCAGTAGTCAATGATGGGTCGCCTGATATCACTATGGGCCAGCAGCAGCAGCAGGAGCAGCAGGAGCAGCAGCAGCAGCAGCCGCAGCCCGAGCCGCTGCGGCGAGGCAGGCAGCCCGATGTCGCTTCAAGTGCTACAGAGCAGCTAGCTGCGCTGCACTCTCAGGCACTGGCGGATGCCCATGCTGCACTGGTGATGGAGCCACCGCTGCAGACGGAGGATGGGGAGTACTGCGGCACCGGATACCTGCTGCAGCACGAGGGCCTCCTGCTGGTGTTGGTAAACGCACATGACGCCCAGGCAAGCTGTGCAGCATTGATTCACAATCCCCTCCACTGAGGTGCCGCAACAAGTGTGTTGCACTCCGTGCTAACATCACCTGCATGAATACCTGGTGTGGCAGCGGCGCCAAGCAACGGCAACAAGACCCCCATCACCCAGCGCAGCAGTTTCTTAGCACACACTGCTGAATATGGGCTTGTTTTTGTGTCTGAAGTTCTATGATTTGTATCCGTCTGCAGTGACAGTCACAGCGGTTGCATAACCGCCCAGTGCTTGTTTGCTTGTGAACTCACACTTATGTTATGTGTAGTCGGGCAGCACGGACATCTTGGCTCCATGCTCCTATCGCTGTCATGGCATGTCTCTGCATCAATGGACAATGAATCTCGTGTAGCAACTTCCTCTCGAGGGAGACTCCTCGGATGTAACTTCTAAGGCTACCCCTGCGAACACGCACTCCTGCTATAGCATATATATGGCGGCGATCTGGGAGCCGCACGAGACCAAAGAGTTCCTGGTTTTCGAGCGCTTTGAACTTTGTGCTGACAACACCTGGCGCAACAGCGGCGCCTGTGCAGCCACTCCAAACCCTCGTTACTCCGCGCAGCAGCGGCCAATTCATGCCTATGTAAACGCATTCCTGCCTGCGGCGCAGGCAGGCTGGGACCGAACGAGACAAAAGAGTTCCTGGTTTACGGGCTGGAGGCAGGTGCCATGCGCGCGGCAGCGTGCGATCCGCAGCGCTTCACCATTGTCGCCCGCATGCTCGGGGCCGGAGCTGCTGGCGATGAAGCTCGAGGCGCGCGCGGATCTGATGCGCGGCGGCTGCGCGTGGAGCTTTGCGTTCACGCCCACGCAGGTGCAGGGCAGTGATGCCGCATGCGCATCGACTCATAATTCAGTTCCGTGTTTTCGAAAGCTGAACATACGGATGTGAGCGCAGGTGCGCGTGCAGCTTCGCGTTCACGCCGCGCACGGGTGCGCGGCGTTGCCAGCGATGTATACATGTGCATCGACTACATGGTGAGTTAGCCCGTATCCACTACAAATATGAACATATAAATGTGACGCGCGCTGCGCGTGGAGCTTTGCGTTCGCGCCCACGCAGATGCGCGGCGCAGGGGTGCTGCCAGCGATGTATTGATGTGCATCCTCTACAGATTCAGCAAAAATTAGGTCTAAAAAATGATCTTTTTCAAAAATGTTGCTTGCACAAAAAAAACATGACCCTA